>CM032631.1:8698726-9225179 GCA_019097785.1 Fraxinus excelsior
GACTAGCAACTCTCGATCACGGAGCACTTCGAGGATTTGGCTGAGGCAAAATCCCGAGCACATACCCCCGAGGACTACTAAAGTGATTTTGGAGACATTCTGGAGGGTCCATCCTCGAGGTATCTCGAGGACTATACAAGCTCGAGGACCCGGGTCCTATAATCGAAAAGGGAGAACCATGATAGTCCTCATGCTCGAGGTATCCATAATAATGACCACATCAGTGGCCCCCGTGCATCCATTCCTAAAGCTCGAAAGTTAGGTGTGGATGCATATGAGCTTGATGACTACATAATTAATTAACTTTTTGACAATGTCTTGAGCTCGAGGACAATGTAATCAATTAATTTCACAAGTCTTGAGCTCAAGGATAACTCATGTAATAATGCAGTCATGAGCTCGAAGATAGCTCATGTGAAGTCATGAGCTCGATGATAGCTCATGTAAAAATTAAGTCACGAGCTTGAAGATAGCTCATGTAATAATGAAGGCCTGAGCTCGACGATAGCCCATATAATAATGAAGTCATGAGCTCGAATATAGCTCATGTAATAATGAACGCATGAGCTCGACGATAGCTCATGTAATAATAAAGTCATGAGCTCGATGATAGCCCATGTAATAATTGAGTCATGAGCTCGAGGATAGCTCATGTAATAATGCAGTCATGAGCTCGAAGATAGCTCGTGTAATAATGAAGGCATGAGCTCGACGATAGCTCATATAATAATAAAGTCATGAGCTCGATGATAGCCCATGTAATAATTGAGTCATGAGCTCGAGGATAGCTCATGTGAAGTCATGAGCTCGAGGATAACTCATGTAATAATTAAGTCACGAGCTCGACGATAGCTCATGTAATATCGAAGGCCTGAGCTCGACGATAGCCCATATAATAATGAAGTCATGAGCTCGAATATAGCTCATGTAATAATGAAGGCATGAGCTCGACGATAGCTCATGTAATAAGAAAGTCATGAGCTCGATGATGGCCCATGTAATAATTAAGTCATGAGCTCGAAGATAGCTCATGTAATAATGCAGTCATGAGCTCGAAGATAGCTCATGTAATAATGAAGGCATGAGCTCGGCGATAGCTCATGTAATAATAAAGTCATGAGCTCGATGATAGCCCATGTAATAATTGAGTCATGAGCTCGAGGATAGCTCATGTGAAGTCATGAGCTCGAGGATAGCTCATGTAATAATTGAGTTATGAGCTCGAGGATAACTCAAGTTATAATTGAGTCATGAACTCGACGATAGCTCATGTAATAATGAAGTCATGAGCTCGAAGATAGCTCAAGTTATCATGTGAAGTCATGAGCTCGACGATAGCTCATGTAATAATGAAGTCATGAGCTCGAAGATAGCTCATGTAATAATTGAGTCATGAGCTCGAGGATAGCTCAAGTTATAATTGAGTCATGAGCTCGACGATAGCTCATGTAATAATGAAGTCATGAGCTCGAAAATAGCTCATGTAATAATTGAGTCATGAGCTCGAGGATAGCTCATGTAATAATGCAGTCATGAGCTCGAAGATAGCTCATGTAATAATGAAGGCATGAGCTCGAAGATAGCTCAAGTTATCATGTGAAGTCATGAGCTCGACGATAGCTCATGTAATAATGAAGTCATGAGCTCGAAGATAACTCATGTAATAATTGAGTCACGAGCTCGAGGATAGCTCAAGTTATAATCGAGTCATGAGCTCGACGATAGCTCATGTAATAATGAAGTCATGAGCTCGAAAATAGCTCATGTAATAATTGAGTCATGAGCTTGAGGATAACTCATGTAATAATGCAGTCATGAGCTCGAAGATAGCTCATGTAATAATGAAGGCATGAGCTCGACGATAGCTCATGTAATAATAAAGTCATGAGCTCGATGATAGCCCATGTAATAATTGAGTCATGAGCTCGAGGATAGCTCATGTGAAGTCATGAGCTCGAGGATAGCTCATGTAATAATTAAGTCACGAGCTACGATAGCTTTCTTAATCAATTGAATCCTGAGCTCGAGGAGAGCCCAGTTTATAATTATTTTTCGATCTCCAAGTGTTGAGCTCGACGACTCGGGTACCTATGACACAGTCTCGAGCTCGAGGACTATTCGATGAAATTCTGTCCAAGACTTATTTTGGACTGGTCGAGCTCGAGGTAGATTTTTAAGGTGTTCGTTTGTGGTATGTTTTGATGTTCCTGTGCATGATAGGGCTTTTTGTGAGATCATGCTCGTAGCATGTCTCGGAGGTGCCTACGCGTGACAAGGTTTTGATGAGATCATGCCCATAGCATGTCTCGGTGAGTGCTCATGGCATGTTTCAAGGTGTTCGCTCATGTCATACCATGAGGGCCCGCTAGTGGCGGGACTTTTGGAGAGCATGCCCGTAACATGTCTCGAGGTATGCTCATGACATGTTGCTCGCACTATGTCATGAGGGCCCGCTAGTTGCGAGATTTTTGGAGAGCATGCCCGTAGCATGTCTCGAGGTATGCTCATGACATGTTTGAGGTGATTGCTCGCACTATGTCATGAGGGCCCGCTAGTTGCGGGACTTTTGGAGAGTATGCCCGTAGCATGTTCTGATGGTGTCTGCGCATGACAGGACTTTAGGGTGCTTGCGCGGGGCAAGGCTTTGATGTTCCTGCAGCATGAACTACACTTGATTATACCAGTCGTAGGTTTGTTATCTCCTCCTGATCCTGAGGTCCTTCATTCGGTGTAATCATTCCTTGGAGTGTTAGGGGTGAACCCTATCGTTCCTTTGGTACTCTGTTGTAGTCCTGTCGTGTTTCCATCCAGTATGATCCGAGCGAGCTCTCCTGAGTCCGCAGTAACCAATCTCGAGGTCGAGGATACTGAGGACATGCCCGAGGCCCCCCAGATCCTTCCTTCGATGTAATCATTCCTTGGAGTGTTAGGGGTGAACCCTATCGTTCCTTTGGTATTCTGTTGTAGTCCTGTCGTGTTCCCATCCAGTATGATCCGAGCGAGCTCTCCTGAGTCCGCAGTAACCAATCTCGAGGTCGAGGATACTGGGGACATGCCCGAGGACCCCCAGATCCACCGTTTTCATATGCATCACGATATCCTGAGCACGATCATCATTCACGAACCATCGTTCCCTGGATATTCTACAGTAGTCTAGCCGTAATGTCGTCTTGTATAATTCGAGCGAGTTTATCCGAGTCCATGGTAACCAATCTCGAGGCCGAGGCTACTAGGGGTATGCCCGGGCCCCCGATCCACCATTGTCATGAGCATCACAGGTATCTCAAGCTCGAGCATCAACTATGAAACTTCTTGGTTGAGCTAGTGTTGGTGCTTGTGCTTGTGCTTGTGCTAGAGGTTGGGGAGTATTTCTTTGACTAAGTAGTTGAGTTAGCTTTGTAACTTGCTGACGTAGTTCTTTGAATGCTCTAGCGGCAACCACTGCAGGTTGAGGAACTGGCATTGCTAATGATTCTTCTTTATGGACTGAGGATTCCGTGACAGGGGTTTGGTTTGGAACGGACGAGCTTATCGGAGGAAGATCTGAACGTGTATTCACCATGACTTTTGGTAGCGTTTCCCACAGACGGCGCCAATGTTGATACCAAAAATCGTACATGTTGATCCCGAGGTTGACGACTGAGCACGAGCACGAGCACGAGCAAGGTCCTCCGGTACCTGAAACAAAGGCAACGAGGTGTGTCCTCGTCGCCCCTCCGATGCTTAAGTCAGAGAGAGATTTTGAGAAAAGATATGTGCTTGTAAAATTATGTGAATGAAAGAACATACCTGAAAAATGATCTAAGGCTCCATATTTATAGAGCTAGGTAGTAGTAGACTCCTGGTAGGACACATCACCTTATTTTTAGGAATTATTGTTGGGATGAGTGTTGGATTGTGACTAGAAGTCTAATTCTTCCTGATTTGAAGTGTTCCTCAAGGTAAGACTCCTTTAGGACCTATGATTCCTCAATTGAGGTAATTGGATATGGCTAGAGTCCTTTCAGGATAATGACTAGCAACTCTCGATCACGGAGCACTTCGAGGATTTGGCTGAGGCAAAATCCCGAGCACATACCCCCGAGGACTACTAAAGTGATTTTGGAGACATTCTGGAGGGTCCATCCTCGAGGTATCTCGAGGACTATACAAGCTCGAGGACCCGGGTCCTATAATCGAAAATGGAGAACCATAATAGTCCTCATGCTCGAGGTATCCATAATAATGACCACATCACTATCAAAGTTTTATACACTCGTATGGTCTAAATGTCTCGAGATCAGATTATTTTATTAAAACAAAACAATAAGTGAGAGCCAAAGAGAATACCAAAAAAGAAGATGATCGATCATATAGTGTACATTTAATTGGCAGAAAAACCAATTTTAAGCTTTGCACCTTAACGAACAGCAAGCTATAGCCACATTATTGTTGCACTGCACACCACTATTGTCAATATAATGGAGAAAAGCTATACCTATACCCCAGCGATTAGCGAGTGAGAATTTGAGATTGGAGAGGCCGAGAAGGTCGACTTCGACTCGGCGACAGTTGCAGCATGTCACAGGATAGTGGCGATAGCACAGAGCAGCCGCCAGCCAACGAGGAGGAAGCTTAGTAGTCTGTAGGGCTTGCTGTCTGTTTAAACTTGGAATAGGAATTAGGAATATAATGGATAGGTTATATGATTTTTAATTGAACGAACAGTGAAGCAGCCTGATTGGATTTAGCCCATTTGGGCCTAATTTTAAAAACGGTTTTGCTATAGGTACATCAAGGTATACATAAGGGTGTACACCCCTCTCACATGGGGGTAGGGCCGGTTTGAATAAAAAAATATTTTATAAAAATGGGCCTCACTCCCATGTGAGTGGAGTGTACATCATTATGTACAATTCCTGATATACAAGTAGCATTTTTCTTTTAAAAAACAAGATGCCCAAAAAAAAAAAGAAACAATCCCAATCCAATAATCAGTGGCTGTCATCTTCTTCCTTCTTCTTACACGTGGTTGTGCCTGTGTTTCAAGCCTGGTTCGTTGGCTACTTCCTGCGGCAACTGGAAATTTCGACGGAGCCAGCATGCGTGACTGCATTCCCTCGCTGGGTGCTGGCTCCACCACTGAGCCCATGTTTGAGTCACATTATTTTTTTGATTTTCATTCTTCTACTCATTTTTAATCAAACATTCTTCAATAAAAAAATATTTTTCATCACATCAATAATTTTTTCTTCCTTTTCATTCACATATTTATCATCACATCAACCAAAACAATGCAATATTTGAGCAAAAATGTGCACCCAACAGGAACTGAGTATATTTATATACTTTACGATGCGTATTTTTAAAAATTTACACTATATGCATTACAATTCATCGTATGGTAAGAATAAACAATTTTTTTTCTAAAAGAATTACAAAATTAATATTAAAATAGTTAAATAGACCAAAATGTCCGTAATTTGAAAATAACAAATGATACCACTTGTATCACATTACGTTGCAAGTTTTACATACTAATTTTTAAGTATTTATTTATTCTCAAAAATCCAATTATTATTTTATTTTCAACTACAAAATTATATTTTTTTTATTTGTCGTTCACCCATCCATCCATAAATTAAACTTTAGTCGAGTTCTCTACTGCATCACATACATTATTTTTTTAAATTTCCATTTTTTTTACACAACTATGTATTTTTTATTGGTTACATTTATGGATTTTTTGTCAATGAAATTTTCTCGCAAAAATAATAAAAGAAATCCATCAACAATAGATATCAATAAAATAACACATGCATTCTTAATAATTTTTTTAAATTGCAAAATCAGTCCAACTTAAAATAAATAAGAAAATAATTTTCAGCTGCAAATATAAAAACTTATTTTAATTGATACTTTTAATTTCGATTCATTGAAAATTATTTGTTAATTAGAATATAGCATTTAAGAATTTTTATTTATTTTTACATAAATTGGGAACATATCAATTTACGTGAAGGAGAGGCCAAAAGGGCGATATATTCATCATCCCTTGGCCCCAAATTATCTTGTGTTGCAGAGATCTACTCAAACTTCTTCATCAACAAAATTAGAAGGTATATCGGATTTTATTAGCGTTGTTGAAATCGCATTCTATTTGGTTGATGTGGATGATTTAATTTCAACTCAAACATTTTTCTTGAATTTTTGATGCGGTAGTTTATGGTTTTCTCATTGCCTTAAAAACTGGCCGCACCTCAAGTATAATAGGTGAAATACACAGAGCCAATATCCAGTGGGGCACCCATGTGCCTCCGCCCCTGGCTGCGAATTGGGCGCTATTTTGCCTTGTCCATCCGTTAGTGGTTTAATTTTAATAGTAGAAGAGCTTGGATTCAAGGGGTTAAATGTTCGTGTGTTTTTAATAAGTTATTAAGCAGTTGAATTTCTAAAGGAATAATTTGTATTTGCTTTCTGATCGGAAGAGACATCCAAAGTCCCATTGTTGAATTCTGCTTGAGAGAAGTGACAAATATGCTGAAAGGCAATTTTTTGATATTTTTACCAAAACATCCACAGATTTTCAGTTGCCCTAATCCCTTTTCTAGTGATTTACGCACAGTAATAAGTTGGCCAACTCCCTGAAGGGTTGCTACCATTCCCAGCAGCCATAAAGTTGCAATTAGGATTACAGGATAGAATATTACTTTGAGCACTATGTCATGCAGCTTGAGAGTTCTGTAATAGTTTCCATGCCCCTTTTTCTAGGAGTGCTATGTTCGTAAAAGGATCTAGCAAGAAATTGAGATGCTCCCTGTTGTTTTTCTACCCATGGGTTGTGATACAAAAAGCTCTGGTGCTAAAGTATCTAGGTATTTGATATGTTGTTCTCAAAATGATGGTGGTTTGCATGTTCAGGATGGAGACGAGAATGAATCTACAATGATATCATATATTTGTGATAGAAGAAGTATACTCTCAGACCTGGATTCATTGGGTACATACTGTGCTAATTAAAAATAGATGCTTTTGGGCTCTGAAGACTTCAAATGGTTGCTCTTAGACTTTAAGGAAGCTCCTTCAATTGTTATTTGTAGCCTGGCCTTTAGTCATTTCGAAATCAGTGTTGGAGTGAGCACATGCCTGTTTTCTTTGTACTGCAAAAGTCTATATAATTTTATCTTGTGCAAGGGGAATGCCCCTGGTGATGGCCTTAGGCGTATCATCTGTCACTCATATAAAAATTAAATTTGTAATGAAACACAAGATATGAAAACTTTTAATGTAAATGAAGCGCACAATATATTTCCTTTTTGTACCTCTTCAATAAAAGTAAATTCAACTGGGAAGCTTTGCTTAACTGTTATAATTAGTTTGTTAACAGAAATCCAGTAGAAACTACTGTATTTAGCAAGCAAAGAACCAAATTTCTCAATTTCTAACTGGACTATTCGATTATAAATTACATTTGGCCTTTTTTTTTTTTAACTTATCCGGCTATGCAATTATAAATTTCACATTTTAAATATGATATTTTTTTAAAAGGTTACTAATTTCTATGAAATTTGTAGACAATTAACAAGTAAGCAAATATTTTGTGACTTCTAGTTGAGCGAAAGAAGTCAAGTAAGAGATGTTGTGCCTTTGTTTACATAAGCCATTTAGTCAAGTTCTTGCAGATAACAGAGAGAAAAGACAGGTTGCCTGAGAAGTAGAATAGACTTGCCTCAGCCTACAAGACATTTTAAGGTTAAGTTTAAAATTTAAAGCATATTTGGGAAGCATTTATAGATGGTTAAAATTATATATATATATATATATATATATAAATAAACAAGTGATAGATAAATGGGCAGTACTTGTAGGTCCCCGAAATGTACTAATTAAAAGTAGCTAAGTTAGGTTTGTTCTCTGATGTGAATTTATGGAGAATTGTTACCTTTTTAGTCATAAATTTTCAGGATAAGCAGCTAATTATAGCATGTGACTTAGTTAAAGAAAAGTTCCATTACTGATTGTTTAGAAATTGTTCTGGTTTTCATATCTTGTTAGTTTCTGTACATTCCTAAATAATGCTGCCCCTTACATTTTCTATTGACCTTATTTCCCTTCTCTTGATGCAATCTCTAATTCTCCTTGTCTGCTTTGTACTAGGCAAGTAGTTAACTTTATTAAATTTGACTGAAAGAATTGCATTTAGAACAAAGGAAGTAGCAACAATGCCTAAAAAAATGATGGGGCGATTCTGTTCAATCTAGCTAAATAGTTTATAAAACAGTGGATCGACTCATTCACTAGCTTTTAGGTCCTCCTTTGGGATAATTACTTGTGTTACAACCGATTAGTAGCTAAAGACAAAAGCATGCCAGAAGTAGTCATTGCATGGCGCAAAATGATTTCTAATAATTAATTTGCTGAGGTTAGGTCAATTGTATTAATGTACATTAGACAATAAGCAAAACATGGAAAAAAAAAAAAAACTGTTCTTTTCTGAGGTAAGGAATCGCTTAAATAAAATATCGTAATGGGCATAATAGACCAATAGCCCATAACTGTTCAATATCACCCAGAAATGCAGGAAGTCACAAATTGCTGCAATGCCAGTGCGTATTAATCATTGTTTGCTTTGTTTATGTATCCCAGAATTCTTTGTATTGTTGTTGGATCATTTTCTTCTATTATACCTTTTGCAATTTTTTTTAACAGTTTCAATAAAGCTAAAATATTTACTACATAGGAAACCAAAAATGTAGACTTGGGAAGTAAATCAAGAAAAGATGACAAAAAAATGAGGCTGTAGGGAAAGAACAATTAATTCTATTATGGTAAAAAATTGGACTAATGCATTGGATTTAAATGATAAGTGGAGTTAAATGAGTCATTTAATTCCACATTTCATTTAGTCTATCACCTAACACCACATAGATTGAGTTTATAACCCCAGTGGGCTAAATAACATTATTCAAAAAATTGAAGCACAAAATTATTTAGATAGTGAGAAAATCTTCCAATTAGTAATTGTACTTTATATTGAACAAAAATTACACGTTACTATTTCTTGTTTATCCACAAAATTTAAAACTAGAAAGATTGAAATTCAGAAATTCATGGCAAATGGGTGAATTTATCTGTCTTGTCAATGTATTGATAGCTGACTTCTTTACCATAATTTCTCTTGTTTATTATCTCATTTTCATATTCAATTAACTTCCCCAAAAAACTAGAAGGAAGAAAATATGCATTTATTATTAATATAATAGGTTCTCAACTGCTCAAATAATCAATGAATATTTATAATATAAATATTTTTCAGAAAATTTGGGCAAAGAAAGTGCAAGATGGACATTATATCCCAACTACAAGAACAAGTAAACACTATAGCAGCTCTTTCATTCAACATTGTTGGGACACTTCAAAGAGACGCCCCTCCAGTTCGGCTATCGCCTAATTATCCTGAGCCTCCCAAGAATGCCAATGGCACGGAGGAGGCGACAAATCTGGCTGATCAACCCAAGACAATGAGTTCTGAATTAGTGAAAGCTGCCAAGCAGGTTTTTTCGTAGTTTTTATTTTTATTTTTTTATTCATTCCATAATTTTACATAAATGACAATTAATAAGACGAAATGGAGGCAACCTATTAAAACCACAAACATAAAATGTGATGCACGTTCATTTCTCTTCCTAGCAATACAATGTAGTCATTTACCAATTGTTTTATTTTCTGTAATTACATAATAGTGAAGCACTTTTGTTGAGAGATGAGAGACGTGCACATGAATTTGTTTGATTTTCTGACGTGGTAATATGTTTTTTATTATTTTATTTGGGTATCTTGAAATTATAGATTTTCCGTTTGAAGAAATTGAGCACTTCTTTAGAATTTTCTTTCAACTCTCAGACACTTTCACCTGTTATTGTATGCTCTATGATGGTCTCTGTTATTTCCATTAAAGAAAAGTGTCTTTCTTTTTGTTGATTCTTCCTTTATTCCTCTCTGTATGATTCTGGTTCAAGGAATCTTTAATTACCTAATATTCATATATAGTATTCATAGTAAATTGTAGGCGTCACATAACAAACATGTTTAAAAATGGTGAAAAATAATTCAAACTTTCTTGTCATTAGCAAACAATGGTTAGTAAGAATCCAATTTCCTGCTACCATGTTGACCATTATGAGTCAGATGCTTAGCACTGTGGACTCCCACAGAATGATCCTTTTTAAAGAGGCGAGAAAAATAAATTAAAAAATTCACCTGTATTTCTGGGTCCCTCCACTCTTAAAGGAGCTGGGCATAATTTGGGCATTCGCTACGAAAGTTTTAAGAATTGGACCTATGAAGTACCAAATCAAACAACAAGTGAAGGCAATAATCCAACACTTGTGTTTTTTGGGGACAATTGCCTTGGTGAACTCATGGCAATTGACATTCTTCTTATATTTGTACTATATATAAGAAGTCTACTATAAATTCTCACCAATTCTTGTGCAGTTCGATGTGCTGGTTGCTGCAATTCCGTTATCTGATGGAGATGATGAGGAAGCTCAACTGAAAAGAATTGTAGAACTCCAGGTATGTTATAATCTTCTTTGTTGCTCATATGATATATTGTCAGGACACGCTTGCTTATTACCTTTTTTTAAAAACAAACGGAGTATCAATTACTAAAAATAGTGGCTGCTATAGCGGTTGTGTTGCCTAACTAACTATTTAGTTGACGAGACTTCAAATTATCAGGTTGCATATAGAGAGAGTGCCAAAATTGGCAATTTATGTTATTTCTGGTTGTCCTACCCTCATTCTACTGGCATAAAGGCTGAAAATGAACAATATCCTTATTCGTTTTTCTATATTCTAGAAAATATATATTGTTATAGATAGATGAATCATGAATTTCTGTGTCCTACTTTGACTGCACCTTCTTGTTCCCTATTAAAACTATACTTAGATAGAATAAAATCACTGGGCAGGCTGAAAATGATGCAATAGGCCAAGAACTTCAAAAGCAATTAGACGCTGCAGGTAAACTCTTCAACTTCTAATCTGGAAATTTCTATGAACTTCACCTGCATTTCAAATCTGTATGCTTACTTGGGCAGCAAAATAATGGCGAATCTACTTTATTATTATTATTTTATTTATTTTTTCATTTTTCTATTTCCAGAATATTGACAAACAATTCACAACTCATTTGTTCATTAAAGCACTACTTTTTCACATATACTCTTCGGGTATATATAAATGGCATATCGAATAATACTTCATAATATGCTTGATCAAGTAAATAAGATGCTGTTACTTCAATGTGCTATTGTAAAATGATTCATAATCCGCTTGTAGCACATTAATACGAGACCTGATCATGTATTCTAATGGCTGTTATTTCTGATTCATACATCTTCCGCGTCTCTTATATGCTGAACTAATAATTTCGACACTCATGTACCAGAGAAGGAACTAAAGCAGGTTCAGGAGTTGTTCGGCCAGGCAACAGACAACTGCCTGAACTCGAAAAGGCCAGAATGAGGAAAATGGACAGACGACCTCAGTCGGACTCCAACTGTAGTTGAACTTCAGGAAATAGAACAATTTTTATGCACCATAAATGAGTACGATGATTACATATTTGAGGTGGATTCGGGCTGAATCTTGAGCAGGTGTAGGAGTCTGAGCCAGTTCACAGATCAGTGAAAAAATATTTCGAATTGGAAATTTTTTAAGCCTGTGTCAGTAAGCCAGCATTGCTTCTTGCCAAACACCAATGCTCCATTAAAGTCCGATAGATAAGCTGAATGTCTTGCAGCCTTCGCATATACAAGGCAAAAAATTTCAGCCATAACATTGACTACTATCTTCAAAAACGATTTACATTATGCAAAAGCCATTACAAGTTTCAGCTGGTCAATGCTACCCTTGTAGATTTACATTTTAGGCCATTGATTTTTTTCATTGGCACCAATCGAGCAGCAATTCACAGCTCAATTAGGTTGCATCAAATAGATAACATCTCAAACAATGTAGTTTAAACATATTGTGTTTCATTAGAAACAAGGTGGGAAACCATACACAAGGCACGTCGAGTCCAACAAATGAATTAAAATTGAAGCGACATTATAAAACCAAAACATCACAGATGAATTAAAATTGCAGTAAAGCGACACGTCATGGAACAAAACAAAATTGACTTTCACCGGTTCAACGAAATAGCTCTATAGTTGACCAACCAAATAAACACATGTATGAACATGTGGCCTACGCCATCAAATACCAATACAAGAAGGAAATGGAGGCCCATATGGCAAGAGCAAAGCAAACAAGAACTGAGGAAAAAACAACGCCAAAGCTAAACTAACCATTTCTCTTTCCCTTTGTTTTCCTTGTGGGGGTGGGGGCATGAAGAAAAGATCAGTTAAAACTGAAAACTACATCTGAAATCCTGCCAAACATAAGTTTAAAAGACCCAACGGCTAGAGTAATTCTAGAATAAATAAAGAGTTCGCATGATATTCGCTGCCACCTTCAGAAGCTTGGTATTGCCATTAGATGCTGGCCGATCACTGCACAGCAGATAAGAGGCATAAATAATCAACATATTGGGCGCATGGATGAGATGAATAATAAGAAAACACAATTGAATTTGCATCAACGGTTAATTAATATGGGAAGGGCCTGGGAGAGTACTAAAAAGTATGAACACCGTCGACCAAAATTTTCAGGCATTTTTGTTAGCAATATTACCTGAGGCTGCTGTTGTGGTGGTGCGTAATTTCCATATCCCGGGTAGCCTGCATAGTATAAATTTGGATCCTGCGCTGGTGGAGCATATCCGTACGTTTCATATCCAGGAGCATATCCGTAATATCCACTACCACCATTCCACTGGTTTTGATCAGCCTGAGGCTGAATCATTACAAAACATTAACATAGTATCTCTCTCTGCATCATGGAAAGACGTGTCTAGAGCCTAAAATCAGAAACACTAGTTAAAAGTTAGGTGATGTGAATATATATCAACCTGTCTATTGGAAGGACTACGACCCCATGAAAGTCGAATGCTTTGTCCTCCCAACTGGGTTCCGTTTAACATCCTTAGAGCTTCCTCAGCGCAACTTCTGTTACAAGTGCACAATGCATAACAAAGCCTATATTCTAGATTTCTACACGTGTAAATTGAGGGAAGAAAATGTCGAGGAATGCTAGCTTACCTGTCCGCAAATTGCACAAATCCACATCGTTTACCCATTGGTATCTTTACATGAAGCAACTGTCCATATTGTCCAAAAACCTGCCTTAGATGTTCATCTGTTACATTTGAGTCCAAATTACCAACAAATATCTGCAGACAAAATGATTGAATTGGTGAGCGTGTACTGAAAACAAAAATGAAAATTACACAATTGTGAACAAATAGACTAACAGTTGTGTTTTCCGGATCATCCTCGCTCTGAGTTCCTTGAGAGGTCTGGTAGAAAGCTGCAAATGTGAGAAAAAGTATAAAACCTCGTCGGGAAATAGGGACAGTGAGGGGGGGCACTAAAACTTGCATTGGGTTAAATAAAAACAAAACGCAAGGACCATATTACACAAACTACTATCATGAAATAAACAGAATGGCAGAAAAATTAAAACACAAATATAATACAAACAATCAATACCCAGATATAAAAAGTCAACAAAGACTTCAAACAAAGTTACAATCATTTTTGTCAAGATTAAAACGCGTGATAAAAGCTCCATAAGGAAAATGTCATGAACCTTTGCAACGTGATCAGATGAGTTGTAGAGGAAAATTATAAATAATGAAATAGACTATTTAATCAAATTAGTGAATAAAATTAGATGGGGACGAGCCTGCTTGGAAAAAACGTAGGACTTGCTTTTTCACATCATGTTACAAAAATGTTCATGTTGTCTGAGAGCCACATCACATTATTGAGAAAACTGTATTCAACAATTGAATTCTCAATTGGATTCTATCGGTGTTTCTTGGATGATTCTCACTTCTCAGTAGTGTCACATACAACAAAGAAACATCTGACCCACTTTAACGATCAGAAAGAGAGGAAGAAATAGCAAGTAACTATTCTGAAGCAGCGGGCAGAACACACTTGTAAAGATAAAGGTACCTCCCTGGACCTTGAACGCTGAACAAAACACAAAAACAATAGCATATTTCATCTTTATAAAGCAAAAAAAAAAAAGGGCATATTTTGACTTCATAAGGCAGAGACAACACTTCCAAGATATACTATATCTACCAATATGCAAAAACATAGCTCTATGTGCCACCATCATCAAAGACGGAAAATCCTCTCAAGGACAAAGAGGATGAAGGAGAACTTGGAGAAAAGTATTATATATTGGCAGCATAAACGACCACAACTTGCATACTGTATGCAGCTTCAATGAACCTTAAATCATTCCCCACTATTCATGGACAGCTTTTTTCGAAAAGGAGTAAATAGGATTGTAAGTATTGAAGAACAACATGAAGGGAATAAAGCTATTTTAGTCAAAATGTTGAAGACACAAAGTAAAGTGGTATAAACAATATCCAGGTACTTCTAGCAGCTAAATATAAAATTAAAAATAACTACGTCCGCAAGTCCGAAAAAGCTGAAAGTGGAAATTGGCTTCTTCCTTGTATAGAAATTTGAGATCGTAATGCAGCGTGAAAAGAGAAGGAATAACTCTAGTATTTACATTGATGAACCTGCTTTATATTACGTAGGCTTCATGTCGACTTTTATCAAAATTTAAAATCTGAAAATAAGAAAATATTGGAAAATTTTCAGTTTTGTTCTTTATATGTTCATTGTTATAAAATAAATCTAACAATGGAAATAATTAGACTAATAATTGTAATTTAAGTGACTGACAGCTCAAGGGATTGGTGGAGAAAGGAAAAATGAAAATTGTAGCATAATTAAAGCCACGGGTACTGAAATGAAGGGAAATTGAAAAAGTGAAAATAAAACTGACCTACAGAAAACCACGCACTAAAAGGGTTATCATTTCAGCTGATATTAGCTCCAGGCCCCTATATGATAGAGCCACCTGACACCCTGCTTTCAGACAACCGGTTTCTATGAGATGAGGTAAATTTTAATATTCCAAACCGAATTTTTTTAAGAGCTGGAATGATATGACAAGCAGTGCTCATCTTCAAGAATTCAACAGCATTACTGAAAGAAAGTGAAATTAATAGCTTTGTTCAACAGAGAAACACACTACTGCACGTATTTCAGGGGAAAAAAGCCACCAAATCAATGGAACTGTCAAATTCAGCAATCAAAGCACATAATAACAAATGAGACCAATAATTGAGGCCAAGTTCAGCAGGTATGAGCGAGTTTGATGCTCTACTAGCAATCCAACACTTAGCCAAATCACCGGAAGGATAATGCATACCTTTGGTATGGCCACCAGTTGTTTGTTTGGTAGCAGCTGGGCCAATTCGCATGGCTCTGGTTGAACAAAACCTTCCATTCATCTCAGTCATTGCACGCAATTGTTCACTTTCGTCGGCGAACCTAACAAATCCATAGCCTTTTGTGCGTCCCGTTAGCCTGTCAGTTACAACCTTCGCGCCCTTTACTGAAGAGTAATTGGCCCTAAATGTTTCTTGAAGCATGTAATCAGTAACATCAGCAGCCAAATCACCAACAAATATAGTGTAGTCAGGAGTATCATCACGCTTTTCACCAGCACCCAAAGATGCCCAGTTCAGCCTGAAAGGTTGCTCAACATTTGGCATTAAGTTGCCGTTAAAGGTCTGCAGATTCCTTTCCGCAGCAGCATGACTAACAAATTCAATAAAGCCATATCCTTCTGACTGACCAGTTTGCTTGTTTCGGATGACCTTAACAGAGACCACCTGATCTTAAAAACACTCGAGGTTACAAATGAGATTGAGCTCAAAATACACCATTAGCAAAATCTCAAGAAAAACTATGGAGAACAAATAATCTAGTAGGAAATATTACCCACTTTTGAGGTACTACTAGTATGCCACCATTTAAATTTATTCTTTTCAGTTGGATGAATCCCACTTACTAATGAAAACATTTGAATTATTATGGTGAGTGCACCAAAAAAGTCCCCATCCCAGAGGGGAGAAAGGAAAGAAAAGAAGAGGAGCCACATCAAGAGCAGGAGTGGACATGGTTTAAAGAGGCGGTACTGAAATGCACCTCAAGGTGCGCCTCATTTTGGGGCACATACAATCTGCCTTGAGAAGCTACTTTCAGTGCGTTTTGGGGAGGCACAAGAACCACACAAATGAGGCGCATGCCTCAAGGCAAGTAGGGCGTGCGTTCCTATTATGGGTTATTCAAATCAAAGATACGTTAGCCCACCAACTAATTCTAATGTCCACTCACCATAAAAGAACTAGTATTATAACAAATTAACACTCCACCCAAGACAAACAAGGAAAAAACTTCAGCAGTTCTACAACTACTTCAGTGGCTAGCGGTATCTACAGCAATACCGACAGCTCACAGCAGATCCAATATCAATTTTTTCTATTTTTTATTCCTTTTTCATCTATTTTTTATTTTATTTCTTTCATTTTTTTCCCTTTCATGAATTTCTTCATCTGTTTCGTTAAGTTCATGTGTTTTTCAGGAAAACTAATATGAATAGTCAATTGGGCCTTTTAATCTTCTTTAACAACGTGTGTGTTATGTATGTAGTTGACACCTTTTGAAACTGAAGATTATTATAACCGTCATTGTTGTGTGCCAACCTTTTTAAAACCAAGAAGTTTAATATTATAAAAAAAATTTGACCTGGTTTTTTAGTTTGTGGTGAGACTTACACCTCAAACCACCTCAAGCTTATACCTTGCCTCAGGTAAGAAAAACATCTCAATAACCATTTATGCCTTTCTAACATTGGAAATGGGGGCATGGGAGAATCATTGTTTGGATTAGTACCTTACTGCATAGTTCAATACATAGACAAACATAGATACACATGGACAACGCGACTGATTCATGGCCTGTGGCGTTGCCTTGAGCAAAATTATATTAAATATAAACATAGCAACCAGTCTAGCAACTGGGTGAAACACGAAAACAAAAAGCAATATATCAGAAGAGAACAAAGCAGTACTAAAGAGATGAAACTAAAAGAATTCTCTTGCACCATTTTGCAGCAGCATCCCCCTGGCAAGATCCTAATCATTTGTAGTTATCCAACAAGATCCTAATCATTTGTAAAATGTAATAACTTTTTCCCAATTCACTCCATCATACATGCTTAAAATCTATTTTACTACATACCAAATTTTCTCAATTACTGGTTGCTTGCATGAAATACAGGAGATCTTCGCGTATCTCACTCTTGAAATATGTAAGAGCATATCCAAGAGACTCTTTATTTATAAAGAGCATCTTATGTATTACAGAGAGCATCTTTAAAATTAGAGAGTCAAAATTTTTATACACTACCACTTATTTATTTTGGCTCTTCCATTTGATTTTCTCAAGAAACATTTATTGATTTCAATTCATATTTTATTTAACATAATTTTTTATATGTCGATCAACCAATCAATTTAAACTTGGTTTGAATAGTTTAAGAAATAAAATATTAAAATATGTGATTTATTAAATGCAATCATTCTACATAAGAATAGAGAGTAGATTTGGCTCTCTCTATTTTCTTGAAGCTGATTTTTAAAACATTGGCTCTGCATTTTGTATATAAAGAGAATATTGGAGGTGCTCTAAGTTAATTAAAGATGCAGATGCAGATGTAGGCATGTATCATTTATGTTCACATCAACTGAACATACAAATACAATACAGAATCGAATTAGTGTATCTACCCCACAAGTTTAGAGAAGGCAAGAAAAAACAGCTGCATGTGTATATAAATCTGAACTGAACATCTAAAGAGAAAATTCAAAACATTTTAATCCAACACGTGGTAACAATATAATCGATAAATTAAGCAATAACAAAAATAGCAATTAATAATGACATCTACACCTGTGCATGTATTCTTATATTACCTCGCCCGTGGAGGCAAAAATGTTGAGGATGTACTGCTCATCCATCCAGGGCTGCAGATCTCCGATCCAGAGGCTGCGGATCCCGTCATCTGCAGTAGGTTGAGCGGCGTTGCCAGCAGCATACTGCTGAGGCTGCGGCTGTTGGGGTGGGGCGGTGGAAGCCAGAGCCTGTGAGGGCGGTTGCTGGTAGTAATAACCAGCCCCTGCCGGCGGCTGTTGCTGTTGGTGAACTTGGTACTGCGGTTGCTGTGTCATCCACTGTTGAGGGCCTTGTGGTTGTTGGTATTGAGGTGGTGGGGCCATGGTTGTGGTCGGTTGCATCATTTTTGGCAGGACAGGAACCTAGGGTTTGATATGTGGGGGTAAAAAGAAGGATTGGATTGAACCCAGAAGACGCGAAAGAGAGAGATTTTTATGACCATTCGAGGGAAGGTTAAAATAGGAATTTTGTTAAGAGTAAATTAGAGACACCCTTGAGATATTTTATTGGGTTAATTATATTCCTTCCACAATTTTTATGGCTTACACCACATTTTATTTGCATTTGATCATTATAGTATTTATGTTCTTAACAATTTTTCATGTCGTTCTTATCATCAAACTTTCTAATGGTTCATGTATTTTGTATTTAATAACAATTTCATGTCCAAAAGTTCGTTGAAATTGTGTAACATAACTTATTTTTTCATCATTTCAAAGCATGAAAAAAATAATTAGATATAAATGAACGAGACGTATTAATTAATAAAAACTTGAAAATAAGAATTCGACGGAAAAAAAAGTTAAGAAAATAATTTCTATAATGAGCAAGGATTGAACAATTTAATTACAATTAAAATGTGGTGCATCAAATAAAAATTGTGGTGACAATATAATTACATATTTTATTGAAATCTATTTTTTATTTATATCATTGTTTGGTTCTACTATTTTCAAAATAAATTTTTTCTTTCACTTATTTTCAATTACATATTCTTTAATAAAATAATATTATATGTAAATTTAATTTTTTTAACTACACATTCTTCCTTAAATCACTGTTCCAAAATGTATTTTTGAACCTGCTCTGTGTAAGATAAGAAAATTACTTCAGCATCTGCCCCTGACCTCTAAACTTTGCCTTATATATACACCGCAGCATTACCAATTTGGCCGCCAATCTTTACCATTTTCTTTCTTTCTTTCCATAATAATGGAGCTCCCAACTCTCCATCCCTCTTACTGGAACTCTTTCTTTCCTTCTCCTCATCTATCTCCTTATCATTTCGTCCCTCAAAACCACATCCACTGGACCGAAACTCCCGAATCTCAAATCTACTCTGCCAATCTCCCAGGTAATCCATAGTTCGTTACACACACACACACAGAGTAACTAGTAGTTCCAGATTTCATTTGGAGAGTTGATTTCTTTGATTGTAACAGGTGTCAAGAAAGAGGAAATCCGGGTGGAGGTTGAGGATTCAAAATACCTAATAATAAGGACAGAGGCTGCATCAACAGAGCCTATTCGGAGCTTCAGTAGGAAATTCAGGCTGCCGGGTGGGGTTGATGTTAATGGGATATCTGCCGGGTATGAAAATGGAGTGTTGACAGTAACAGTGCCTAGATCTTATGTGAGGAGGGGATTCTTTATTGACCCGGATGATATGCCCCAAGGGATCCATGTTCTTGCAAGGGCGGCTTGAGATGCTGCTTATGTACAAAACTGTTGGGGACTTTTATTAGACATAATCATCATGTATTTGTGGTGTTTGTTTGATTGGTCGAATTCGATTTTATTTCCTTTCATTTTAAATAATTTAACTTTTATGGTATCTTTTACTTCGGTTCATGTAACTTAAAATATTAATAAAAATTAAAGTTAAAATCAATAATTATTTTAATTGCTTATTTTATTTGATTCATAATTTTTTAACGATAAAATACGTTTCTTCAAATTTAATATTTCCAATAATTTGAAGTCATACAGTCACTTGATTAATATAGAAATGTCATTGATAAAATTTAAATAAATACTATTGCTAGTTAAATATTCGATTATTTTCAAACATTGGTTAAACCGGATCAAGGGACCAGAATAAAGGGAATCTGTACCGAACCTTTTGATTGGTAAGTCTGCTGATCCAATTGGCAATTACCAAGATTTTATCACGAGCGAAAAACAGAAGGCGCAGCCTTCTGATTTGTGGATTTTATTTAGGCCTTGTTTGGGGAACAACACAATGGTGTTAAGCACTTGGATGGCACTGGGAATCAAGTGGCGTTTTGAAAAGAGTCGGAAGACAATTTTGCGGGCGATTGCTTTAAGGACAAAAAAGCCGCACACTTATCAGCCAGAATACGGAACAAAAATTTATTCACGTAATTATATGATAATGATGTTTTTATACGTTTATTTTGGTTCACAAATATGAATAATTGTCGATAAACATTCGGAATAGAGTTTAATTTGTGTAAATTGTGTTTGTAGGACAACAATGAAAATTATGGTGGAAATTAGAGAAAAAATAGAGAAAATGAGTTAAAAATGAAGAAAACGAAATTTTAGGGATCAAAATGTAAATAACCAAAAAATGACCGGAGGCCAACTCGAGAGCGGACACGAGCTTAATCATAAATTGAGGAATGCATGAGATGATTGGAGGAAAAGAATGAACAAAAGAGATCAAGACAAGAAAAATGTGAAGTTGGAGGACCAAAATGAAGAATTTGCATAGTTAATTATACCATGTAGCCACAATGTATAATTAACCATGCGGCCGCAAGCATGATAGCAGGGGAAAAAATGAGGAAAAAACATGTTCCTTGCGAGTGCATGAAATCCTTCCTTGCGGCCGCAAGAAAGGATTTCGACGCGAGTTTTCTGGTTTTCTTATCCCACTCCAACTTGTATGGTAATGATTTTAGGGCAACTATAAAAGCTCAAATACGTCTAGAAACTAGGGTTACGCCTTCTTAGAGAGAAAAATGACTTTTTTGAACAAGAACGAAGGCAAGGACGAAGATTTTCACTACCAATAACTCAAGTTTTACATTCAAGAATTGGATGATGTATTCTCCTAAATATTTTCTTTGTTGGTTTAATTTATCCATGCTAGGCTAGGCTTTTATTGTACTAGGTGAATGATGAACCTCGTAATGTGAACTTTTAATTCTTTGTTTTGCAATTTGATTTTAAACACGAATGTTGGATGTTGAATGGTTTATATTCACTTTATCGTCTCCATAATTATATGCATAATGATTATGTGAGTTTGTGTAGTCTATTTCATGCATTCGAAAGAATGGGAATATATTCTACAATATATAAATCATTGTAAGGTTCGATAGATGATAGAAATATACCGTTATGCTTTACATGAGTCTTTAAGTGTTCATAAAACGTTATACATTTTTGTATATTGACATTTGTCATAGAAATATAGTTAAATGGTATGCGATAATAGATTTAACTTTACTCGAGATAGATTGTTGAATATTTTAGGATCATTGACTCGTCAATCGATTCATCGTGCTATCAAAATGTGAAATAAAGATTAACAGTGAACTTATTTGATAATTCAGGATCTTAGTACGCTTTTCATTCATAGATTTCTTCAAACATTTGCATTCACATCGCAATTTGCATTTAGTTGTTCAATTTGGTTTAACTTGCATTCGTAGTCTAATTTAGATAATTCCATGTTTAATCATCTCATTTCATTTCCTTAGTTTCGGTTAAGGCCGAGATACGTAAAATTCAAACTAACTCAATCTCTATGGGAACGATACTTGGACTTAAAATCCATTTTATTACTTGAACGATCCATACACTTGCGGTAATCAAAGTCGAATACATTTTCGGCATGTCGTTATACTATTGGGGTTTGTTGGCTTCCTATTTGTCTGAAATTAATGCAGATTTTGGGGAAGCACATATGCACCAGCAGAGGAAGCAAACAGTAGCAGAAGAATTGATAACCAGCAAGAAAATAACCGCAGCAACAGATGAAACACGGAACATATTTTGAACAGGAAGAAATCCTTTTCCTACACTTTATTAACCAAAGCTAAACATGATTTACAATCTTGAAATCATCAGAAAGAATTTCTAGATATACAAAAGTTTTACCACCCTATCTTATCTCACTTTCTATTTCAGAGAAATAACATCCTATCTCTCTCAAGCTGCACCACAACTCACTTTCCAGAACTCCCTTATCTCATTCTCGAGCTCTACAGAATTCCCTCTATTTCACAGAATTCTTTCAATCCAGAGCTCCCTAAACTCTACCTATCAGCTCCTATTTATAGACTCAATGAAGGAATCAAATTCAGTTATTAACTAACAACTAACAAGGCTCCGTTGGTTGAAAATTCCAACAAAAGAAAAAAAAAAACAGTTATCAAGACACAAAAAATAGGCTCATGTTGCAACAAATTTCTGATTGGCTAAGGTTGTTCAATTCTTCTTCAAGAATCAATTTTTCTTACATATACTTTTATCTAATTGAATAATTATGATTTCATTGAGTAAGTTCATTTAATTCTGCCATCGATGGAGTGACAATCGTCATTCATTTAACAAAAATTGGACTTATCTCACATTAATAATTAACAATTATATGTGACGATCATTATTTGTTGAATGTCATATATCGATATTCATTGGTAAAATTGGACGAATCTACTTTAATTGAAAACAAGTATAGTTATCTGATCGAAATCAAGTAAAAGTGAACTTATCTGAATGAAATTAAATTAAAGTGTGATTATTTGATTGATTAAAATTGAACTACATTAACCTGATTGATACTAAGTCTCCGTTTGACACTCTTTAAATTAAAGTTCTTTAGTTATTATACTCATTTTCAACTATACATTCACACAACAAAATATTCTGTATGTAAATTTAAAACATTTCTCTACTTTTTAACCATACGTTTTTAAAAAAATCACAAATCAAAACATCATTTTTTCCCCAATTTCTATATATAATGACCATTAAACAGGGACTAATTGAAAATATAGTTGTTGCTGGAGGAATTTATCCGTCATAATAATAACACTGGACATGTCCATTTAGAATAATTCTATTTATCTACATTAGATATTAAAAATGTTACACATTTCATCCCACTTGTATAGGCTTGTTTTATTTTTCACATGGAATAATTCTATTTATCTACATATTAATGTTATTGAAAAAATAACTTTTATCATTAGTTTTCCTAGTTTGCTCTTATTTAATTATCAACAACAAGTAGTAAATTAGTTATAACTAGAAAAACTAAATAAATGTTTGTTAGTAAACAAAAAAAAAAAAAAAAAAAAATTCTCAATAAAGAAACATGATTACATAATTGGACAAGAAAATAAGGAAAGTCATCCTATATAAATGGGACGGAAAGAGTACTTTTTTCCGCCCTTCGTTTGATAAAATTTATAAATTGTTTATAAATGATTAAACTTCATTTTTGAACATGTAAACTAATTGATCAAAAGTACTATTCACTTATTTACTATTCTTTTCTACCAATTATAAATTAAACTATTTACAATTTTTTTCCCAAACGAAGGCTTAATGGTCGTAATCTATAAAATGCATTGATATTTTAAAATGACCAAGCATTTTCTCCAAGTGGAAATTGGGTAGAATAGCCTATTTGCAAAGTTTGTTTGGGAAAATAGCATTTGACCAAACTATTAAAATAAAAATAAATATTTTAATATAATAAATATGAACTGTCCAAAAGACCCTTAAACCAAAACAAAACAACACGATCCAAAGCACCAATCCATTCCCAAATTAAAATCTCGTATCTCTCCTATCATTAGGATTGGGCTAAAAACCCGCAACCCGAAAAACCGACCCGACCCATTTTCGGGTCAGGCCGGGTCGGTTCAGGGATTACTTGAATCAGTTCGGGTAAAGCTTTTTTAGAATTCTTGTGGGTCGGGTCGGTTCAACATCACAAATCGACCCAACTCTTTCAAAACCCTGGCTTCATCTTTAATGTAATTAGCCTACTCCAATGCCACCAAATTGGTATACAACATTTGCCTCGATCTCCTCCTCAGTAATGGAGTTCATAGGAAGATGACTTGCATTTGCGTTGGGGCTGGTAGGAAGGTGAGTCGGGGAGTTCTGTCTCAAAGTGGGAGTAGGTGGTGGTTTGTTTTGGGTGTAGGCGGAGGACGGAGGCGAGAGGCGGATGTTGATATCGTATTGGTGAAGATTTTACTATCCGGCGCTGTTTCTTCTGAGGGGAGGGCCCAGGTTGGGATCTATGAGGAGGTTGGGTTTGGGGTTCGTGTGAATCGGAGATAGGTTCAGTTTTCATGGGGCCGGCCTCGATCTCCTCCTCATTAATGGAGTTCAGTTTCCATGGGGTTCTTGTTGATGGCAGGAGCCGTCTCCTTCTAATTAACGCAGTTCAGTTTTCATGGGGTTCTTGTTGATGGCAGGAGCCGTCTCCTTCTCATTAATGAAGTTTAGTTTCCATGGGGTTCTTGTTGATGGTTGGAGCCGACCTGACCCGATTCGGGTTGGATCGGTTTGTGGCGGGAGATGGGTCGGTTCGGTTAGTGGAAGAGCTCAAAATCGGTTATTTCGGGTCGGGTCGGGTCGGTTTTGGGCCAAACTCGACCCGATCCGACCCGTTGCCCACTCCTACCTATCATATTCAAAACCATCATCTCCTTCATTCTTCTTCTTAGGTATGTTTGAAATATAATAGTGTGTATATGAAATACAATTTTTGTTGATGGTTGATAATGAGTCTGATTTGCTGCTTTGGAGTTTGTGAGGCCGATAGCACCACCGTTGAATATTGTTAAGGGCTTTGAAGTAAAACACAACATTGACAGATGAGTGAATAAGTGTTGTAAAGAAGGTTAAAGGCAGTTCAGAATTTGTTTTTTACTTTTGGAAACCCGCCAGACGAGCTCCCTTTTTGGATTTTTGACCTTCTAGTTCATAGGGGATGGGGTCGGTAGATGCTGGGTTCGACCCATAAATCTGGTGAAAATTACCGGGCATTTCCTTTTTATTTTGAAATATTATGTTCATTTTATACATCTTCTTTTACGTTTTTGCATTTGAGGTCGGATGAAAGGGTTAATTGGGTGAGTTGAGCATGTAAGTAGCAAATTATTTTCATCCGGTTTCTATTGGGGAATTAATAAATTTAAGGAAGTATTTTTGACGCCGGACAAAATAGTGATTATTCTGCATGCTGGTTTCAACGGAAAATAAACAGGGAAGCACATAAGAGAAAACAAGAATTTTTTTTTTTATTCATTCAACATGCGAAAATAACTCATAAGTTGGGTTAAATAACTAAAAAATCGTAATTATCGAGATTTGACCAAAAATAGCAAAATATCAATAATCATACCAAAAGAAAGTATGTAATAAAAGAAATAATATCCCAAAAATCTGATTCAAATCGAGTTCATTACCTATGTTAAAAAGGCAAATGAAATATTACAAAACAAGGAAAAAAATAACTAAAATTGGGAATTCGGAAGGGAAAACAACTAATTTTGTCCTTGAAATCAATGCATACCGAGCAAAGTTGGTGGTCAGACGTGCGCATCGAAAAGAGCTTTCCGAATTGGGGTCATGAGTTCCATTCTTATAACCGTAATCAAAGTTATAGCCAAAATACCGAAACGTATCCAAAACGGTCCCCGTTAGGAAATATCGTCGATTACTTGCCATTTTTGCGCTGATCCGCCAACTCATGGTATCTCAGCGCCATCAACAAGCTATCGAACAACTCGACATTATCTGACTCGAATCCTCCTGCATCAACTCTCCTTATTGCAAGTTCACTGCATTGTAATTTTTGTAAATTAGAAGCCTGTTTGGTACGGCTTAAAATCCAATTAAAATTGAAAATATGATCGTTATTAGGTTTATTCAAATTCATCTCTTTTACTACCACTGTTGTCACTTCGACTACCGTCCACCCGTGCCCCTATGTCCAAGAAGGTTCCAATTACCCTCAGTAAATATTATTTCTTCTAAGTGTATATTAATATGTGATTTGTATTTCATTTTTTTGTTTCCTGTCGTTTTAATAATTTTTGGGTGCAGTCATTACAAATTATTTGAATTTGGATTTATTTTGAGTGGATGGATTTTTATTTGGTGTTTTAAACTTCACATCCGTTTTCTATTTTATGTTAGGTTTAATTTATTGATTTCAAATCATTATAGATGCGTTTTAACTTGTAATTGGAATCAAAATTTTATGTGTTGTATCTTTGTTTTCAACGTTTTAAAATGAAAATTTCTGGTCCTCAAACCCATGATTCTGGTTTTATTAAAATTGCTCGAGTCATACAGGAGTGAACACGATTCGATTTGGACGGTTTGTGTTATATTTTTCAACTCAAACAATTTCATGCGATTTGAAATTTTTCCAAACCAAACCGTTATTTACGGTTCGATTTGGTTTTAATCCGCGATTTACCTATCGACATTATATTTATATGTTTAAAATAAGTTAACACATACATTTAAATAAGAACAAATAACGTTAAGGGTCCGTTTGATTGCAAAATTGGAAAATAGATGGAAAGAAAATATTTTACTGGGAATTGAATTGCTTAAAATTTGTTTTACTGAGAATTGTAATTAATTGTGTTTGATTGGTATAATTTTCCACCTGAAAAATATTGAAAGTTTGATGTTCGTTTGACTTCATTTTATGGAAATTGTCCATTAAAGTGATATTTTTTCTACCATTGCGTCTAGAATTTGTTCCAATTACCAAAAAGTAAAAAAATTAAATTAAACAATTAGAAGAAATTATCATTTTCGTTTGACTTTGTTTTGCATAGAAATTATCAACAAAAGTGAAAATTCTTTTTGCAATAGTTGATAGAATTTGTTGCCATTACTAAAAAAACAAGCAAAAAAAAGAAGATGAAAATTGCTTTCCCATCTAATAGGTGGGAAAACAAAATCAAGAAAATGTGCATAAAATGATTGTACCTAGAAAATGTAGGAAAAATAAAAGCCAAGAAAACTTTTGCAATCAAACGACATTAATTGGGTGAAGTTGGAAAACATTTTCTTTTTCCACCTAATTTTCTAGGCTATCAAACACACCCTAAATGTTAAATTACATTCATATTTATTTAAAATCCGATATATAAACAAAAAAAATAGTATCAATTTAGCATTTAGCAACAAGTACTCCGAATTTTACAAGCAATAATATCAGAATAAGTACAAGAGTACTAACCTCTCATTTGATAAAATTAGATCAATATCCCCTATTGTAACACATGATTCGACATCTATATGATATGCAAATATCAAAATATTTATTAGTTTTTATTAATGATATTAACAATCAACTAAGAAATAATATGGATAAAATATAAAAATTGATAATAGAAAATAAATGTCACTTTTCACAGTTTTCTCAAAGTCATCCAGTGTTTCTACCTTATCCAAATATTGACGAAGCACTATATGTTCATTGCTGCTATTGAACCAATTCTTTGTGCATATTAAGACCTCAACCATTTTTCCACTCAATGAACTCCTAAATGAGTCAAGAATTCGATCACTCATGGAAAATGCCGACTATGAAGTGATCGTAGATATTTGAATTGCTAATACATCTTTGGTAATCTTAGAGACAATTTTGTACTTGTGCGCATTCAATTTCCACCAAACTAATAGCTTAAACTTGGGGTCGGTTAAATCTTCACAATGATCATATAAATAATCAACTAAATTATTATTCTCAGATTGTATGTGTTTGCATAAGTTTAGATTTAAAAATAGAAGGAATCTGTTTAGATAGACCGAAAACAGATTGTGAGGGACTTGTACTACTATTTTTGGTAGCCTCCTTTGATGAAGCTGATGATGAAGTTATTGGAGTCGACATTTCTTCATAGCATATCTCCCTTATGACTTGAGATTTGAATGAAACTTATAATCTTTTTTTGAAGTGTCCAATCATTATCAACCTAATGAGCAGTTAAACACAAATAACTAACATTCTGTATTGACGTCCAACAATCAATAGTCAAAGAAATTCTATGTTGACCCAACTCTTTCTTCAATTTCTTCTTCTCGTTTATGAACAAATTATATATATCTCTCGCTACTATCATCCTTGAAGGAAAGACAAATTTTGGGAAAAAAATATCTTTTATAACCCTGAAAACTTTCATTCTCCACATGTCAAAAAGGTAACTCAGACAATATGAAGTACCTTATAATCAGTTCTCTAATTTCTTTTTGAACAAACTTGATAACTTTGGTTTGCTTGTGTTTTTGCAAATACGTTTGCATATATGTTTAGACAACATTCACAACTTCACGTTCAAATCATTTTGTAATTATGGGCTTAAAATTTTATTTTTTTAACGAAAGTCTAACTAAATACTAATGACAATTACTTACTAACTTGTTTGTTATGCACGAGTTAAGTTAATTAAATTTGTACCCTCCAAAAAAGTATACTTTAAATCCTAAAAACTATATTTTAATAAAATTTATTATTTAATAAAAATATTTTTTAATTAAAAAAAGTGCAGTTCAGTTTGGTTTTTTTTTTTTTGTTTTTAAAATTTGAAATCTAAACCAAACCATTTTGAAACGGTTTGGTTCGGTTTGAGAGAAAGAAAACGGCGGGTCCACGTGGACCCAAACCAACGACTTCGGTTCGGTTTGCGATTTCACAATTTTTTTGTGCAGCCCTAATAAAAATGTTGAAAAAATAATGTCTTTTTCTTGTATGAAAATGTTGAAATGAGTTAATTTTGGCCTTTTGAGGCTTCACATATAGACAATTTAGTAAAACAAATTGAATTCTAAATATTTTATAGTGTGTTTGTAGTATAATTGGGGCTCGTGCACAAAATGACACTAATCAATTTAAAAAGACACGGTACTATTATCACCAATTTTATGTTAATTTGTTTTTATATCTACTCTTGAGAGCGTAGAATTGAAGAAATACATTTTTACTACATTAAGAACCTTGCTTGATCCAAAGTTGTTACTTAGAGGTTAATACAATGACAACCAATTCAATATATTTATACTGGTAACAAAAACTCATCAATACCAGACTTATATAAGTTAAATGAGCGAACTTGTCGAGTCTTTTTATCTCATAATTGAAATATAATGGAATTTGAGTAACATACATTCGTTCGTAGTGAGATCTAGTATAGTTTGCTCACGGAATAATATTGTTGGTCAATATCAGGTGAATATCTGTATCGACAATGGTATTCAAATGTAGTGAAAAGCCACATTCATTCATTTTCATATGGATACGAGTGAATATAAAGTGAAATGAATACAAAAATAGTTAGAACAACACCCAACCGTTTAAAATGAAAGCATGCCATTTTGGGTCATGAGATCTCCATTTTACTTCAAAATGATGTTGACCTATGGTCATACTGTATGTTTTGATTATAACAAACAACTTATGTTTATCTCTAACATTATCTGTAAATTGACATATTGGCAAATTGAGTCCAAACGATTTAATAAGCAGTTATCAAGAAAGCTCAAAAGAAGATTGATCAAACTCATAAGGGAAAAAGGTTACGTCTCAAAAACAAGCACTCGAATCAAACTCATCAAGATAGTGGCGCTCGCATCAAATTCATCAAGATAATATATCTAGGCCATTTGTTTGAACTTGATTGTAAAGGTAAAACATCTTTAATCCTTAGCAATGATACTAAGAGCTCAAAAATGATTTTTCACACACTTGACACAAGTCACGAGGTAAAAACGTTTGCACAAAATCACACGCAAAATCAAAGGTTTTTCCGAACATCTCTGATAAACTTTCAAAACAAACTTATATCAAAAATCGGGAAAAACATTATTTACAAACCATGATAAAAAGGAAAAGGGGAGTATGCCAAAATGTTGTCATCCGGACGTCCGGATGGTGAACCGGTCGTCCGGTTCATCAGCAACGGTAACATTTTTGACCGTTCTGACAAAAGCAACTCCAACGGTAATTTTGGTCATCCGGTTCTGAACCGGACGTCCGGATGGACAGTAACCTGACGTTTTGCAACTATTATAAATACCAACCTATCTACTACCTTTAAATCATCCTTTTTGAATAGAAAAATTGCTCACTACCTAAGACTACTTTTGCTCTTACATACTCTTGATAAATCTTTGATCAAAAACATATTCTCAAAGATCATTCTCACATCAAAGATTTATACACAAAACACTTGAGCTTCATTCATTGCTATCTATTAAAGTGTTTGCCTACTTCTCTTCTTACACTCAACCTTATATTCATCATTAGTTAAGAAGAGAAGTTTATTGTTTGTAATATTCATTTGTGAATTGTGGGTCGTGTTGAGGTCCCGGAAAGCTCAACATTGTAAAAGGATCGGTGCTCCTTGGTTGTAAATCACCGGAAGCGTTGTAAAATGTTGGATTGCACCATAAGTCAATCAACATAGTGAAAAAGGCCTTGCTCGTGACGGAGAGCTCGGTAACGGGGGACGTAGATCATTGTGTTGGATCGAACCTCCATATCATATCGTTTGCATTCTCTAACTCTTTTACTTAACGCTATTATCTTGCGCAAACTTATTCTTCTTATCTACGCATTTATTTGAATTTGCATTGGTTTATTATTAGTTGTATGCACATTAGTTTTTAAATCTTATATTACTATCGAAAAAGTTTAAAAACCAATTCACCCCCCTCTTGGTTAGCCAATCTTGGGCTTTCAATTGGTATCAGAGCTCGGTACTCACTCTTTTAAAAGATTTCACAATCTTGAGCTATGGCTAACACCGGTTTTCAAAATCTTGAGGGATACTCTACCAACCGACCCCCCTTTTTTAATGGCACAAACTATAATTATTGGAAAGCTAGAATGATGATCTATGTTCAATCTATTGATTATAATGTTTGGGAAGTTATTGAATTTGGTCCATATGTGCCCATGAAAACTATTAAAATTGATAACAAACCCGATCTTAATATTCCTAAAACTAGAGAAGACTATGATGAAGAAGATAGGAAAAAGCTATCATTAAATGCTAAAGCCAAAAATTTGCTTTATTGTGCTCTAGATAAAAATGAATTCAATAGAATTAGTACTTGTGATTCGGCACATGAAATTTGGCGGGCTCTTGAGGTAACTCACGTTGGAACAAACAAGGTCAAAGAAACAAAAATAAATATGTTAGTTAAAGATTTTGAAAACTTCTTTATGAAGCAAGATGAGCCCATAGTTGATATGATTACTCGTTTTACCGACATTATAAATGGTCTAAAAGGTTTTGATCGAAAATATACTAACGGTGAACTTGTGAGCAAAATGCTTAGGTCTCTTTCGGAGGAATGGTCTCCTATACGTATGCTCATTGAAAACACAAAGGATGTCAACTCATATCCATTAGAAGAACTCTATGGGACATTGATGACTTATGAGCTCAACAATGCCGATATCAAAGAAAAGACAAGGAAGAGTAAGGAAGAATCAAAAGAAGCTCCCAAAAGGCAAATTGCTCTAAAAACGACAATGGATGAAGAGCCATCAACAAACAACATGAGTGATGACGAGCTTGATGATTTAGTTCTTCTTGTCAAGAAATGGAGAGGATTTCGAAACAATAAAAAATTCCAAAGAAGAGATGACAAAGGAGAAGAGAAAAACAAAAGAATCGTTTGCTATGAATGTGACAAACCCGGTCACAAAAGAACGGAATGCCCAAACAAAAGAAAGAGCTTCAAGAAGAAGGCATTTCAAGCTACTTGGGATGATAGTGATGATGAAGAGCAAAATGGAAGCGACGATCAAAACGAAGTTGCTAACATGTGCTTCATGGCCATCGAAGATGAGGTAAGTACAAAAGAATTTTCTTACGACGAATTATTTAATTCTTATGATGAACTACTCGAAGATTTTGAAAAACTTGCTTTAAGTCATTCTATTCTCAAAAAGAAAAATGATCTATTAAAGGATGAACTAAAGAAATCCTTAAATAAAACAAAGGAACATCTTGATTATGAACTTTTGGTAAAAGAAAATATTTCTCTAAAAGAAAAGGTTGAGGATTTGACAAAAATAGTGCATAAATTCACCCAAGGAAAGAAAAACTTTGACTTGATGCTTGGAAACAAAAAATGTGTCTTTGATAAAGGGGGAATAGGATTCAAACCCTCTTTAAAACAAAAATCTCTTAAAAATATGTTTATTAAAGCATCAAATACTACTTGCACTTTTTGCAACAAAATCGGACACATTTCTTTTAATTGCTTAACCAAAAAGAAATTATACTTTGAAAACAAAAGTAAGTGGATCAAGGAAACTCCAAGTACTAACTCCCAAGGACCCAAATTTGTATGGGTACCAAAAGTCAAAAATTAAACTGTTTTTGTAGGTACAAAGAAAAATAAAAAGCAAATGGTTTTTGGATAGTGGATGTTCAAAACATATGACCGGAGATCGATCACTACTCTCAAGTTTCAAAACAAAGGATGGGGGTCATGTAACGTTTGGAGACAATGCAAAGGGGAAGATTATCGGCATTGGCAATATTGGTAATCACTCTTCCCCCTCTATTGAAAATGTTTTATTAGTTGATAATCTCAAGCATAATTTGCTAAGTATTAGTCAATTATGTGATAGAGGTTATAATATAAAATTCGATTCTTCTAAATGCCTAATTAAGGATGTTACATCAAAAGATGTGATTTTTATAGGGAGCCGAAACAAGGATGTTTATATCATAAATATCGAGGATGACAATTACGAACATTGCTTACTTGGTTTTAAAGACGAAACTTGGCTTTGGCATAAACGACTTGGTCATGTAAACATAGAACTTATTTCAAAAATTTCCAAAAATAATTTTGTAAAAGGATTGCCAAGTTTAAAATTTGAAAAGGACAAAATATGTGACGCTTGTCAATTTGGAAAACAAGTCAAAAGCTCTTTTAGACATAAGGTATTTTCTTCTACTACAAAACCATTGCAACTTCTTCACATGGACCTTTTTGGACCATCAAGAACGGCTAGTCTAGGTGGTAAATACTATGCTTTTGTTATCGTTGATGACTTTTCTAGATTCACATGGGTACTATTTTTAAGTACAAAAGATGAAGCTTTAAAAACTTTCAAACACTTTTGTAAGAAAATAGAAAATGAAAAAGACCACACTATCACTACTATTAGAAGTGATCATGGTGGAGAATTTGATAATCTTGCATTTGATGATTTTTGTAATGAAAATGGATATGAACATAATTTTTCGGCTCCTAGAACTCCTCAACAAAATGGTGTAGTAGAAAGGAAGAATCGTACATTACAAGAAATGGCTCGTACCATGTTAAATGAAAATAATTTACCAAAATATTTTTGGGCCGAAGCCGTTAATATTGCATGTTATATTTTAAATAGAGTCTTGGTTAGTCGCAAGAAAACCAAAACTCCATATGAGCTTTGGAAAAATAGAATTCCCAATGTTAGCTATTTCAAAGTGTTCGGTTGCAAATGTTTTATCTTAAACACAAAAGATAACTTGGGAAAGTTTGATTCAAAATCCGATGTTGGAATTTTTCTTGGTTATTCATCAACTAGTAAAGCATATAGAGTTTTTAACAAAAGAACTCTAGTTGTTGAAGAATTAATGCATGTTACCTTTGATGAAACTAATCTACTTGATCAAGAGAAAGGTACTGAAGATGATGTAGGTATGGAAACTCCTCTCGAACAAATTGGTATCAAAGAAGTACCAAATGAGGAGCAATCTAAGGAATTCAACGATCAAGGAGGAGAAGAAATTCCAAACAAAGATCAAGAAGAAACTACATTACCAAAAGAATGGAAGTTCGTCTCATCTCACCCAAAAGAATTAATCATCGGAGATCCATCAAAAGGTATTACTACTAGAACTTCTCTTAGAAATCATCTTAGTAGTTGTGCATTCATTTCACAAATCGAACCCAAAAATTTCAAAGAAGCGGAATTTGATGAGTTTTGGACTCTAGCAATGCAAGATGAACTAAATCAATTTGAAAGAAATCATGTATGGGACTTGGTTGCTAGACCAACAAATCAAACCGTTATCGGCACTAAATGGGTCTTTCGAAATAAAAAAGATGAAAATGGAATCATCGTACGTAACAAGGCTAGATTAGTGGCCCAAGGTTACAATCAAGAAGAAGGAATTGATTATGAGGAAACATTTGCACCAGTAGCTCGATTAGAATCCATTCGCATGCTTCTTGCTTTTGCATGTCACCAAGATTTCACTCTTTATCAAATGGATGTTAAAAGTGCATTTTTAAATGGATTTATTCAAGAAGAAGTCTATGTCGAACAACCACCCGGCTTTGGAAATCATAAATATCCAAACCATGTATTTAAACTTAGAAAAGCTCTCTACGGCCTCAAACAAGCTCCTAGAGCTTGGTATGAACGATTGAGCAAATTTTTACTTTCAAATGGTTTCTCTATTGGAAAAGTTGATACTACTCTCTTTATCAAAACTCAAAAACAAGGCATGCTCATTGTTCAAATCTATGTTGATGACATTATCTTTGGTGCAACAAATATTCAACTGTGTGAAGAATTTTCTAAAAACATGAGCATGGAATTTGAAATGAGTATGATGGGTGAACTTAAATTCTTTCTCGGACTTCAAATCAAACAAACATGTAATGGCATATTCATAAATCAAAGCAAGTACATCTTAGATATGCTAAAGAAGTTTGAATTAAAAGATTTGAAACCAATGAATACTCCAATGAGTACTTCCATAAAGCTTGATAAGGATGAACAAGGTACCTCCATCGACATCACTAAATATCGAGGTATGATCGGATCTCTTCTTTATTTAACTGCAAGTAGACCCGATATTATGTTCAGTGTATGCTTATGTACTCGTTTTCAATCTAATCCTAAGGAATCCCACCTCAAAGCCGTTAAAAGAATCTTTAGATATCTCAGTGGGACTCAAAACTTGGGACTTTGGTATCCAAAACGTACTCACCTTGACTTACTTAGTTACTCGGATGCCGATTGGGCTGGTTGTCAAGTTGATCGGAAAAGCACTAGTGGTACATGCCACTTCCTCGGTTTTGCCTTAGTATCATGGTTCAGTAAAAAACAAAACTCGGTGGCATTATCCACAGCCGAGGCCGAATATATTTCTGCACTTCCTCGGTTTTGCCTTAGTATCATGGTTCAGTAAAAAACAAAACTCGGTGGCATTATCCACAGCCGAGGCCGAATATATTTCTGCCGCTAGTTGTTGTGCTCAAGTCCTTTGGATGATACAAACTCTTAGTGGCTATCATATATCGTATGATCATATTCCTATCATGTGCGACAACACAAGTGCTATCAATTTGTCCAAAAATCCCATCTTACACTCTCGAACGAAACATATTGAAATTCGACATCACTTTTTACGAGACCATGTTCAAAACGGGGATATTTCACTTGAATTTGTTGATAGTGAACACCAATTGGCCGATATTTTCACCAAACCTCTTGCACCCGATCGCTTTTCATTCATTAGAAGAGGTTTAGGCCTAATCAATGACAATGAAATACAGGTCTAAATCCATAGAAATCTTATAAATTTCAATTCTATCTTCAGCTGAAACGGACAGGCAAACGGACGTCCGGATCAGAACCGGACTACCCAAATTTGCCTCAGTCTGCTGAACCGGACGTCCGGATGCGCAGATCTGAGAGTCGAAAATCGCGACTTTTTAGCCCCTTTTTCCCATTTCTTTCTTCATTTCTCACCTTCTTCCCCAAAACTCTCTCCCTACATCTCTTCTCCATAGTCAATTTCACAATCTTAAACCTCAAATCTCTCTTAAATATTGCAAAATCCATCACTTCTCACTCCAAATTCTCACAAAACTTTAATTTTTTTTCAATTGTCCTTCCCAAACGAGTTTTTTTTAAACCCTAGCATCACAAATCATCTCAAATGGCAACTACAAGAAGCAAGGGAAAACGTCTCAAAAGCACGGTACGACGCTCTCCTCCACCCTCTTCCGATGATGACATGGATTCCGAACCCGAGGTGCCGGTCAATCCCTTTGCAAAATCACCCATTCTAATCGGTAAGAATGTTAATTTCGCCGATTTCACTTTTGATGCACCCTCATTTCACATTGAAGAAACTTTTGAAACAATGGGTTGGATTTCCATCGCTACACTAGAAGAAAATGCATATCCTAGCCTCATGCAAACGTTTTATCATGACATGGTCATTTCACCCTCACATGACATCTTATGCTTTATCAAAAACAAACGCATTGTTATCAATCATGCACTTATTCGAGAAATCTTAGAACTTGAAGAATGTAGCACTCAAATATTTTCATATAAATCTCATCCAAAACTTGGTGGTTACTCCCCTATCGATGCTTGTCGTCGTGTCACCGGAAATTTTTTTGAAAACATCACAAAAGTTAGCGCACATCAATTATCTCTCCCTTGCAAAGTTTTACATAACATTATTGCAAGTATCATTATTCCCCGAAAGGGCCATCGAGATGAAGTAAGTGCTTTCGATCTCTTCCTTCTCGATTCCCTTCTCGTTGGTCGAAAACTCGATTTTCCAACCATCGTGATGGGACTTATGAAACTCATTCACTCCTCCCGAGGCACTAAAGCCTTACCATATGGCATGCTTCTTACCAAAATCTTCAAACATTTTAATATTGCATTAGATGATGAAGCATTCATATCACCAAAACCCACCGACACCATCGACATTCAAACACTTAAACGCATGAAAATAGTAAAAGAACACGGTCAATGGGTGGCACACACTAAAGGGTTTGACCCCACTTCGGGCCCATCTACTCTTCCCTTTGCCGGTGATGAAGATGAGGACGATGATACTGAAATACCACCAAATCCCCAACCTGCTCCAAGTACTCATCCCTCATCCGGCGGCTTCACATTTACCGAAGATCACTACAACCTATTAAACGGTCGCATTGATTCTCTTGCCTCCACGGTTGATGGTCTCAGCGGAATGCTTCAACGAGTACTCACTCAACAGGAAACCATGCAGGCTCATCAGAACGCTTTTTATGCTCACTTTTACGCCCAGTTTCCTCCTCCTCCACCTCCAGAGTCTTAGTTTTGGATTTCGTCCCATTTAGCTCGCTTCTATCTTTTATATTTTTACATTTGAACTCTATGCTCTACTTTATGTTAAGAATTTCAATTTTAAGTATGCTTATGTTTTTGCTTATGATTACGCAATGATCTATCTATCTTTTTGTTTATGCCAAAAGGGGGAAAACATATAAGAAATGACATATGACATATACGAAATGGTGGGAACTCTTGATCTATAAAACATAGGGGGAACATACCTACGAAACTGTTACTTTTTCCATCATATATCATTTATTGTTTGTCATAATCAAAAAGGGGGAAATTGTTGACCTATGGTCATACTGTATGTTTTGATTATAACAAACAACTTATGTTTATCTCTAACATTATCTGTAAATTGACATATTGGCAAATTGAGTCCAAACGATTTAATAAGCAGTTATCAAGAAAGCTCAAAAGAAGATTGATCAAACTCATAAGGGAAAAAGGTTACGTCTCAAAAACAAGCACTCGAATCAAACTCATCAAGATAGTGGCGCTCGCATCAAATTCATCAAGATAATATATCTAGGCCATTTGTTTGAACTTGATTGTAAAGGTAAAACATCTTTAATCCTTAGCAATGATACTAAGAGCTCAAAAATGATTTTTCACACACTTGACACAAGTCACGAGGTAAAAACGTTTGCACAAAATCACACGCAAAATCAAAGGTTTTTCCGAACATCTCTGATAAACTTTCAAAACAAACTTATATCAAAAATCGGGAAAAACATTATTTACAAACCATGATAAAAAGGAAAAGGGGAGTATGCCAAAATGTTGTCATCCGGACGTCCGGATGGTGAACCGGTCGTCCGGTTCATCAGCAACGGTAACATTTTTGACCGTTCTGACAAAAGCAACTCCAACGGTAATTTTGGTCATCCGGTTCTGAACCGGACGTCCGGTTGGTCGTCCGGATGGACAGTAACCTGACGTTTTGCAACTATTATAAATACCAACCTATCTACTACCTTTAAATGATCCTTTTTTTTTAATAGAAAAATTGCTCACTACCTAAGACTACTTTTGCTCTTACATACTCTTGATAAATCTTTGATCAAAAACATATTCTCAAAGATCATTCTCACATCAAAGATTTATACACAAAACACTTGAGCTTCATTCATTGCTATCTATTAAAGTGTTTGCCTACTTCTCTTCTTACACTCAACCTTATATTCATCATTAGTTAAGAAGAGAAGTTTATTGTTTGTAATATTCATTTGTGAATTGTGGGTCGTGTTGAGGTCCCGGAAAGCTCAACATTGTAAAAGGATCGGTGCTCCTTGGTTGTAAATCACCGGAAGCGTTGTAAAAGGTTGGATTGCACCATAAGTCAATCAACATAGTGAAAAAGGCCTTGCTCGTGACGGAGAGCTCGGTAACGGGGGACGTAGATCATTGTGTTGGATCGAACCTCCATATCATATCGTTTGCATTCTCTAACTCTTTTACTTAACGCTATTATCTTGCGCAAACTTATTCTTCTTATCTACGCATTTATTTGAATTTGCATTGGTTTATTATTAGTTGTATGCACATTAGTTTTTAAATCTTATATTACTATCGAAAAAGTTTAAAAACCAATTCACCCCCCTCTTGGTTAGCCAATCTTGGGCTTTCAGAAACTTGTTAAGAAACCTAAAGATCTCACTCTTTTAAAAGATTTCACAATCTTGAGCTATGGCGAACCACTCGGTTTTTCAAAAATCTTGAGGGATACTCTACCAACCGACCCCCTTTTTTTAATGGCACAAACTATAATTATTGGAAAGCTAGAATGATGATCTATATGTTCCAAATTAATAGATTATAATTTTTGGGAAGTTATTGAATTTGGTCCATATGTGCCCATGAAAACTATTAAAATTGATAACAAACCCGATCTTAATATTCCTAAAACTAGAGAAGACTATGATTGAAAGAAGATAGGAAAAGCTATCATTAAAATGCTAAGCCAATAAATTTTGCTTTATTGTACTCTAGATAAACATGAATTCATAAATTAGTACTTTTGATTCGGCTCATGAAATTTGGCGGGCTCTTGAGGTAACTCACGTTGGAAACAAACAAGGTAAAGAAACAAAATTATGTTTAGTTTAAAGATTTTGAAAACTGGTTCTTTATGAAGCAAGATGAGCCCATAGTTGATATGATTACTCGTTTTACCGACATTATAAATGGTCTAAAAGGTTTTGATCGAAAATATACTAACGTTGAACTTGTGAGCAAAATGCTTAGGTCTCTTTCGGAGGAATAGTCCCCTATACGAATGCTCATTGAAAACACAAATGATGTCAACTCATATCCATTAGAAGAACTCTATGGGACATTGATGACCTATGAACTAAACAATGCCGATATTCAAGAAAAGACAAAGAAGAGTAGAGGAAGAATCAAAAGAAGCTCCCAAGAGGCAAATTGCTCTAAAAACGGCAATGGATGCAGCAGCATCAACACACAACATGGTGGATGATGATCTTGATGATTTTAGTTCTTCCTTGTCAAGAAAATGGAGAGGATTATACACGGAAAAAAAACAATAAAAAATTCCAAAGAAGAGATGACAAAGGGAAAAGAGAAAAACAAAAGAATTGTTCTTGGCTATGAATGTGACAAACCCGGTCACAATAGAACGGAATGCCCAAACAAAAGAAAGAGCTTCAAAGAAGAAGGCATTTCAAGCTACTTTGGATGATAGTGATGATGAAGAGCAAAATGGGAAAGCGACGATCAAACGAAGTTGCCAACATTTGCTTCATGGCCATCGAAGATGAGGTAAGTACAAAAGAATTTTTTTTTTTTTTTTTTTATTAATTTCTTATGATGAACTACTCGAAAGGAAAATTTTGAAAAACTGGCTCTTAAGTCATTGTATTCTCCAAAGAAAAATGATATATTAAAGGATGAACTAAAGCAATCCCTTAAATAAAATCAAAGGAACATCTTGATTATGAACTTTTTGGTAAAGAAAAATATTTCTCTAAAAGAGAAGATTGAAGGATTTTGACAACAATGTGCATAAATTCACCCAAGGAAAGAAAACTTTGACTTGATGCTTGGAAACCAAAAATGTGTCTTTGATAGGGGGGAATATGATCAAACCCTCGTTAAACAAAAATTCTTAAAAATAATGTTTATTAAAGCATCAAATACTACTTGCACTTTTTGCAACAAAATCGGACACATTTCTTTTAATTGCTTAACCAAAAAGAAATTATACTTTGAAAACAAAAGTAAGTGGATCAAGGAAACTCCAAGTACTAACTCCCAAGGACCCAAATTTGTATGGGTACTAAGAGTCAAAAATTAAACTGTTTTTTTTTTTTTTTTTATTTAATTAAAAGCAAATGGTTTTTGGATAGTGGATGTTCAAAACATATGACCGTATAATCCGATCACTACTCTCAGTTCAAACAAAAGGGATGGGGGGTCATGTACCGTTTGGAAGACAATTCAAAGGGGAAGATTATCGCGGCATTGGCAATATTGGTAATCACTTATCCCCCTCTATTGAAATGTTTTATTCGTTGATAATCTCAAGCATAATTTGCTAAGTATTAGTCAATTATGTGATACAGTTTATATATAAAAGTGTCAGTTCCAAATGGCTAATTAAGGATGCTACATCAAAATAGGTGATTTTTATAGGGAGCCGAAACAAGGATTTTCTATCATAAATATCGAGGATGACAATTACGAAAATTGCTTACTTGGTTTTAAAGATGAAACTTGGCTTGGGCATAAACGACTTGATCATGTAAACATGGGACTTATTTTCAAAAAAAATTTACAAAATAATTTTTGTAAAAGGATTGCCAAGTTTAAAATATTGAAAAGGACCAAAATAATGTAACGCTTGTCAATTTGGAAAACAAGTCAAAAGCTCTTTTAGACATAAGGTATTTTCATCTACTACAAAATCATTGCAACTTCTTCACATGGACCTTTTTGGACCATCAAGAACGGTTAGTCTAGGTGGTAAATACTATGCTTTTGTGATTGTGATGAATTTTTCTAATTCACATGGGTACTATTTTTAAGTACAAAAGAATGAAATTTTAAAACTTTCCAAACACTTTTGTAAGAAAGCAGAAAATGAAAAAAACCCACTATCAAACTACTATTAGAAGTATCATGGTGGAGAATTTGATATCTTGCATTTGATGATTTTTGTAATGAAAATGGATATGGACATAATTTTTCGGCTCCTAGAACTCCTCAACAAAATGGTGTAGTAGAAAGGACGAATCGTACATTACAAGAAATGGCTCGTACCATTGTTAAATGAAGATAATTTACCAAAATAATTTTTTTTATTAAGAAATATGAGATTCCTATGTATATTTTAAATAGAGATCTTGGTTAGTCGCAAGAAAACCAAAACTCCATATGAACTTCGAAAATAGAACTTCCGCAATGTTAGCTATGTCAAAGTGTTCGGTTGCAAATGTTTTATCCTTAAACACAAAAGACAACTTGGGAAAGTTTGATTTCAAAATCCCCGATGTTGGAATTTTTCCTTGGTTTATTCATCAACTGATCGGTAAAGCATATAGAGTTTTTAAAAAAAACTCCTAAGTTGGGACAGGAATCTATGCGTGTTACTTTTGATGAAATTAATCTACTTGATCAAGAGAAATGTATTGAAGATGATGTAAGGTAGGACACTCCTCTCGACAAATTGGTATCAAAGAAGTACCAAATGAGGAGCAATCTAAGGAATTCAACGATCAAGGATGATAAGAAAGCCAAACAAAGATCAAGAAGAAACTACATTACCAAAAGAATGGAGTTCCGTCTCATCTCACCCATAAGAATTAATCATCGGTGATCCATCTAAAGGTATCACTACTAGACCTTCTCTTAGAAATCATCTTAGTATTTGTGCATTCATTCACAAATTGAATCCCAAAATTTCAAAGAAGCGGAATTATTTTGATGAGTTTTGGGACTCTAGCAATGCAAGATTAACTAACTCAATTTGAAAGAAATCATGTACGGGACTTGGTTGACTAGACCAACAAATCACACCGTTACGGCACTAAAGGGGTCTTCGAAATAAAAAAAGAATGAAAATGGAATCATCGTACATAACATGCTAGATTAGTTGCCCAAGGGTTCAATCAAGAAGAAGGAATTGATTATGAAGGAACATTTGCACCAGTAGCTCGATTAGAATCCTTCGCATAGCTTCTTGCTTTTGAATGTCAACAGATTTACTCTTTTATCAAATGGATGTTAAAAGTGCATTTGTGTTGAAAATGGATTTATTCAAGCAGAAGTCTAGGTCGAAACAACCACCCGGCTTTGGAAATCATAAATATCCGAACCATGTATTTAAACTTAGAAAAGCTCTCTACGGCCTCAAACAAGCTCCAAGAGCTTGGTATGAACGGTTGAGCAAATTTTTACTTTCAAATGTTTTCTCTATTGGAAAAGTTGATACAACTCCTTTATCAAACTCAAAACAAGGGCAGCTCATTGTTCAAATCTATGTTGATGACATTATCTTTGGTGCAACAAATATTCAACTGTGTGAAGAATTTTCCTTAAAAACATAGCATGGGAATTTGAAATTAGTATGATGGGTGAACTTAAATTCTTTCCTCGGGACTTCAAATCAAAACAAACATGTAATGGCATATTCATAAATCAAAGCAAGTCAATCTTAGATATCTTAAAGAAGTTTGGAATAAAAAATTTGAAACCAATAAATACTCCCATGAGTATTCCATAAAGCTTGACAAGGATGAACAAGGTACCTCCATCGACATCACTAAATATCGAGGTATGATCGGATCTCTTCTTTATTTAACTGCAAGTAGACCCGATATTATGTTCAGTGTATGCTTATGTACTCGTTTTCAATCTAATCCTAAGGAATCCCACCTCAAAGCCGTTAAAAGAATCTTTAGATATCTCAGTGGGACTCAAAACTTGGGACTTTGGTATCCAAAACGTACTCACCTTGACTTACTTAGTTACTCGGATGCCGATTGGGCTGGTTGTCAAGTTGATCGGAAAAGCACTAGTGGTACATGCCACTTCCTCGGTTTTGCCTTAGTATCATGGTTCAGTAAAAAACAAAACTCGGTGGCATTATCCACAGCCGAGGCCGAATATATTTCTGCACTTCCTCGGTTTTGCCTTAGTATCATGGTTCAGTAAAAAACAAAACTCGGTGGCATTATCCACAGCCGAGGCCGAATATATTTCTGCCGCTAGTTGTTGTGCTCAAGTCCTTTGGATGATACAAACTCTTAGTGGCTATCATATATCGTATGATCATATTCCTATCATGTGCGACAACACAAGTGCTATCAATTTGTCCAAAAATCCCATCTTACACTCTCGAACGAAACATATTGAAATTCGACATCACTTTTTACGAGACCATGTTCAAAACGGCGATATTTCACTTGAATTTGTTGATAGTGAACACCAATTGGCCGATATTTTCACCAAACCTCTTGCACCCGATCGCTTTTCATTCATTAGAAGAGGTTTAGGCCTAATCAATGACAATGACATACAGGTCTAAATCCATAGAAATCTTATAAATTTCAATTCTATCTTCAGCTGAAACGGACAGGCAAACGGACGTCCGGATCAGAACCGGACTACCCAAATTTGCCTCAGTCTGCTGAACCGGACGTCCGGATGCGCAGATCTGAGAGTCGAAAATCGCGACTTTTTAGCCCCTTTTTCCCATTTCTTTCTTCATTTCTCACCTTCTTCCCCAAAACTCTCTTCCTACATCTCTTCTCCATAGTCAATTTCACAATCTTAAACCTCAAATCTCTCTTAAATATTGCAAAATCCATCACTTCTCACTCCAAATTCTCACAAAACTTTAATTTTTTTTCAATTGTCCTTCCCAAACGAGTTTTTTTTAAACCCTAGCATCACAAATCATCTCAAATGGCAACTACAAGAAGCAAGGGAAAACGTCTCAAAAGCACGGTACGACGCTCTCCTCCACCCTCTTCCGATGATGACATGGATTCCGAACCCGAGGTGCCGGTCAATCCCTTTGCAAAATCACCCGTTCTAATCGGTAAGAATGTTAATTTCGCCGATTTCACTTTTGATGCACCCTCATTTCACATTGAAGAAACTTTTGAAACAATGGGTTGGATTTCCATCGCTACACTAGAAGAAAATGCATATCCTAGCCTCATGCAAACGTTTTATCATGACATGGTCATTTCACCCTCACATGACATCTTATGCTTTATCAAAAACAAACGCATTGTTATCAATCATGCACTTATTCGAGAAATCTTAGAACTTGAAGAATGTAGCACTCAAATATTTTCATATAAATCTCATCCAAAACTTGGTGGTTACTCCCCTATCGATGCTTGTCGTCGTGTCACCGGAAATTTTTTTGAAAACATCACAAAAGTTAGCGCACATCAATTATCTCTCCCTTGCAAAGTTTTACATAACATTATTGCAAGTATCATTATTCCCCGAAAGGGCCATCGAGATGAAGTAAGTGCTTTCGATCTCTTCCTTCTCGATTCCCTTCTCGTTGGTCGAAAACTCGATTTTCCAACCATCGTGATGGGACTTATGAAACTCATTCACTCCTCCCGAGGCACTAAAGCCTTACCATATGGCATGCTTCTTACCAAAATCTTCAAACATTTTAATATTGCATTAGATGATGAAGCATTCATATCACCAAAACCCACCGACACCATCGACATTCAAACACTTAAACGCATGAAAATAGTAAAAGAACACGGTCAATGGGTGGCACACACTAAAGGGTTTGACCCCACTTCGGGCCCATCTACTCTTCCCTTTGCCGGTGATGAAGATGAGGACGATGATACTGAAATACCACCAAATCCCCAACCTGCTCCAAGTACTCATCCCTCATCCGGCGGCTTCACATTTACCGAAGATCACTACAACCTATTAAACGGTCGCATTGATTCTCTTGCCTCCACGGTTGATGGTCTCAGCGGAATGCTTCAACGAGTACTCACTCAACAGGAAACCATGCAGGCTCATCAGAACGCTTTTTATGCTCACTTTTACGCCCAGTTTCCTCCTCCTCCACCTCCAGAGTCTTAGTTTTGGATTTCGTCCCATTTAGCTCGCTTCTATCTTTTATATTTTTACATTTGAACTCTATGCTCTACTTTATGTTAAGAATTTCAATTTTAAGTATGTTTATGTTTTTGCTTATGATTACGCAATGATCTATCTATCTTTTTGTTTATGCCAAAAGGGGGAAAACATATAAGAAATGACATATGACATATACGAAATGGTGGGAACTCTTGATCTATAAAACATAGGGGGAACATACCTACGAAACTGTTACTTTTTCCATCATATATCATTTATTGTTTGTCATAATCAAAAAGGGGGAAATTGTTGACCTATGGTCATACTGTATGTTTTGATTATAACAAACAACTTATGTTTATCTCTAACATTATCTGTAAATTGACATATTGGCAAATTGAGTCCAAACGATTTAATAAGCAGTTATCAAGAAAGCTCAAAAGAAGATTGATCAAACTCATAAGGGAAAAAGGTTACGTCTCAAAAACAAGCACTCGAATCAAACTCATCAAGATAGTGGCGCTCGCATCAAATTCATCAAGATAATATATCTAGGCCATTTGTTTGAACTTGATTGTAAAGGTAAAACATCTTTAATCCTTAGCAATGATACTAAGAGCTCAAAAATGATTTTTCACACACTTGACACAAGTCACGAGGTAAAAACGTTTGCACAAAATCACACGCAAAATCAAAGGTTTTTCCGAACATCTCTGATAAACTCTCAAAACAAACTTATATCAAAAATCGGGAAAAACATTATTTACAAACCATGATAAAAAGGAAAAGGGGAGTATGCCAAAATGTTGTCATCCGGACGTCCGGATGGTGAACCGGTCGTCCGGTTCATCAGCAACGGTAACATTTTTGACCGTTCTGACAAAAGCAACTCCAACGGTAATTTTGGTCATCCGGTTCTGAACCGGACGTCCGGTTGGTCGTCCGGATGGACAGTAACCTGACGTTTTGCAACTATTATAAATACCAACCTATCTACTACCTTTAAATCATCCTTTTTGAATAGAAAAATTGCTCACTACCTAAGACTACTTTTGCTCTTACATACTCTTGATAAATCTTTGATCAAAAACATATTCTCAAAGATCATTCTCACATCAAAGATTTATACACAAAACACTTGAGCTTCATTCATTGCTATCTATTAAAGTGTTTGCCTACTTCTCTTCTTACACTCAACCTTATATTCATCATTAGTTAAGAAGAGAAGTTTATTGTTTGTAATATTCATTTGTGAATTGTGGGTCGTGTTGAGGTCCCAGAAAGCTCAACATTGTAAATGATCGGTGCTCCTTGGTTGTAAATCACCGGAAGCGTTGTAAAATGTTGGATTGCACCATAAGTCAATCAACATAGTGAAAAAGGCCTTGCTCGTGACGGAGAGCTCGGTAACGGGGGACGTAGATCATTGTGTTGGATCGAACCTCCATATCATATCGTTTGCATTCTCTAACTCTTTTACTTAACGCTATTATCTTGCGCAAACTTATTCTTCTTATCTACGCATTTATTTGAATTTGCATTGGTTTATTATTAGTTGTATGCACATTAGTTTTTAAATCTTATATTACTATCGAAAAAGTTTAAAAACCAATTCACCCCCCTCTTGGTTAGCCAATCTTGGGCTTTCAAATGAGTCGATCATATCTTGAAACATCTTAGAAGATTTATACAAGTTAAACGAATGAATTTGTTGAGTATCTTATCCCGTAACTGTAATATAATAAAATTTGGATTACTTACCTTCGTTTTTAGTGAAGTCTAGTGTAATTTACCCACAGAACAATTTTATTGATCAATATCTGGTGAACTTTTGTATCGACATTGATATCAAAACATAGTGAAAACCTACATTCATTCACTTTCATATGGATACAAGCGAACATAAATTAAAACGAATACAAAAAGAGTTCGAACGACACTCAATCGTTTAAAATGACAGCATTCCGTTTTGGGTTTCGGGGTCTCAATTTCACTCCAAATCTAATCGATCATATCTTGGAACATATTATAAGATTTATACAAGTTAAACGAGCTAATTTGTTGAGTATCTTATCTCATAATTGAAATATAATGGAATTTGAGTAACGTACATTCGTTTGTAGTGAAGTCAAGTGTAGTTTACTCAATGAATAATAGTGTTGGTCAATATCAGGTGTGTTTTTGTATCGACAATGGTATTCAAATGTAGTGAAAACCTAAATTCGTTCATTTTCATAAGGATACAAGTGAAATGAATACAAAAATAGTTGAAACAACTCTTAACCGTTTAAAATCACATCATGCAATTTTGAGTCATGGGGTCTCGATTTTACTTCAAAATGAGTCGATCATATCTTGTAACGTCTTAGAAGACTTGTGCAAGTTAAACGAGTTAATTTGTTGAGTATCTTATCTCTAACCGTAATATAATAGAATTTGGGTTGCCTACCTTCTTTCTTAGTGAAGTCTAGTGTAGTTTACTTATGGAACAATATTGTTAATCAATATTAGGTGAACTTTTGTATCGATATTGGTATCCAAACGCAGTGAAAACCTACATTCATTCATTTTCATATGGATACAAGTAAACACAAAGTAAAACGAATACAAAAATAGTCGGAACGACCCCCAAACATTTAAAACGACAACATTCCATTTTGGGTCATGGGGTCTCAATTTCACTTCAAACCTAGTCGATCATATCTTGGAATATCTTAGAAGACTTATAGAAGTTAATTATCTAATTTGTTGAGTAACTTATCTCATAATTGGAATATAATGGAAAGTTACTTACATTCATTCGTAGTTAAGTCTAGTATAATTTATTCATGGAATAAAGGTATTGGTAATTATTGTGTGAACTCTGTATCCACATTGGTGTTCAAATGTAATGAAAATTTGCATTTGTTCATTTTCATGTAGATACGAGTGAAAATAATGTGAAATAGACACGAAATTAGTTAAAATGACATCACACTAGTTGAAATGAATACAAAACTAGTTGAAATGATAACTAGCCATTTAAAATGTCAGCCTGTCATTTTGGCTCACATGGTCTCGATTTCACTTTAAAACTATTTGATCATATTTTTGAATATCTCAAAAGACTTATATAAGTTTAACAGAGTAATTTTTTGAGTATCTTATGTATAATTGAAATATAATGGAATTTAGGATACATACCTTCATTCTTAGTGAAGACTAGTATATTTTACTCATTGAACAATGTTGTTGATCACTATCGGGTGAACTTTTTTTTTTTTTTTTTTTTTATCGATTTTGGAAGTTTAATGTTGTTTATCAATTTTACTCTAAATATAGCGAAAAAATTTATACTTTCATTTTCATGTGAAACGAGAGAATATAAAGTGAAACAAATACGAAATTAATTAAACCGTCATCGAATCGTTTATAACAATAACATGTCATTTCAAGTACGAACTCTAAATATAATTAAAACATGTTTTTCATTAATTTTCACGTGACATAAAGTGAAACAAATACAAAAGTTGTTAAAACAGCACTTAGTCGTTTAAAAAAACATGTTGAACAATTACTTGTTTTTCTATTCTGTAAATCCTAAACCCTAAAACCTAAAACATAAACGACAACCCTCTGTTTAAAATGATCAGATGCCGTTTGGAGTCACGGGGTATCGATTTCGCTCCGAAGCTATATTTTTGATACCATACTTGCTACTTATGTTTTTCTTCATTGCCAAGCATAGCTTAGTTTCCTACCAGATTATGGAGTGACTCATTATAATTTGAACAAATGTGTCGACCCCAATGTCGAAATATAGTTAAAACTTTCATTCCTAAACTTTCAAGTGGTTAGAGACGTGAATGAACACTAAATGAGTAGAAAAGTTAGACATACGTTTAAAACGACCATATGCTGTTTTTATTTAAACAAACAGTGTTGCTGTCATAGTTACCAAACACCCGATCAAAATAGTTTTCAGAACTTATTAAAAACCATTAGGTTAAATTTAACGATTAACATGCATTCATCCATAACAAACGTGAATGAACATAAACGAACACTAAATGAGTAGAAATGTCAGTCATACATTTAAAACGACCAGATGCCGTTTTAGGTCACATGATCTCGATTTCACTTAAAAACTAGTGGATCATAGTTTGAGACTTCTTAGAAGACTTGTACATGTTGAATTAACTAATTTGTTGAGTATTTTATCTCACACAATTGGAATATAATAAAATTTGTATTACTTACCTTTATTCGTAGTAAAGTAGAGTGTAAGTTACTTACGGAACAATAGTGTTGGTTATTATCGGATGAACTTTGTATCTAACTTACTGTTCAAATATGGTAAAAACTTGAATTCGTTTAATTCAAATACAAATATAAGTGAATATAAAGTGAAATGAACACAAAACTAGTTGAAATGACAACTAGTCATTTAAAATGTCAACATGTTGGGTCACAGAGTCTTGATTTCACTTTAAAACTAGTCGATCATATTTCTGAACATTTTAAAAGACTTATATAAGTTAACCAAACTATTTTTTAAGTATCTTATCTATAATTGAAATTTTATGGAATTTAGGATACTTACTTTCATTCATAGTGAAGACTAATATAGTTTACTCATGGAACAATGTTGATTATTATCGAGTGAACTTTTTTTTTTTTAATCGATTTTGGAAGTTTAATGTTGTTTATCAAATTTACTCTAAATATAATGAAAAAGATTTCTACTTTCATTTTTATGTAGGTACGAGAGAATATAAAGTGAAATAAACACAAAATTGGTTAAAATGTCATCAAATCGTTTATAACGATATCATGTCATTTCGGTTACAAACTCTAAATTTCACTCCAGATATAGTTAAAACATGTTTTTCATTAACTTTCATGTGGATACGAGGGAATATAAAATGAAACGAATACAAAATTTGTTAAAACGACACTTAGTTGTTTAAAAAGGAAGCATGTCATTTTGCCGTTGGTTTTAAATTTGGTATGAAAAGTGAGAATGAAGTAAGAATTCATGTAATGGGTTTCTGGTAAATTTTGGTTTGAAATTGGACATTTTAGACATTTCAAATGAAGGTATTTATGACTTTTAATACATGATAAAATAGACTAAATGTTATTTTACCAAACATTATTAACTTATAGACTATTTTACCAAATATTATTGTTGACTAGATTTTTTAAGCAAATTCCCCCCTTCTCCAACAGGAAGACAAAACCAATTCATTAATCAATTTTATAAGTCAACAAGTATGCAACTTAGCTCAGGTTTGGCCTTCATTTTATCAAAAAAATAAATAAATAATTCAAACTCATTTTCAACTATACGTTTTATGGGATTCACAATTTTCATCAATTTTTAATCACACATTTTATTAAATTTTATCAAAATCAAATAATGGCTTAATCACTTTTGAAGATGACGCAAGTGTTTAGATTATAACAATGTCTGATTAATTTAGGAAAATAAAAAAACTCTTATGATTAAAATAAAACACCACTGTTTGAGCTCTTTTTTAAGCTATATGATCAAAATTTCTATTTGGGAATACATTTTTTTTTTTTCAGTCACGCATTGTTCAATAAAATAATATTACAAGTAAATTCAATTTTTTAATCATACATTTTTCCAAAAAATATTATTCCAAGTACATGTTTGTTTTCCATTTTCACCTCATTTTAAGAAAAATTATTACCGTTTATGGGCTCCACTTAGCTCTTTTTTGACTTTTATCTCACAACTTTCATTTTGCAATGACTATATCCCTCTTTGACACTCATTAATTTCTATTTCTTTTTCTCATTTTTCATTTCAACCACACATTCTTCAAATAAAATAATATTACACACAAATCAAAAAAACTTCATCACTTTTTCACCACACATTCTCACATCAATCACTATTCCAAAATTTCTATTTCTCCCAAAATGGGTTTCAAACATGGGGATATTTCTTTTAATAACGAGCAAAAAATGATGTCCAAAATACATTATTCTCAAAACTTCATTAAAATGGAGCCTGAGTAACTCAGGCTCCAAAGTTAGATGACAAACATGACTTTAGTGTTACTCAGGCTCCAAAGTTAGATGACAAACATGACTTTAGTGTACCAATATTTTATATTCATGACATGCAAGTTGCCTAATTAAATAAAAGAGTTGCAACTTGCATGGAAAATATCTTCCCAAAATACCATGTTGCACGGAATTTTATTATTTTTATCAGTCCCTACGACCGAGGTACCTAACACCAACTTGCTTCGGAAGGCTGGTAGGCCTAATAAAGGACATTGAACTTATAGCAGATTTTTGGCAAAAATGGCTTGTGCTCACTTCTTTAAAGATACCATCATGCTTGGGGTCCACATATAGATAGTTGTATTACGTAGTATACATGTACCAGTTTGTTATTTATTGTATAAAGCAATACAAAACTATCATACTAATGCATCAAATAACAAACCCATACATATATGTTATGTATGACAACTATCGATGGTCTTCACTATGAATAACATTATTTTTTTAAAAAATAATTTTTGCACTCAATCATATACTGCCAACATCGCATCTATCAAGTTGGTGGGTGAAAAAATCTATATAATATATTTATCCTTAAACAATCATGCTTGTACAAAATTCTCTGCTCACCGACTTGATAAATCAATCAAGGTCAAAATTTAAGATTATTTTAATAAAACAAGTTTCATGCTCGGAGTACATAATTTTTGGTCCACATACTCTATATGATAAATCAAGCACAGTAAAATTGAAGATTATTTTAATAAAGCAAGTTATTTAACTAACTAGATTGCAACCTAAGAAAAAAAATCCCTAAAATGGTAGGATTCTTTAGAATTATATTCCCTTTCCACAGTTAGAATTAAATATAAACAATGGAAGCTGGGAACAATTAGCAGCAAAACTTGACCTGCTGAATTCTACTATATATATATATATTGATAATGATTTCCTTGAATACTTATATCAAATGTATAATTTACACTGTATATATAAGCAAATTTAGAGTACTGAGCAAGTAAAAATAATGTAGCAATCACGCAGGTTTGCAATATGTTTACAACAGCGATAGTGGTCCCAAAGGTGCACTTTACCATCTCATCTTAAGTGTGATCATGTTAGCCGCCAAGGGGATATTCCAATCTGATAATGAGTGAGCATCTCAACATCCTCCGTCAAGCTGGAGCTTACTCCTTAACTCCAAGCTTGTCTTTGAGAAAAAAAAAACCTAGATTGAGAGAGAGGTTTGGTCAATAAGTCAGCAACTTGATCAGCTGATGGGATGTACTGAATTCTCAGCTTTCCTTTCAAAACTTTGTCTCTTACAAAATGTATATCAATCTCAATGTGTTTAGTGCGAGCATGGTAAACAGGATTAGATGCCAAAGCACTTTCACTAAGGTTGTCACACCACAATATAGGAGGAGAAGAAGAGCGCAACTTAATTTCATTTAGTAAAGATTCAACCCACATGATTTTTACAGTTGCTTGTGTCAAAGCTCTGTATTCAGACTCTGTGCTAGACCTTGCAACGACCTGCTATTTCTTTGAAGACCATGCTACTAATGTATATCCCAAATAAACACAATAATCGGCTGTCGATTTTCTGTCATCAAGGCAGGATGCCCAATCTGCGTCTGCAAAGCTAGTAATAATGATTCTATCACTTCTTTGGATCCAAATGCCTTGTTCTATTGTCCCTTTCAGATACCTAAATATCCTTTTTACTGCCTTCCAATGTAAATCTGATTGTACTTGTAAAAATTGACTCATTTTGTTCACTGCAAAAGTTATGTCAGGTATTGTGTGAACAAGGTATTGCAAGCCTCCAATCGCTCTTCTGTATAAAGATGGATCTTCCATTTGCTCACCATTATTTTTGGAGATATTCTTGCTTTCCATCATAGGTGTAGTACATGGTTTAAGATGTTCAAAGTTGAACATTTGCAATAAGTCCTTTGAATACTTGATTTGAGTGAGGTGCATTCCTGTCTCCTATCTTGTTACCTCAATTCCCAAAAATTGGTGCAACTCACCCATGTCTTTCAGTGTGAATTGAGTGTTTAAGTTATCAATAAATTTTTGCAACATTCTCTGATCATTACTCGTGATTATTATGTCATCAACATACACCAAAGCAAAAATGACTTACCTCTGATTTATGTAGAAAAATAAGGAGTTAACTGCTTTAGACTTCACAAACTTCTAATGAAGTAGTGTTTTCTTCAGTTGTTTATACCATGCTCTTGGTGTTTGCTTTAACCCATAAAGAGCCCTTTCTAGTTTGCACACAAAAGTGGGGTTCTCCTTGTCAACAAATCCTTCTGGATGGCTCCTGTACACCTATTCATCAAGTTCCCCATTCAAGAAAGCATTGTTTATGTCAATATGTCTTATACTCCAACCCTTTGAGACTGTAATTGTGAGAATTATCCTTACTGTAGATACCTTAATTACTGGACTGAAGGTCTTATGATAGTCCACACCTGAAGTTTGCAAGAAGCCTTTGGTAACTAGCCTAGCTTTGTGCTGTAGTATTTTCCCTTCAAAGTTGCATTTGACTCTGAATACCCACTTGCTTCCTATCACTCTTTGACTGTGGTGGTACTAGTTTACATGTTTTATTTCTCATGAAAGCTTTATATTCATCCTCCATTGCCTCTTTCCAGTCCTTGCTTAGTAAGGCCCAGGTACACTGTCTGGTTCATTTTTCATCCTATACTTTTGACATTGAGTTGAGTAGACTTTTGGTTTGAAAATGCCTGCTTTGCTTCATGTGGTCATTGGATGTTTTGTAACTTGCTCTTCCATTTCTCCTTTAAATTGATTCACCTCAGTGTCCACTTCAGTCTGATGATCAATTGCCCCTCTTTCTTGATTGTCTATTTGTTCATCATTAGCTTCTGAGTTCTCAACTTCAATTTCCTCAGACAGCACACTTTCAATATGAAGCTATTCTAAATTCTTAGCGATTTCAAGTTGTTCAGAACTCTAAGATGCTGTTATTGGAGTTGCACTAGGATGAGTTAGATCAATTGAGCAACTTGGATCGCAGTTTAAGGTAGTGTGAAATGGTAGATATTGGATAATGGTTTCAGAATTATGAGGATTGCTTTTTTTTGGAGAGAGAGCCATATTGAAATGAGAATTCTTTTTCATTGAAAACTAAATGTGTGGAAGTGTATATTTTCCCAATTGGACTGAGGCATTTGTACCCCTCTTGTGAGTTATTGAAACCAAGAAACACACATTTCACAGAATGGAAACTAAACTTGTGCTTTTGATAGGGTCCAAGACAAGGAAAGCAAGCACAACCAAAGACTTTGAGGGACTTGTAATCAACCTATTCATGGTTTACGACTTGACAAGGAGACTTCATGTTAAGAACTGGTGTAGTTAGTTTGTTTATGAGATAGACAACTGTATGGAAAGACTACCATCAATAATGTAGAGGCATGCTAGCTTGTGCAAGAAGAGTTAGTCCAGTTTCAGTTATATGACTATGTTTTCTTTCAGCTCTGCCATTTTAAGCTGAGGTATAGGGACATGATGTTCACATATCAATACTAGATTCAAGAGCTAAGTTAGTGAAAACTCTGAATTCACCTCCCCAGTCTGACTGAAGTGATTTTATTTTTCTATCAAACTTGTTTTCAACTAAGGTTTTGAATTGAATTAATAGGTTTATAGATTCAGACTTGTTCTTTATGGGGTAGATCCAGTGTATCTACTATAGTAATCAATGAACAATATATAATACTTATATACAAAGTATGAGTGTATGGGAGCAGGTCCCCAAACGTCTGTGTATATTAAATGGATAGTTTGAAGGGCAGAGAATGTGATTTACCAAGTTGGCAAGCATCACATAGTTGATTGACTTCATTGATATCAACTTTTTGATTACAAGATTTGAGAACTTGTGACATAACAGGTTTTGCAGGATGTCCAAGTCTCATATGCCATAGCTTAAGTATAGACTCATGATTTCTAGGCTTTCTGGATTCGATAACAAAGGTAGAGGAATTCAATTTATTTGGATAGATAGACTGATGACGGGGAGGCCTTTTAACTTGATCTGGGCACTCAATTTGATACAATCCATCTTTAAGCTTTCCTTCCAATAGCACCTCCATCGTTTGCTTGTCATTGACAACACAAAAATTAGGGTGAAACTTCATAAACAGATTGTTATCGTATGTCAGTTGTGAAACACTTAGCAGATTTTTCTTAACTGAGGGAACTAACATCACATTACTGAGATTTAAGGATTTGTCATTAAGTGTGCTTAGTTGATTTGTACCAATATGAGAAATATGCAGTTTGTTTCCATTATCAACAGTAAGTTTTTCCTTACCAACATACTCATGTGCTTTAACTAGATTTCCTCTATCAGCTGTTACATGATGGCTTGTTCCTGAGTCAGCAAACTATGCTGGATATGTTAAGGTGCTTGGTGAGGCTACAAGTGCAGCTAGTCCTGATGAATTTCCTTGGTATTGTTGGACATGTTTGGCTCCCATGTACCTTTCATCATAACGGTTGAATCATTTCTCTACTGAATGGTTGTTCATACAACATATTTGATAAGGAGATTTGCTTCCAGTTTGTCTGAATCCTCTACCTCCGATGTAGTTACTTCTTCCGCCATAATTGAACCTACCTCATCGTTTTACAGGTGATCTTTGCACAAAGTTTGCTGAAGTATGGCTCAAGTTAACTGAGGCCATGTTGGTTTTAATAGTATTAAGGTGTTCAATTCTACTTTTATAGGTCATCAACACTGATTACAGCTCATGACGGGAAATAGAATCCCTGCTTTAATTTAAACCACAATAGAAGTATACTCCTCATCTAATCCAACAAGTACTCGGGTAACAAGATCAGTGTGAGGTATGCTTTTACCAGCTATTTCGAGGTTATCTGCTAACTACTTGACCACATTTAAATATTGATCAATATTCATTGATCCTTTCCTTGTTCTTTGAAGTTCGTTGATGAGGAATGTCACTCTTGATTTGTTCATGACTCCAAAGCTCTCCTGGACAGCATTCCCGAGGGTACAAGAAGTTGAAAAACTCATTACTTATAGCAGTTTTAGATGTCATTGATGAATAGAGCCAACCCATTAGAAGTTGATCGATTGACATCCATTTTTCATACTCAACATTGGGAGTCATTTCGACTATGACACCGGCAGATCCAATAGTTTGTGTTGCTAGAAATTCTGCTGGACACGCTCTTGTTCCAGTGATGAAGCCTTCAAGGTTATGACCTCTTATGATGGGCATAACCATGTTCTCCCATAGTAGGTAGTTATTCTTGTCAAGCTTCACTGCATGGACTTAGGTAAGACTCATTCCAAGCCGTGGCATCCGATTTCCTCCCATCATTGAAGGCATCAACGTGCTAGATGTTGGTTGGGAAGATTGTGCATTGTCATTTGATCCAGTGTTAGCCATTTGAGGCTCCGATACCGAGTTAGAATTAAATATAAATAATGGAAGCTAGGAACAATTAGTAGTAGAACTTGAGTTGTTGGATTCTACTATATATATTGATAATGATTTGCTTGAATACTTATATCAAATGTATAATTTACAATGTATATATAAACAAATTTAGAGTATTGAGCAAGTAAAAATAATGTAGCAATCACGTGAGTTTGCAATATGGTTACAACAACAATAGTGGTCCCAAAGGTGCACTTTAGCATCTCGTCTTAAGTGTGATCAAGTTAGCAGCCAAGGGGATATTCCAATCTGATAATGAGTGAAAATTTCAACATCCACTCTGGACAAAACTCACAATAAATATACGTCCTACTCTGAGTATTAAAAACTTAAGAACTTTAATATTTGTAGAATTCCGATTCAATTTCGGGTTCAAAAATGATTTCACACATTTTTCTTTATCAAAATCGTGACTTCAGATGCCATAATATAGTTTGGCTATTTTCAAGAAAATTTCAACTTGGAGTTTATCTTGGAAAAAATAAAACGTGCACTTGATGAGGGAGGATAGGTTGTGTCCGAAAACTATTATTTTTTATATTAAAAACCTGTAACAAAATAGAAAAAAAAAAAATCATAAATGGGTTAAAGTCACGGTCACTATACTTTTCACTTAGTGTCATCCTAATCGTCGAACTTTAACTTATTTCATCATGATCCTCTAACCATCCACTTAGTGAAATATGGCCATCGAACTTTTCAGTTAGTGTCACCAGGCCACCAAACTTAATTTTGCTTCTTATAAAGTTCAGATAATTAACCCTTGGGCTTTTAACCTTTGAACCTTTTGATGATGGGATCTCGATCCTTTAATTTCTAGTGCTCAGAATTCTAGAGTGTTTAAATAGCCACGTCTAAGGTACTTTTGTAACGAAAAATTTCAGTTTAACATTAGTAGGTACATTCTTTTGATGTGGGATCTAAGTCCCATAACTTGCAATGGGAACCATGACAAATGAAATGAGGTGGAGCCACCAGATATTCCTATTTTCCACCTCAACTTATTCTGGAAGGACCTTCATTCCATTCCCAAGGTGTGAAGTAGTGAGTATGATAAAATCGTTTGAACCCGTGCACCCTCCGAGAACTTCAATCTTGCCTCTACATGAAATTCTATTAGGCCTTGTAAGCTTGTGATATGTATGATCCGTCGAGTCGTTTTCATACCTAAGTGGTATTGACCATTCTTCAAGGTCTGGTTTTAAATGTACAATTGATTTTCTTTCCAAAAAGGATATTGAGGTCTAGGTTTGATAACCTTTCTATAGCCCTATTCCTATAGGTATCCATGACCCGCAGATGGAAGCTCACCTTCAAATGGATACAAATAATAAAAAGACACCATGCTCTACAATCTTGACGCTCATGTTGATCTGACTTTGCACTAGTTCATGACTAGTCTTGAAAGAACACTGTTGTAATGCCCCGGAAACTTTCATAGAATAGAATTTAATTTCGTATGCTGTATTTTAATGTTTTGAAAAGTTAGGGACTAGAATGATATATAGCAATTTCAATTTTTATTTGGGGTCATATATTTAGATTTTGACCGAGTATGATAAGTATTTGAATATTAGGCTCGTTGGATAGATCGTAATTAATAATGCATTTTAGGCTCGACAAAAAGTTGTTTTGGATAAGCAAAATCCAGGTTATCGAGGTCGAAAGATATGACCTTAAATTGTATTTTAGTTGATTATTTAATGAATTCAAAAAAATTTCACGGTTGACATGTATAGAGCAAGATTTTTTGGTAGGTTAGTGATTGATTTTTTTTTTTTGTTGTTGTTGAAGAGTTATCAATTTGTTTTACTTTGTTAACCTTATAGCTTGGTGCAAATATTCTAATTTGCCAAGTGTCCAATAAAGAGTTGGTTAAGATATGTCACCCTATATGATAGAGACGTGTGCATGCAATCTACCATTTTCTACACCCTCATCCCACACGTTTCTCCACAATGTACCAGCTCTTGTATAATTGCCTATATATAGTTACATCACATGATATAATGGACAGAAAAAATAATAATAATAAATAATATATATATACACACACACACATGCACGACACAAGCAGATGTAGAAAAAGGAATTTTCGGAACGTGACTTTTGTTTTGTATTCCAAAATTAAAGCAAGTTAACAAGGTAGGAAACGAGGTGCAATTGATTTATCTCATTTAAATTATTTTTCTTTCATGTTGACGAAATTTTATACTTATGAAAATTAAAAATATGATATGATATTTTATAATATGATGATATGATCATTCCAGTACAGATGATATGATATGTTATGGGCTCTTACCGATTTCTAAAGATATGATGACGGTATGATTTTTCTTGACGCATGATTTGAATAATTTTTTTTTTCGGGATTGCACCATGTTTTTATGTCCTACTGAGTATTCTCATATACTCACAATTTTCCCTACTTCATACAGAATAGAATGTGTCGTTGGTTGGCGGGCGATGAAATACAGACATTTGAAATTAATAAATCGAATCCGGTGTAACGTGCATTGAATTCTAAATTTTAGCAGTAACCTTAGTTTATTAATTTTTCTTCTGAAATCGTTCATTTTTATTTGAAATCTGAAACAAATTTAGTTGGACATGTAATTTCGTATGATGACTTGAAAATTTTAACTTATTTATGGTATGTGGTGTTTATTTTGCTATTTACGTTTTCTGCAAATAAATACGTCAAATTGTAGAGTTGACCATAAAGCAGCTTTGGGTTTTGATTTACAAATTGTCATACATGTCTAATAAATGCAATGTACTATAATGATTTAAAAATGGGTGAGCCTTGAGACATGTCTTACTCGCTGAGGAAAGAGAAAATATATCATGCCTTGGAATTTGAGGTTTCTAGTGATGTGGGAATTAGATTAATTTAAATCATTATGTGAAATAAGTACTTATTTGTTTAATCTAATTATGCATGGTATTTGTTAAAAAAAATATGTATATATAGTGCAAGCACGAGACGAATTGGAATGCATCTATTTAACTTTCGAAAACATTACGCTTCGTTGTTGGTTAGTGTGGAGTGAAAAGTAATGCCTTTTACCTAAAAATAAAAAATAAATACTAATACGTACATGGACGTGTTATATAAATATTGGACATTCCTGTTCTAATGCTACGTGTACTAAAATGTTTATTTGCTTAGCCATTTTCATGTTTAATGTTTGTTAAAAATTTATATTTCTCTGAAGAGCTATGTCCTTAAATTATATTTTAGTTGATTATTTAATGAATTCAGAAATTTGTCACGGTTGACATGTATAGAGCAAGAATTTCTAGTAGGTTAGTGATTGATTTTTTTTGGGGGGAGGGGATCCACATATGGTTTGGTTGTTGAGGAGTTATCAATTTGTTTTACTTTGTTGATCTTATAGCTTGGTGCAAATCTTCTAGCTTGCCAAGTGTCCAATAAAGAGGTTAGTTGAAAAATGTCACCCTACATGATTAAGACGTGTGCATGCAACCTACCATTTTCTACACCATCATCCCACACGTTTCTCCACAATGTACCAACTCTTGTATAATTACCTATGTATATAGTTACATCACATGATAGAATGAACAAATATATATATGAAAGTTTATCCTGTTTAAATTATTTTTCTTTTATGTTGACGAAATTTTATACTTATGAAAGTTAAAAATATGATATGATATGATGATATGGCCATTCTGGTATAAATGATATGATATGTTATGGGCTCTTACCGATTTCTAAAGATATGATGACGGTATGATTTTTCTTGACGCGTGATTTTAATAAAAAAAAAAATTCGGGATTGCACCATGTTTTTATGTCATACTGAGTATTCTCATATACTTACTTTTTTCCTACTCTACACAGGATAGAACAGGTCGTTAGTTGGCAGACAGTGAAGTGCAGTCGTTATGCCAAACATTTGGAATTAATAAATCGAATTCGGTGTAATGTGCCTTGAATTCTCAATTTTAGCAGTAACCTTAGTTTATTAATTTTTCTTCTGAAATCGTTCGTTTTATTTGAAATCTGAAACAAATTTAGTTGGACATGTAATTTCGTATGATGACTTGGAAATTTTAACTTGTTTATGGTACGTGTAATATGATTTTGCATTTTGCCTCTAATACTTAATTTGCAGATTAATTCTATGTGATCATTCCAAATGTATACATTTAAGATATGTCGTAGGGAAATATTTTGATTTCCTTTTTGTAATTAATATACAAATATTTTTCTTCAAATTTTGAGAAAATTACCATTACATAATTATATATAATATTGCATATCCTTTTTGGTAATGATTCAGACCTTTAAAATTTGGATCGTTACAACTGTTATGTCGTCGTCACCATCCATGTCGATCGATTGCAACTAGAGACTTGGTGCATGTTATATTATCATTGTTATAAATTTTAGGAGAGTCATATTTCAAAAGCTAACTCTTCCAAGATCTATAACAGTGCTCATTCCTCGTGCTTTTCGTCGCAAGTTATAGGACTTGGATACCATATCGAAAGTATTAATTTTTGGTGTGTAGATTATATAGACTTGGGCTCTCCAATTTCAACAACTAACTTTTGATGTATGGCTCTACCAAGATCTATAACGATTTGAGCAGCGCGAAACAAGAAACTCAAACGAAAACTTTAAGAACACAAATCTGGAATCCACAAGAAAATGAAAGATAAAATCAAGAAGTTTATTAATTTCCAAGATAACTAAAAACAATGAATTAACCATTTATTTATAATGGTTTAAACAAAAATAATGCAGGACAGTTAGAAGAAAAAATCATAAATAATTGAAAAAAAAGAAAAAATCAGGATGATCTATGAAAACATACATAATTTTCAGCTTGGATGTCGAATTTTGTCCATGAGTACAATTCAAAAGCTTTTTCTATTCTACATAATTTTTCTGGATGACGTTGTCTAACTTTCACGGTCAAATTTCAACGTTTAGGGGTCCATTTTAACATTTTTATAGTTTAAGGAATTTTCGTCCTTTTGCATTTTTCTAGTTTCAATTGGATCTTTTTTAGTTTCCTAGTATATTTATCTATAGAATTAGAATCTCGTTTGGATTAGGATTTGTTTTGAGTACTTAAATATGCGTTTAGGAGTTTATAAATTAGAGTTTTTTTCCTTGATTAATAGGATATTTTAGTTTTCCCGTTAATTGGTTGAACCCAATATTTATTTGTTAGATTCCAAATACTTATCACGTTCGTTTGAGCGAAATTCGAGCAAACACTCGTTCATGTGTTACAACAAGATACTTTTAATATTATTCATGTTTTTGTCCTGTATCAGGTGGTATCAAAGCAGGTTTTTCATGTCTCTGTATCTTTGATTTACATCCATGGGCGACGTTCCAATTATTAGAACAGATTTGGACGCTCAAAATCTGTGGCTTGACAATCTTACTATTTAGATCGAAGAGATCCATCAATTGTTGTTACAAGTTGTTGGGAACAATGGGCAAAATCATCAACCTGGCAATCAGAAAACCAACCATGAACGGATCGCGAAGCATGTAGTTCGAAGAGAAAATAACAGGAGACTTGCAAAAGAAGACAGCGAATTGTATGTTAGAGATAAGGAAGAGAAAGATGAAGAGTATATTGATGAAGTTTGTGGAGAAGAATGAGGAGATTTTGTATATATTGTGGAGAAAATCTTATGCTCACCCAATTATGAAGATTTAACTTAGCGTGAAAAAATCTTTTAGGCCAATGATGTTGTTTGCAGTCTGATAACAGATAGTTGCAGTTGTGAAAATCTAATCACGAAGAAACTGATGTATTATCAAAGCTTCCAAACGAACCAAATCCAGATCCTTATCGGATTGGATGGATTAAAATGGCTTCGTCTATTTAGGTAACTCAAATTTGTAAGATACCTTTATCAACAAATCAGAAGTTATTTGTGATCTTGTTTAGTTGGATGTGTGTCATATTTTATTGGATATATTGTGGAAGATTGATGTGGATGCCACACATTATGGTAGAGAGAATACTATAAGTTTAAGTGAAAAGATAAAAAGATTACGGTGGCACTAACAAAGAGGGTACATAGAGCTTCTAAAATGAAAGGGAAAGATTTTCTGACTATTATAAATTCAAACAGTAAGTTTAATACGATGAGCATTTGTATTTAGATAACAACTCAGGGTCGAGTTTGTTGACGTAAAACATGATTATATCATTTTTGTCAAGTTAATTGATGATTTGTAAGAGGTAATTTGAGCTAAGATAAGTAAAATTGTGTTGAAATAGTAAAATATTGCTGAAATAATAAGGAAATAGTACGTTTGTATTAAGTAAAAAGAGTTTGAAGTGACTTTTATACAGTGGTTGAGTTCGGTCCCAATGGGGGACTATTACAATCCCAATTATAGGATAAAATAGGTAAATTGCATGTTTTACATCAAATCAGCTATAGTGCCCGACCTTAATGTGTGTGTCGCGGACCTAATTTTGATCTGACTATTGAGGTCGGCCTTCATGTGTCATGATGGAGCTGAGGTGAGAAGTAATCACTATGAAATTGCGATTGGTCACAATTTGGGATGACACATGATGTTTGCCACTTGTCTTAAAATGATTGGTTTAGATAAATGTGTGATGTCAGCTTTAGAGAGAGAAATCAAAGTGTAATGATGATGTTCCCTTCATAAAGGTGATGATTCTTTCCCTCTAAAGATATGTCGAGTTGAGTTGGAAGTTATACTGAGCTGAGTTGAGCTGAGCCACACTGGGAGTTCCGCCCTGAGATGATGATCTTAACTTGAGATTTAAACTCAACTTTTTAAGATATAAATTGGTTCCAATTATTTCAACGAACTCTTAATTTGACGGAGGTCAACAAAGTTGTTTTGAAGGGAATAATGCAGGACGGTTAGAAGAGAAAATCATAAAGATGAAGTTCACATGGAGAGTAGTGACCGATTCACTAAGGATTAATCCTCCCGTGTTCTATGGCTTCAGGACGGTCCTCGAAGATATTGAATATGGAGGATATATAATTCCAAAAGGATAATAGGTATGAAATGAGAGGTCACATTTAATTCTTCTATTAATCCTTTTAGTACTGTATACCCCATCGTAACTTGAGTGATATCAGGTTTCTGGGCTGCATGCATGATGATGCACATGGATGATACCATCTACCTGAAATGCAGAAACGGTCGAAATTTGATCCCTTGCGCTTAGAATGCCAAGCAACATGCCCACCACCTTATAGCTATATAGCATTTGCAAATTGATACTAACAATGATTTAGTACATTTAGGTGGAAACATTTTATGAAAGAAAACCTCTTAATCAGAGATCACTTACCAGAGGGATTACTTTACAAATTGAGCTTAAGAATTCTAATGATGCAATGTAACTCGATCTTCAATGACTGAAATTAGATTTATGCAGAATAAAATAGTTATTACTTTGTAAATGAATAGCATTACTCCTTTGTAAAATGGAATTATGATATTGCCAAATCCTACACCTATGCAATGCTGGTCCATTAAATTTTTCTTAGGGATAAATAATTAACTTCCACAAGCATAACAAAGATATGTTTCATAGAAATTGTATGACATGTCTTTGTCTAAGTTTTTATAATAAAATGAAAGAAAATCTTAAATTAGAATTGAGTAATTTTAATGATATTATTTATTGTAAGAAATTGGAATCTCGGAGGTCTAAACCTTTGTACATGCGCCTCTAAGGGTCCGTTTGATAGAAATGTAGAAAATGGGTGGAAATAAAATGTTTTACAGGAAAAAGATTTTCCCAGAAATTGTTTTACTGAAAATTGTAATTAATTATATTTGATTAGTATTATTTTCTATAGAAAATGTTGAAAATTTGGTGTCCGTTTGACTTCATTTTTTATGAAAATTGTCCATTAAAGTGATAATGTTTTCTATCATTGGATCTAAAAAAATTCTCAATTGCCAAAAATAATAATAATAATAACAACAACAACAATAATAATAATAATAATACCGAATACCATTTGTTTGGCTTTGTTTTACATGAAAATTGTCAATAAAAGTGAAAATCTTTTTTACCATTATGTCTAGAATTTCTTCTAATTGCCAAAAAAAAAAAAATTGGAAAATATTTACCCACCAAAACATCAAGAATTTATTTTCCTCAAAAATGTGAAAAATTTCGAAAGTTGAAAAATATATTTTCGGAAAAATTTTGCCTATCAAACACTACAAAAGTTGGAAAATGAAAAATCTACCATATCAAACGGACCCTAACTAATTTAGGATTTTTTTTCCTCCTCTTTTGCATCTGAATCTTCAATTGAGTTTCATTAAAGAATGTACCAAACAGGGGCTCATCTCTGAACAGTATTGGATGATTGCCTGTGTTTTCTGTGCAACAATCAATAAAATATTGACATCTGGCCAAAAAAAATAAAAATAAAAAATTGTATAGGCCCATGTATATGTAGCGAGGTTCATCTATGAAGGGTTTTGCTATTCGTCCAGGGGCTGTCGCATGTGGCGCACCCCTATTAGCTGGGCGTCAACCCCCGAGAGTGACTAGCAAAACCCATCTATGAATTATATGATTCATTATTTAATTCATAAAAATTTATGTACACTTACTTCTTGTCAAACCCTTGGAGATTCCAGCCCGTGCCGGCTTGTTCTTGAGGGGATGCTTCTTGTCCCCGTGCAAAAGTCCAAAGCCCCCGTTCCATCATTAACTGGGAAAGAAAAAAATAAAAAAATTAGAAAATCGTTAACAACTCGAAATTTTTGCCTAAAGTCTCTCCTATATTTATACCTCTCCCTCCACCATTCTCAATTCCCACACACAACTGAACTGGTTTGTGCATCAATCATGGAACCTGCAATTTCCATCACGATCCTCCTTCTGTTTCTTCCTCTTCTCTTTCTACTGACCTACAGGAGATCTTTCAAAAGAATACCCCCAGGTTCTTTAGGGATCCCTATAATTGGACAGAGCTTCAGTATATTAAGGGCCATGAAGGCCAACAAGGGTGAAGAGTGGTTTCGAGAAAGAGTAAGGAAATACGGTCCCATTTCAAAACTTAACCTTTTTGGGACTCCAACAGTTTTCCTCCATGGCCCTGCTGCCAACAAATTCATTTACACTTGCAGTGAAAAACTAATGGCAAATAAGCAACCTGCGTCTATCAGGAGAATTATGGGTGAGAGGAATTTATTGGAATTAAGTGGAGATGATCACAGGCGTGTTAGAGCAGCACTTGTTTCTTTTTTGAAGCCAGAAACTTTGAAGCAATATGTTGGGAGGATACATGAGGAGATAAGATTGCACCTCCACAACCATTGGTATGGCAACAATGAAATCAAGGTATGCCCCCATAAATGAAACTTTTCAATATTAGGCTGTAATTATTAGTGTAAAGTATGATTAGGCTCACAGCCGTCGAGTTAATCAAATTATTCATCAGTAACGTTTAGCTCTGGTCACTACTTTCTCCCAAGGATTACCGCTTAATCACATTTACAAAAAGTTACGCATCCATCGCCTGTACGGTTTCCATCCATCTATTTGGACAAAAAGTTACACGTGTCAACAAACGCCGTTAATTATTACCACATGGATGAGAACAATTAATTGAACTTACGGGTTTCCCTTCAAATTTGCCAGAAACGTTTTTGTTCTTACCCAAATCAAAATTCAATTTTCCCAATTCTTTACACTGAGCCCTAACTGTGAACCGATTTCTTCTCCCCCTACAAATCGATTTCTATCAAAATCAAGAAACAATCTCTCCTTCCAAACCAATCTTCCCGAGCAAAAAAGGAATCGAAATCACCCTCAAACCGAAACTACTTTGCTTGGGTAGATCACCTATGCATCCACGCTTGAGGACCGTAATAAATGACTTCATCTCACTCATCAAGAGCAAGTTCGATTCCACAATTTGCTTTTATGGCCGAAAGTTTCTCCCACGGGCATCTTCTGCCTTTGGTCCTTATGAAGCTCCAAATGAGATGGATTCTTTAGGATTTTTGAGTACTGAAATTACAAATAAAGAATTAGATAAATAAAAAAAATTAGCTCATCGAGATATCAAATCTTATCTCAGATATGAAATTGTTGGAAAAACGAATAGGTTGTGGTTTTTTGAGGATGAAGGAAAACGTAAGTTCAACTAATTATTTTTGTCTATGTGGCAATAATTAACGGAGTTTATTGATACATAGGATTTTCATCCGCCACGTGTAACTTTTGGTCCAGATAGACGGATGGAAACAATCGGGATGGGCAACTTTTTGTAAAAGTGAGTGAGCAATGAGTAACCTTTTATTTTTGGATGAACAAATTATAACCAGAGCTAAATGTTAATGATGGGTGATTTAATTAACTTAACCACTGTCTAACATGGTGGTTGGAGAGGTTTAGTTAGTACTAGATAATATTATTAATGAATGGAAAAGAGGATAATAATTTGCGCCTATACGTTGATGGGGAGGGTAGCGAACAACATTTTTGAAGACAGGCTATTCGACCTCCTTGTAACTTTTTTTTGCTAGGTTTTGATAGTTCATTCCCATCTCATACTAGACGCCGTGGCTGAATTTTGAAATAAATTGTATGAAAATTTAACAGGTAATGCCCCTTATGAAGACGTTGACCTTCAACGTAATTTGTTCACTCTTATTTGGAATTGAGCGTGGACCAAGAAGAGATACACTGGTAAAACTATTTGAAGATGCCATCGTAGGAGTGCTATCAGTGCCAATAAATTTGCCTTTTACAACCTTCAACAGAAGCCTAAAGGCAAGCGAGAAAATTAAAAGCATTATCATGGAACTTATCCACGAGAAGAGGGAAAAAATGGAGAAAAATGGCATTTCTTCTAATGAAGATCTCATTATGTCCTTGCTTAGCATGAAAGACCAATCCAGCGATTCACCTGTGCTGTCGGACGAAGAAATTGTGGACAACATTGTTGTTGTAATGATTGCAGGACACGACACAACTTCCATTCTCCTTACTTTCTTGATCAAGCTTTTGGCCGAAGATCAAACTGTTTATAACCATGTCCTTAAAGGTATGGTCTAATTAACATTAATCTTTTTCTTCAAATTTCAGAGTATTAGTTGAATACTAAGTTTTTAGACGAGATGATTCAAGAGAGTCGAATGCAATGTATTTGAAGATTATGAGATGGATCTGTGTTTTGTGAGGCAGAGCAAGAGGATATATCAAAGGGAAAGGCACTTGGGGAGCTTCTGATATGGGATGATCTAGCCAAGATGAAGTACACATGGAAAGTAGCAACCGAGTCACTAAGGATGAATCCGCCAGTGTTATTCAGCTTTAGGACAGTGCTCCAAGATATTGAATATGGAGAATATATAATTCCTAAAGGATGGCAGGTATAATAACAGAGACCATATTTGATTCATGTTTGGTATGCACAACTAGATAGTAACGAGATCAGATTTTAATAACGTTTAGTGTAATATAGTCCACTTAACTTGCGAGAACTTGTTTTGAATGATAACAGGTGATTTGGGCTTCATGCATGACGCACATGGACGAAAACATCTACCCAGAACCGTCGAAATTCGACCCTTTGCGCTTAGAAAGCCAAGCAACAAAACCTCCACCTTATAGCTTTATGGCATTTGGAGGGGGACCAATAATGTGTCCTGGGTATGAATTTGCAAGAATTGAAACTCTGACAATGATTCATAACTTGGTAAATGCATATACATGGAAGCTTTCTTTGAAAGATAATTTCTTCGGCAGAAACCCCATGCCAGTGTTCGATCTAGGATTACCTATACAGATTGAGCTTAAGAAGTCCAGTTATGAAATGTAAATTGATCTTCTTATGTTGGTGGAATTACCTCATTTTTCTTGTCTTCAACTCCTAGTTTGGATTCTAACGTCGATATGTCTAAGATCAAAAGGAACGAGGGGAAGAATATATGAAGAATCCATTTAATACTAGAAAAATTGCATGACAACCATTTGCTTAAAAATAAATCCTTCTACATTTGCCAATGTTGTTTGAATGAAAACAGCAGAATAGCACCAGCAGCATCTAATTTTATGTGCACAATTTCTACGGACTACTGAAAGAAACAAAAAAAAATCAACACCCTCCAATGTTACACTACAGGAACAACGTTATAAATTAACAACTTTAACTGCAGATAAAATAATTGAATAAAGTTGGAGCGCGAGTTCCATGTGTTGAAATTTACGGGCACTTAACTATTAAAATGTATGAATTTAAACAAGTCTCCAACGATTGGGTGCGACTCTTGAAGTGCAATATGTCTATCATGTTCCAATCCGAAATGGTATGATCTAATGGTTGAAATGAATTTGTGACAAAGGATGTGACAATTGAAAAAATACACACTTGAAATCTATAAAATGAACCCTCCTATTTTCATTTTGATTTCAAATCAATTTCAAATGTTAATTTCTAATTCCTTCTTTCTCCAAATTCTGTCAAAATAATTTTCAATTTATTTTAGAGTTATAGTGTTCGATTTCGATACATCTAATTTAGAAAAGTACGGTCAATGTTTGGTTGCCCGACAAAATTAATAGTGGACTATATTAATTTTGGTTGAAACATTGCATATAGAAAAATGTGTTCGTTTGATCCTATTAGTACCAGTGTCGAGACAAAAGGTCTTGAGAGAAGATTTGCAATAGCATACGTCGTTTCATTTCATTTCCATCTAATTTTTACATTTTTAAATGGTCATTAATTTGCTCGTTTTCATGCAGTATCTTGATTTCGATAAATCGAAACTTTATTTTGCAATTTGCATATCAATAGAATATAGATTATGCACAACACAGTTTTCCAACACCACGCAGACAACTCCCACAAAAAATTAATACACCAGGATAGTTTTCCAGGCTCAGCTGCTTTCTTTTTCCTTTTGGGCTCGAGTCTACTAAACTTCCAACACTAGTACCGTGGTAACCCAATAAAATGGTAACTCTACCAACAATGCTTGCCCTACTAACGGATCTGGTGGTACTGCTCTGATACTTTTTTTGGAGGCAGCTTACGCAAGATGTACAGTACAAGAGCTGAAGGAAGAATCTCGACCAACTGTTTCATATAAGACATGTTGCGTAATAAATATGTCAAAACAATTGGTGAGAAAAAGAAAAAAAGGGGTAAAAAGTTGTGTACCGTGTAATAGATTAAATTCAGAACTGGATGGTCCAATACATCAAGTGATGCGTCTGAATCAAAAGCAGATAGTGTAACCTGCAGAGAACAAAAATTACAAATAATATGTTGAATTAAGCTAGATGTACATCATTGACACCAATGATGACATCCCCTATGTGAAAGGAATCTAGGCAGTGATGAGATATATATGTTTAAAATCAATGGTGTAGATTGTTGCCACATGGAAGAATGTCAAACTTGTTGTCATCCATGATGTACATGTAGCATGGTTGTAATATCTAAAATGTACAGCACCCAGAGGAAAGAAATAAGATGAGTGACATTTCCTCCCCCACTATTCCCGTGTAATTATAAATATACGGATTGTTCTCAATGCAGTCGCACCAAATCTAGTCGATCATATACATGAGTTTGCAAGTATATGGAGTCTGGTATGTGGGAATGGAAGTCCCAAATGTGCATCTCATTTCTCGTTATCAAAATCCCAATAATGGAGACATTAGTAATTCCAACAAATATGTTTGGGCTTGCCATTAAGGCTATTGGACAAATCTTATCCATTATAGGTAGTTAATAATAATTTATTTTATTTTTTTAATCTAAGTTCCTGCATGAAGGTACAGAAAAATCAGACAACCTTGGATTTGAGATTTTATACTAGGCGAACAACTGTTCCTTAAAAAACTGCATTACCACGCATAGTCACAAAATTATGCCCAAACATGAATTGAAGGACTAAAAGTACGTCATTCTAATGGTGATTATCATCTCGGAATTATGCTCCAACCATGGAGACTATGAAAACTACAGGATTAAAAGGACGTCATTCTAAAGGTGAGTATAAGGACTAAAAGGATGTCATTCTAAAGGTGAGAACAAGATGATACATAAATTTTATATGATGAGGGAAGGGAGATATTTTCCTTGGCTCCACCCCAGCTCCCTTCCCCTCTCTTCTGGAAGCAATAACAATAAAAACACAATGCATTCATTTATGAGAATGATGCATAAAGATTAAGACAAGGAGCTTTCTATACTTGTAGAAGCACGGAGATTCTATTAACACAGTTGATACAACCAGGAGATGAGCGAAAAGACCAAATTTATTCAACTCATGAATGCCAAATTTTAAACAGCCACGAACTTGCATAAATGTAATAAGTAAAAGGCGATTTTGACCTTACCACAAAGCACCTTATTAGGAAACAAATGAAGCATATGACCGTCACAGATCCGACCTGAAATAATAAGTTCCAATCAGATTAGTTTACAAGAATGAGGATACAGACAAAAGTGATGGGAGGGTACATTTCATAAATTACTGTTTCATTTTCAAAGCAGATGAATGCAGTCAAACTGATGGAGTTCCTAGGCCTGTAAATGTTCTTCACATGGCTAGTCATGAGAATTTATAGCATGGCAATCAATTTCCATGAAGTTCCCATTTTGAATGCATCATCTAGCTGATAGGTATTATCTACTTTAATCACCAGAATTGGCGATCATCACTTCAAATAAGTCTGCTAATCACGTTTTTTATACATTTTGTTTGACATAGAGAAAGTTTGCTACCTCCAAATCCAAGTTCTGCTACCGCACCAATTTTCTGTTGAGGTAATGATGAGATAGATAAAATATGGTTAAGTTTTCCCCACCCATTGCTAGGCAACGGAAATCAAGATGAACTTCAAAAGTTATAAAGTATATGTCATTTCAAATCCTGAACATCCCTTTGGGTACAAAACCCATTTAGTAATAAACGAGACCGCTACTATAAGTAAAATGAGTTGAATAATAAGATCTTTAATGGACCTAGCTATTAAGTACCCCATTATGGCATAGATTACATGTCATTTATAGTAAACACAGTAAGTGGTGAAATATTCAAACAACACCAAGCCCAAGACACAAGTACATTAGCATACTGGATATGCATCTAGCTCTAACTAAAATACTATTAGTAAAACATTAACCTCGTGAAGCTTCTTTCTCCTTCCTTTGGACTCAATGGGAAAGCGTCTCAGCATGAAAAATAACCTAGCAAGGGAGGGGCACCAAATTGACTCTCAATAAGGGGGAGAAAATGATGCAAATTCACATCCTTAAATCAGTTTGAAGAATTATAATAGCTTAAGATAATAAAAGCAACCAATATGACAATTTTCAAATATTCACCTTCCGCCATACAGCAAGAAACCTAATGCAGCTATAAATGATACCACTGTAAAGTCCAAAGACAATGAGCAAGCTTAGCCAAGTCCAAAAAAATTAGTTTCTGGAATACTAAGAAAGTGAAAAGTTTCAGCCTTGCATAACTGGAAATTGAAAATGAGATCAACCTGCAATAAATATCTTGCCAAGAAATTCCGCAGCACTGTTGTCATTTATCCAGAGGTATACCCAGATACAGACCTGATGTCAACACCATTTTTCTTGTAAGATTCTACATATTTATGAAAAATGATAAGACAAGTCTATAGGATCACTTTCTTATGTTATGCAATCCAACAAGACATTGTATCATCAATGAGGGTGGAATAAGGCCACGTTTGATTCCCTTTATTTTCCTTGGAAGTTGGAAAAAAATTTCCATTTTCCATCTTTTGTGATGTTTGATACAAAAATTTTCCCCGGAATTCGTTTTCCCTCCCCACCCCTCACGTGCCTCTTTTTTTTATTTTGAAGGAAAATGTTTTCTTTCGTTTTTTGTGGTAATTGATTTTCCAAGTTTTTTTTTTCTTTTTTTGGCAATTAGAAAAAATTCTAGACACGATGATAAAACAATTTATAACTTTTATTGACAATTTTCATGCAAAACAAAGCCAAACAAATGATATTTGGTATGGTAATTTTATTTTATTTTATTGGAACAAATTATAGATCCAATGGTAAAAAAAAATTATCACTAGACAATTTTCCTGAAAAACAAAGTCAAACGGATACCAAACTTTCAATATTTTTCAAATGAAAAATTATATCAATCAAACCCAATTAATTACAATTTCCAGTAAAACAAATTCTAGGCAATTTAATTCCCTATAATTCATTTTCTTTCCACCCAAATTTCACATTTGCAATCAAACAGACCCTAACAGAACAATTAGTGACTATATGACCAATAATTGTAGAGCAACTAAACCTAATTAGTTTTTTAACTAGGCAGCCTTCAATTTAGAGCATAACATTGCAAGGTGGGGAATGAAAGATCGGTCTCTCTTCTTGAAAATTAGAAGCACATAGTACTTGAGTTCACGACCCTATCATAAAGCAAGATATTTAATTTAGAAATCTCCTGCTGAGAAGATCTTGTTATCTGATCAGTTTAAAACTCCGATCCAGAATTCTATCTACCACACTTCGTTGATGGCCTGATTATGAGGAAATAGACGCCGAGTTCTAGGTAATTAAAATTCATAGAACCAAGGTCTGATAGCTAAAAGGAGACAAAGGAAGCTTCTATTCTGGTGCAGACAAAACAATACACCTACAATATTTGAAATTCTGTTTCAAAAAGGCATCCATCAGCATGGTTGAAGCCAGAACAGATGATATCTTTTACAGTAGTACCATGACCATACATTAGAAAAACAGGTACAAAGACACAACCAAAAACTAAGAGATAATATAAATATGTCCTTGTTGCAGTATAGGAGGAAGTGTAATAGACCTGTATGAAGTATATTCCACCGTTGATTGAAAAGTACAAAATTCTAAGTTTATCTGTTGGTAAACTTCTAGCCTGCCCAATAATAAGGATGAGTGAGTTAAGAGATAGCTTGTGTTACATGATTGCATTCACAAGAATGCATAATTGGCTTGATGAGGTATTTTTTCTAGAACTTTGAAATACCTCTAACTGCATTCACAAGCATTCATACTTCATTTGCAAGATATTTATATGAGGATAAGGATTAGCTACTTACCTGGTGATATATCTCAGCCCAAAAAAGGACAAGAAGTGTGTATGTAGAGAAAAACAGAAGCCCAGGAAGATCCAACAGTAGCAAAGTCAGCACCTGATTTAAATAAACTGAAGTTGATTACATTGACTAGCATTTAAGCATGGTATTCACCATATAATGATATGAAATAGTTCATTTTTTAACCTCAAGGAAACCACTTTGTGCCAGAAAAATTATAATGCAGAATACAACACTTGTCTTACTGTTAAAATTGTGCATATTCCAACTTATGTTCCGTTTCATTAGAATTGCAATTGAAAATTGACTTACATAAGACTTCAAATAGAACTGAAGAAATTATTATGAAGAAAGTTGAAATGTAACTCGTGTACGATGAGTACTTTTGTGGGCATCTTTTCAACAGTTAACAAATATTTGTCTCAACAGAAGTAATGATACAAGTAAAAGAAAATCAGAAAGCCATTTCATCAGCAGATCATTAAACAGGCTGACGATTACGAGAGTGTTAAAAATGACCCATGAAATTTGTATTACTATCCTAGAAGCATCACTTTCATGTATTAATATCCTAGAAGTAACAACCACAGACACATTACAAACAGATGGGGGCACAAGGAAATCTCACCAGGCCCCAACAGTCAACAATAATATGGGCTTAATTGATCAACCCCTATGACGTAGCCCATTCCATTGGACTAAGAAAACTAATAGTAAAGAGACGAAGATCTAAAGAAGCAAAATTAAGCAAGAAGGTGAAGGTAATTAAAAATATGACAGTAATTTCTGTCTCAAAACTTCTATCTGTTGTAATTCCTAACATTGCCTGGTAATACGCCTATTCTGCATCATTTTGAAACTAATGAATCTATACACCAGGCTGAGACTAAGAATCTTCAAGCAGAAACAAGAATTGGGTGGAAGTAAAAGAAAACATAGAGAATTTCAACCGTGATTCGGCAAAAACAGTTGCCATATTATGTACTAACAGCTTTTAAGAATAGTGAAGCTTACCCTGGGATGCAAAAGAAAAACCACCTTGTGAAATCCAAACATGATAGCCCGCACTGCAGCAAGTATCTTTACAATCAAAATCAATGATTGAAAGATGAGCATAAAATAAGATATATATTTAAGTGATTCTTGGTTTTACCTCCATTTACAAAGAAGTTCATGAGGAGGAAAACCTTTTGTGTTGTCCAACCATACTCGGGCACTCTTAGTTCAATTCTTAGTAATTGAATCTGCGTGTAATAATGGATACTCGATAAAGTTCTCAGTACCAATTCCCATGGTATTCAATTTCATAATCAGGAAACATATTTATAAGAAGTAAACGGAAAAAGAAATAAAGAAAATAACTAATACGAATTAAAGGCTTTTTTCTTCTTTTGCTTTTTTTGAAGATGCTTTTTCTAATTTTATTCATGAAACTTGAAAGTAAAGCATATGATGGAGGGAGCTTATAAGATTGTATAACCTCACGAACAGTCTAAGATTGTATAATCAAATTAAAAATTAGAATTTGAACATGTTAATTGGCCTTGCAAAACATTTTGTGTAATCATGCGTAACCAGGCAAGGACCAGGTGGATGGGCATTACTCAGTGTTCCTTGGTCAGTGAATTGAAAGTGATAATGTGATTCCGCATTATACAAATTCTTATATATTGAATAAAAGATTATATTGTCAACACAAAAATAGTTGGCTTGAAGAACTTCCAGAAATGTCCAATGATTGAATTAAATGAGAACATATCCCGATATCAACGCGTCAAAGCAGATCACAATATCAACTATACAAAACAAAGCACACCAATTTCAGTTCTCCTCTGCCGTTACTTCGTTTGTAAATTAAGTAATATTCCACTGAAAAATACATTCAATTTTCATCTCAAGTTGCGTGTACCACAGTTTTGTAACTCAAACTAAGCCTCAGTTTGGCACAATTTAAAGAAAAATTTATAAATGATCAACTTCATTTCCAACCATACATTCCAATGGACCGCAAGTACTATCCACTTATCCACCACTCATTTCTATCCATCTATAAATCCTTCCCAAACAGAGGCTAAATCATAAATAGTGTAAGCAAGTTGGTCTCAGGAAGCAGAGAACAAAATTAGGAATGGCGGTCATGTGCCCCAAAACATTAGGGTTACAAGAGTGGTTAAAAGAATTCCAAATTAAGAAACTGATTGTAGAAGGATGGTAGGACGAAGCCATGGAATTATCAAATCAAAACTAGATGGCAAGTTTCTTTTAATAACTAGTGCAAGATATGCATATATTTATGTCTAGTTCTGGAAACATCTGACCTGAAATAGACAATTCCACTGCAATTAACCTTTCTTTTCGATTTCATGATTCTATTCCCAAATTCAGATATTCAAATTAACGATCCAAGTCAGCTAGTCAATTCTTACAGCTATTCTAAAAATCACTAGCATAAACCAAAAAACTACTACACATCACAACTTAACAAGTAAAGCTCAGCAAGCTCTTGTATTCAATTTCTCAGCTCCCAAAAGTCCTAGATTCAAGTTGAAAAACACAAATTGAATTCAAACACATACACGTACAAAATTAATAACAGTGCACTCGTCTATTATTTACAAGAAAAAGTAGCATAATAGTAATTTTAGTTACTTACAAGGGCAACGAGAGAAACGAGGCCATAAGTAGCACATAAAGTGAAGAATAATCCGTCCTGCCATTTGGCCGATTCATTTATTTCACCCCACCAGTTCGACGACAGTCCCCCTATTCCGATATTAATCGGCGGAAAGCTCAGTGGCATTCTAGTCATTTCAGCTCAGCTTTCTTCTCTCAAATTAAACTTCTTGTTTATGAATAAGCAGAGAAAATCAAATCGAACAACAAAGAGACTAGAAACGTTCAGGATTTGCACAACTTAAATCATGTATAGATTATATAGAGAGAAACAATAATTTAGAGAGAGAGCGAGTGAGATCGAGGGAGGGGGTTATTTTGGCGGGCGAGGAAAGTTGAGAGGGGGCGTAAATGGCATTTGTTGTCTATTTCTAACACGCCAAGGCTTCTATGGGGGTATTGTCGGAAACTATAAGATATGCCATAGAAACTAATGGACGGTGTTCATCCAAAAATTTTGTTAATCGAACAAAATTCAAGTGTTTTGACATATTTTGATTTGGTAAACTACAAATTTTATTAACTACACCACAAATTTCTTATTTACTTAAATTAGAAATATATTTTTTAATTAAATAAATTATTGTTACACCACAAATATAAAATCTAATCTGTTTCTTTCTTTTTCCTTAACATCTAATTGCTCATAGTTATTCCGACGGCTTTTGCTTTCTTCCACAGAGGCAAGATAATTTTCCTTTTCTCCGTGGCTTTTGCTTTCTATTCATCTTGATTGACATCAAGATTTTTGAGTTTGGATTCCAATTCATCTTCATTGCCTTCACCATCATCCACACTCTCTGTTGTTGTCATCATCTGCTCCTTCAGGGTCATTCTCATCCAAGGGTCCAAGCTTTTCCAGAGATTCTTTGAAGATATCCTTCACCTCATCAATACCTTCATCAGAAATGAAGTTCCCATTAACATTCGGCAACTTGAACTTGGGCTTATGCACTAACGCCTGAGCTAATTATCTGGCCCTAGCCCTTCTTAATGAATTCACGCTCATACCAATATCTTTCACTTGATTCCGGGCTTCAAACAAGCCAACCCATTTCAACATTAGAAAGGATATGAACCAACATATAAGAGTTCTTAGGCAATAACTCCATTGCCTTTAACGTTGAGATGCTGCAAATTCTTGTTTTAGAACAAGTGAAAATGTTTAAAGGATAGAGAAAATGAGGAGTAATATTTGGGTGTGAGTACACCACGATATTTTTTTATTTTTAGTTTTTATTAGATTAAGAGTATAATTGTAATTTTAATTGTGGTGTATTTATTGCAAATATATTTTAATTGTAGTGTAGTTATAACGTGGCATAGCAAATAAATTTTGTAGTGGTAATATAATTACCCATTTTGATTTTATGAAAGAGTAAAATGACCTTTTAACATTTAATTAATTAAAATAAGGGAACTTTGAATCGTAGGCTCCAAATCTTTCAAAAATATACATTATAATCTCAATTCTTTAATAGTTATCATCGAAAGGACCTCTAACGATTTTCTATCTAAAAATGTGTTGTTTTATCAAATAATTAAGAAGATGAAAAAAAAAACATTCATCTTTCCTAATTTACCTAACCTAACGACTAAACCATAATCTACATAACCCCACTCATTGGCAGGTGGGGACGCGATCGTTGTTACGATTGTTTTTAAAGAGAAATTATCCATTTTTATTTGCTAGTTCTTTAAAAGTTCTAGTTAGAATGAGGAAGTGGAATTGATCCCATGTGAAAAATGGCGTCAGCGAAGGTGGAGAAAATGAGGTGCACGACAATGGCTATTGTGAGGCTCACCAACCAAGGCATGGAAGGTTTGTTCCATGAGCAGGGTGGGATGGATTAGAGGTTAAGGGTTGAGGTTGGATGATATTTACTAAAGGTTCGGGACCGTGCTGCATATATATTTGAAAGATTTGGGTCATTTGATGCAAATTTCCCTTGATTTAATTACTTAAAAATTAGATGATCATTTTGTCCTTTTAAAATTGATTGATTAAATTAGGGTCAAACACTTGAATGTTGGTCAGTTAACAATTTTTTTGGACGAAGACCGTTTAGAATGCCACGACACATTTTAAAAAAAAAATTGGGACGTATATGCTACAATTTAGTTTGAAACTATTTGCATCGTTTTGAAAGATTTGAGATTCCAACTGCTTCTAACTGCAAATTTTTCTTTTAATGAATAATATTTATTAGATTAAATAAGTTATAATGACTAACGAGTCATGAGATATGACCTAAGTTGAATTAGATAACATTGATTATACAATGTAACTAAATAAATTTACTACTTTTTAATCGTGTAAGTTTCCGATGATGAGCGTCGAAACAAATCAGCTTTTGCTGCGTCAAACTTTAGTCTTGGTTTGAAAAGTGTAATGAAACTTATGAATCCATTGAATATGCAATCGAAAATAAAGATTGATCATTTATAAATGAATCAACAATGTGTATAAGAGAAAAATTAAATGAATTCATTTATAAATGATCAAAATTTTATTTTCAAATTCATTTATTAGAACATTTAAGTACCCATGATAAAAGTTTGTGCCTATTTAGTAGGGATGAACATGGTCGTGACAAATTTGAAAACCAAACCAATTCAAACCACTTTTTTCGGTTTGGTTCGATTTAAAATCACAAAAAAAATAAAAATAAATATAAATAAAATATGTTAAATCATAAACATTAATTAAAGTTTCACGTCAAAACATAAATAGTAATATTACAAAATATTACAAAACAAAGTTCTATAATTATAATAATTATAATTCAACAATATGATAGAAATATATTAACTCTTTATGCGATACTAATTGGCGCAACATCTACAATTGTAATACGTGATTCATTCTCTCCATAAAAATAAAAATATAGTGTTTGAATTCATTGGTCATAGTTAAATGGTATAAAATGACTAATAAAATAAATTGAATATAAATATCAAATACGATAATACATTTGATAACTTTTTGTGAATAATCCAGTATTTCACAACATCTAAATATTAACGAATCACTATAGGTTCATTATTACTATGCAGCTAGTTTTTAGGGCAAATCATCATGTCAGCCATATTTGTACTTAACGAACTCCTAAAGGAATCAAGAATTCGATCATCAATAGAGAATGCAGACTCAAAAGCAATTGTGAATACTTGAATAGTTAACATATTTTTAGCAATCTAGGAGGACAATCTTTATTAATTTGTATTTAATTTCCCCCAAAGTGACCCATGTCAACGATGGATTATAAATTTCATCCGAATAAAATCGATGAAACAGAAGAAATCCGAGTGAATGATGTTGAAATGTCCACTGGTCAATTTTTCAAAACGATCATTTAAGTAATCCATCATATAAATGGCTAGATTGTAGAAATTAACGGTAAAAGCAAAAAAAACTAAGTTAAAATATAAATAATTGATTGGGTGACTTGACAAGAAAGTTGAGGCGCAAATAAACAAAAAATACTTCCGTTAAAAATTTAAAAGAGTTCGACATGAATTAGAACACAACACCAATAATATACAACAAATAATTAAAAAAAAATGAGAAAATTTTGATAAAATTCAAGAAATTTTTTAGTAGAAGAAAAAAAAAATGTGTCTATATTTATTTGTCTATTCAATTGTAATGGACATTCAATTAAGGATTATTCTTGTTGTACATAACTTTTTACATAATCCCAATAGGGGGCCGATACTTGTCGATTCGGTAAAAGATTATGTAGAAAATTAGGTACATGTAGTTTGATCCTTTAATCAATATGTTTCAGTAGTAGTTGTTCAATACTTCACGCATTTTGAGGGTTTGTACTCATAGTTGTGATGACTAATGTATATTTGTGTATGCTTTAAGTAATTAATTAGGATGAATAACTATCTATTTAGGTATTGAGTTCAATTGTGTTATATATTATATGGATGTATCTTTTTGATTTGGATGTATTTAATTTTAATTAGGTGTGATAACATTTAAATTAATTTTTTTAATTTATAGAGGATACGACTCTTTGAAACGGTTTGTAAAGATTGAAATTTAAACCAAATCACCTCAAAACGGTTTTGTTTGGTACAAAATCAAAATGTTGATGGATTCATGTGGATCCAAATCAATGATTTTAAAAAAATGGCTTTCATTCGATTTTGCAATTTGACGATTTTGCTTGTTCAATCTTACAATTTAGGATTAAGGACTTAAATTGACTTACAAATCACAGCCACCCTATTCATAAAGTGTAATATAATTTGATTAGACGTTCCGCAGGAGTCAGTACGCATTAAAAACGAAAGGTTCGGACCTAAAAACAGTATAGAATAGGGGTGTCCAAAATATCCGAACCGAACCGGACCGAACCGAACCCGAACCGAACCGAACCGAACCGAGCGGTTCTTCATAAGTTAAAGACCCGAACGGGTACCCGAATCGAGAACCGAAAAGTTTGGGTCGGGTCTTGGGTCTCGACCAAGAACCGAAGAACCGAATGAGACCCGAAACTAAATAATTTTTTTATATTTTTTTATTGAATTAATTAAATAATTTTATTTTTTCTAACATTTTATATTGGTGAAAGATTAATAAATCAAGATTTGAATTTTTATCTAAGGTTGCAAGGGATGTTCCTGCCATTCCCGTATCTACAGTTGCTTCTGAGTCAGCATTTAGTACTGGATGACGTATTCTTGATCCATTTAGGAGTTCTTTAACTCCTAAAACAGTTGAAACCTTAATTTGTACACAAAATTGGCTAAGAAAATATTCTAGACTCTTGAAAGTTTCCCAAGTTGAAATTTGCATTGAAGAAACAGAGTTCTATGAGGGCATTGAGACATGTAATAGATATATATTATATATATATATTTTTTTATCAAATCTTATTAGTTGAATACTTTTTAGTTTATTTGTTTGTTAATTGTGTTTTTTCAATTCTTGTAGAGTTTTTTTGCCATGGCAAGTCAAGCAGTAGCAGTTGGTGATTAAATCAAATAGTTGGTAAGTATTAATATCTACTTTTTGGTATCTGTATGCATTGAATTAATGTTATTCGACAGCTAATTATTTTTATATTTTTGAATTTGGTTATGTTAATTTATAAAAGTTACAAATGAAATGTCATTAGTTATATTTATGTAGTGTTGCTGTAAATGTTAAAAAATTTAATTATGGTACGGAACCGAACGGAACCGAACCGACCCGAACCGAACCGAACCGAACCGAACCCGAACGGTTCCATAATTATATTTGGACCCGACGGGTCCATTTATTAAATACCCGAAAATTCTGGAACCGAGCAGAACCGAACCGAACCGACCCACGGACACCCCTAGTATAGAAGCATTTATATTTTATTATTATAAAAAATAAAATTACTATAGTACACAAGACGGATCCGTGGCGCAATGGTAGCGCGTCTGACTCCAGATCAGAAGGTTGCGTGTTCGATTCACGTCGGGTTCAATTCCCTTTATCATCCGTAACAATTTTTCCTTCCTAAACATGTGCAATTTTTTTTTTACTTCCTGGATCATAATGACTGGAATTACTCCACAAGAAGTTCAATGTGTAGAACTCATAAACACAATTGAAGGAATGAAAATGAGATGAGGAGTAATTAAGAATCAGCCTCTGATGGTTGTAAATAATAGAAAGCATAAAAATATAAAATAAGATGGTAGAGATGCTGATAGAGACAAGAAACAATATTCCCTATCAAATTCTGGTATTTACTGCAATGGTTTTACTGGAACAATATCTCCAGACCATGGTCAGAAGAGTGTTTTTTTTTTTTTTTTTTTGAAGAATTTACTCATTTAGACCTTCAAATCTCTTAGAATCAGCTTTGAGATTTCTGTAACTGAACCCCGGAATTTCACTTATTTCTTCGTCATCCACGAAGCTCCGCCGGATTCCACTATTTCTTCTCTTCTTCCTTCTCCAGTAGAAAGGAAAGAACTTGAAACCAGGCCACGAATTGCTTCTACCAGAACCTCTCTCTCCATTAATGTGCCTCTCAGATTTTAGGCAACTCATTTCAAATCGTTCTAACTCGAGTCTTTTGAAATATTCCATCTCCCTCTTCAGCAGCGATCCTACAGTGCCAGGCGTGCCAACCTCCACCGGAACCCATCCAGCCATATTTATAGCAGGCTATGGTGTTTATGTAGCATTTGTTTGTGTGTGTGTGTGTGTGTGTGTGTGTGTGTGTGTGTGTGTATATATATAAATGAAGGTAAAGAAGAGCAAGAGGTTTTGAGTAGTGGGCTCAGTTGATGCTTGCTCGGGTTATAAAGTGTCTATTAGCGTGACTTATTCAGAGTGAAAAGCGTGAAGTTTAGCATGATTGTAACTATCGAATCACCAGCTCACGGCATTGGCGCCTTTATTCCTAGACTGGATTGAAGGTCACCTAGGTCCTAGGGCTAGGACATTTTTTTCCCTTTAATATCGTCTAACTAAAAAAATAGCGTATGGTATTTTGATAAGCAAGTATCAACTGTTCAAATCTTAGAGCTCAACCTTGAATGTGCATTAAGACATCTCCAATGGACGAATGGCGCACCGAATTCGTGTAAAAACCATTAAGGGATAAAATTTTACATCGAATAAATATGAAAAACATAGACTAACTTATGAATGATCGTGCTGCTCAGATTATAAAAATCAAACGCAGAGATCATAAACATTATTTGATTTTAATTTTCTGATACGCCCAAGACCTCCATTGGTTCCTTCAATGGCGGTATTTATAGCGTCGCGTCAAGTATCTAGTGGATCGAACACGATGTCGTTTCTAGAGGAGTCACTGCGCTCTACTGCAGCAAGCTTCCGACGGTATTCATCGTCGTTCAGGGAGGAAAGAGACACTTTTGGTCCAATTCACGTTCCCCCCCCCCCCCCCCCCCCCCCCCCCCCCCCCCCCCCCCCCCCCCCCCCCCCCCCCCCCCCCGAGAAGTTTGTACACTCTATTTCTCTCTGTATATTTTACAGTCACTTATTCAGCAATAGTTTTCTTCTCGTTTTCATGGAAGTTAATTTATTCCAAGCTTTAGTAAGATAACTTAATCAGATTCCTAATATGTTGTGTAATGGACAATAATTGAAGAAAAAACTGTTAAATATGAACCAACATGTAAAAGAGCATGAAGTTGGGCGATGACAATCCTCTGAATCTTGATACTTTTTTCTTCATTGCAGCGAAATAAATGCAAAGGATGAAGGCACATGATATTTTGGGGAAATGTGTTTTGGAGGATAAAAATTTTATAGTGGAGCGGTTCACAGAGATGAGAATAAATCAACGATAAAAAAAACTTCGTTGGGAAACATCGATGCTGAGGGGTGCAAATTAATAGTGTGTCCAACCTATCCTATGGCACAACATATATGCATGAGACGTAATACAAAGAAAAAGAAAATTTATTTACTTTTGAATAATACTGTCAAATATTTTTTTACAAGTTTTAAAAACTTACCCTTCTCCTCGATTTGACTTCGTTGAATATTCAATGATCACAATTATGTTCTCTTGCTTAAAATATTGTTTCAGAATCATGAGACAGTTAGATATAATAATAATCCAAATGATGCCTGGGGAACTTTTTTAATCCAACCACTACTCATGCTTGTAGCCATCTTATCTTACCCATTTGGAGGAGGCAGTGTCGGATTCATCATCCGACGAGTTCCGACGACCGCACGTGTTGAATCCATCGGAAACAGTTTTTTTTTATTGACAATAAATAAATTTTTTAGGTTATATAAATGATAATTCATTTTAGTTTCAAACATTTCTTGTAAATCAACTAGTTAGAACTTGCATATTTATATTGGGAGTTTCGAAACAATTCTCAACCAATTTATTGTAAAATATTTTTAGTTCTACATTTTTTTTTTTCACTAAAATTAATGTAATTGGGAGAGGATTTAAACTTGTGACCTCTCCTTAGGATTAATTATTGAAAGTTTGACCATTATAACACTTGTTGAATTTTGATAAATTTACCCGAATAATATATGTTACATTTTAGCGATTTTAATGCAATTGTAAAAATTCGAACTCGTGCTATTCCTTTGAATTAAACAAAACTTGGCCACAATGTCATGTGGTGAATATTGTTAATTTGTATAGGTTCAGTTTAAATAAAATAATTGTTATATTTAAATTTTAGACTTTGTTTGATTTCATTTTTTTTCAAAATACATTTTTCTCTCTTCTTTTCAACCACACATTTTTTATCAAATCACTATTCTAAAATGTATTTTTTTTAAACATCAAACGATACTTTTAATATTTTATTGTTGTCAACAATCTACGGTCAACGACCGGCTGACTCAAAATCTTGCATCTTTCACGGAGGCATATGATCTAACTTATAGTCAAAGTAGACACCGCACATGATTTAACCAATCTTGATGATTGTGAGTTGCTATCATCATCATATGACATGTGCAATTTGTTGTTGGCTCGTGACCACTCTTATGATCACTATCCTCCTAAAAGTAGACAAATAACTTCTTTTAAACCTTTGACAAAATCTCTATAAAAATTCGTTTGACAAGACTTTTACTTCTATATAAAAATTTCAGGAGAACGCCATCTTAAATCATTTTCATTTAAAAGCTCTTTTGGCCAGACAAAACACTTTCTAAAAATTATACATATATGTTCAAAAATAATTTTTTAATCTCAAAAACAACTTTTTAACTTTTTGAAAATCTTACCAAACGGACCCTAAGTACAGTTAGCCTAGCCTACCTTAGTACAATAACTCCTAATTCTAACGTTAGAGCTTTATATAGATATGACCATTCTGAACTTGGAGTATTTTCAAGAGACTTTTTAAACATAAAATATATTTTTTATTATTTTAAAGAGTCGACCCTTAAAATTATGCTATAAAAAATTCTTTAAATTAACATTTTAATTTTGGAGAGCCAAATTCACTCTTTATAATTAAAAAATGCATTCAAATTATTTCAATTTTCAATTAGGAAAATAATATAACAATTTAGAGGAAAAGCAAGTGAAAATAAAATATAAGGAAAAACATAAATATTTTTTTGGTAGTAAAATTAAGCACAAAATATAAAGAGCATGCTAGAATACTTAAACAATTGTATTCTCCAAATTTATAGACGTTATCTAAATTGTAGAATATGTTATTTAAAGGTAGAAAGTCTCTTAGAGGTACTCGTCTTATGTAAGTATTCAAAACCTGAATTGGAATCAAGCTTAACCTAGGCTTTTATGGATGTGAGTGGATAATGCTTCCCATTTTCCTACTTGGGAAATGCTATGTATTTCCTATAAGGATATCCATATGGACATCCTTATGTATTGTATTATGTACATATAGCACAACCATTTTCTACATTGTCCGTTTATTGTTCTCCAGAAAACTACGTGCCCTAATACGAACCAAAATGAAAAACGTTCAAATTTAGTGCATGGTTGGCACATTAAATAGCATCAAATAATAATCAATATTTTAGCTTCTTAATTTTTATCGTGTATAGTATACCAAACATGTGGAAATTCGACAGGCACACCCTACTAGCTAGACAGGCACATAAACAAACCATATGTCTTACCCAACAATAATATTACCTGCTGTCTCTTTGATCTTCTACAGTGGAAATTAAGTTGACGAATCCTTGTTCGTCACTTGATCGTTATTTGGATATCGGGTGCCACGGCTCAAGGCAAAAGTACTATGACTACGCTCAAAGAGTGCAATGGCTGAGGGCCGTCGTCTCAGGGAGCGATGAAGGTTTAGTAACATTATTAATAATGTCGGAAGCTGGAACATTTATGCATGAAACGAAAGATTTTTGCCTTGTTCGAACCCCATTTTCTCAAATTCATTTTCAACAACATATTTTACCATAAAATAATTTTACACGTAAACTCAAAAACTTTTCCTATTTTTAAGCAACGCATTCTCCAAAAAATCACTATTCCAAGTTTAGATTTTCTCCTCAAAAATTGGGCTCAAACATGGGCTTTATAATGACAAGTTTCATAGGATTAGTTGCCCAAGCATTAACAACCGCAATATCAGAATTTGTTTCTGTTTGCACACGAGTTGATATAGTAAAGGCACAACATGATAGAGACCTGAGTTCAAGAAGAGTTGGAGAACTTGTGAGGCTACCACCACCAGTCCAACTCAAATAGCGACTGCAGCCTCCACGGCGTACACTCTTGGCAGGGCGGTGCCGCTGATTGTGGCTTGGGTGTTGACGGATCTTTTGTGGGAGCAAAATGTTGTATTTTCCATTGCAGCAGTTTCAGCTAGTGTTTACACGTTTGTTGTGGGAAATATAGTAGCCTTCATGGGGAAGGCACCACTTGTGAAGTCATTCTTGAGAGTGATACTTGGAGGATGGATTGAGATTGGGATAATGTCAGGGAAGAGGAACTTAATTAGTTCGTGAATCAAACTGCTGTCGAGGACGCATTTAGCAAGCTTTTTTCTAAGGTAGATTAGAATATATTGAAAATCTATATACATTATACGATGTAGTTTTGTTGAATTCTACATACCAAACTTGTTATCGAAGTATTCAAAGTCCTAGTTCGTCTTTTTAGTTAAATGAAATGGTAAGAAATTAAAAGTGAAGTGTTTTGTAGAACGTCTGATTCCCGGGTAAGCATCAAGGTCGAATGAATTTGAAAAGGTAATAGAGCAGAATGAAGAAAGTTTTCACATTATTCCACTGGTCAATTACAATTTGCATCTTTTATACAAAATACTGGATAATTTATAAACAAGACTTAATCACTTCCTTGATACCATCTAGTAATGGATACAGCTAAGCCCTTTTAGCAATAGTGGTTCGGGATTATTAAAGAAATTTTTTATCACCATGTTTGTAAGCTTCTTACATTGGAAATGAAGTTTTTATACCAAGTTGCTGACAATCTAGGAGTTCTTTCAAGACTAGCATAATCTACGTGGTGAAGTCCAAATCTTATTGTATATCCAGATGTCCATTCGAAGTTGTCGAGTAAGGACCAGGCAAAATAGCCCCTCACATCTGCTCCATTCCTGGACAAAATTAGCACATTGTCAGCATTGGCTTCAGATTATGATTTTCCGACTCCCTTTTATGCCATTGTGTGCAAGGAGGGATTCAAGTTGATTAGCGTCCACGTAGTTTGACAGCCTGAGCTACAGGCCACAAAGAACAAAAACATGCCAAAAGATGCATTAATATATAAAGATGAAAGAGGATCAATACCTTATTGCCTTTGCCAGGGAATCCAAATGGTTTTCCATATATTCCACTCTTTCGACATCATTGAGAGAATCTGCTACAGATGAATCCAGATTGTTCTCATCACCGAACCCTACGGGATTTTTCCATTTTAGCAAAACAATTATTAACCTTTAAGGCTCTTCCAGAATCATATTGAAGCTTATTTTTACTGACGTACCGTTTTCACTGATGAACATTGGCGTATTGTTGTATCTGTCCTTTATGTATGTCACAATCTTCTCCATTCCTTGAGGGTATACATAAAGCCAGTCCACTGCAGTCTATTTCAAGGAATGATTTGTGTGTGGACATATTTATTTATTTAAATTGCCTTCAACCAAAGAAAAACTGATATACTTACAGATTTGCCAATAAGTTTACCATCTTTCAACGGTGTCCAGAGGGAATGACCCTCTGATTTGGATACTCCTTGTCCTCCTCCACATTCAGAGTATATGCAGTCTTTGCTGTAGAAACTGGTATAATGATTGATGCCAATGAAGTCCAATCCAAATTTCAATTTCTCCAGATCCTTTTCCGCAAAGACTGGCAGTAATGATCCTAAAATATTATGCATTTCTTCTGGATATTTCCCATGTACAATAGGGTCTAAGAACCTGCATGTGAGTTTAGAGTGAGTCAGATCACGCATCGTGTCCCTCACTTTATGGATGCCTGTGTAGGAATAAAATGCTCACCAATTCATATAGAAAGATAGGGCTCTCTCAGCAGCCGATTTGTCTTCTGCAGAATCACTGAAGGGCTCAAACCAGATGGCATTCATAACAATTCCAATGCTACCTCCTTGTACATTCTGAATACATTATCATCAAGTGCGTAATCGTTCCAAAATTTCCTTGTATTGTGCAAAAATTAATCTATATATATCAAATGAAACTTAGTTAAATCAAACCACCTGGTATTTTGTTCGATAAATGTTGACAGCAGTTGCATGTGATAGAATCATGTTGTGTGCTGCAATTAGGGGCTCTTTCTCTGAATCACCTTTGCTACAATGTCCAAATGAAACGGAACAGCGAGATGGAGGATAAATGCCGGTTCTGTATCCTCGAATTGCCATGACATTAGGCTCGTTGATGGTTATCCAATACTTCACTCGGTCCCCAAAGTATTTGAAACATATATCTGCATAGTATTCGAACTCACTCCTGAAAAATGTAGGATAAATGTCAAAAGAAGCTTTGTTTAGTAATTTATATTTCATTGTACATTTCAGTCGCAACTGCCTACCAAACATGCAACTTAGACTGTCACGCAACAGTCCAAGTGTCCCAACTTTAACATCTCACAATTAAACGAATTCTTCACAAAATAATCACAAGATTAAATGGTGACATAATGCTCTTCAAGCATCAAAATTTGGTGACTGATATGGTGAAGTGCGAATTTTAGAAGAGACCTGTTGGAAGCAAACAAGAAGTCCCACATCGGTTGGGAGAAGAAAAGAAATCCACCATATAACCCAAGTGGGCTACTCCACCCATTACCAATTGGTTTTGGGTTGGAACCTCACTTGGGCCGGTTGGTGTGGGCTTGGGCCTAGTTAATTGCTCCTCTTAATCCCTACAACTGGTATCAGAGCTCAGGGTCGGAGGAACGCAGTAGAAAGTGCGGTGGCGATCGGGCTAAAAATCATTCCCGTTTGAGGTGCCTTGTGTCGAAAGTCTTCCTGACATTGGTGGTTAGGCGGCGGGTCCCGTTTGGTCGAGGGCGACGTAATAACGGCGGTACAAGATGATTGGCGGATGAATTATCGTTTGAGGGGAAGACACAATGATGTGGTCCTTCGTTTGAGGGGAGGATTGTTGGGAGCAAACAAGAAGTCCCACATCGGTTGGGAGAAGAAAAGAAATCCACCATATAACCCAAGTGGGCTACTCCACCCATTACCAATCGGTTTTGGGTTGGAATCTCACTTAGGCCGGGTGGTGTGGGCTTGGGCCTAGTTAATTGCTCCTCTTAATCCCTACAAGACCAATTTAAGTCGTCATAAAAAATAAAGAAGATGATACAGCAGAAAATAGATCAGCGGCTTACTGTATTTGTGGACTTAGCCATGATCCATAACTTTCTTCAAGTTCTTGAGGGATGTCATAATGGCACAACGTAACAAATGGCTGGATTCCTGAAAGTACCATAATAGAATTTACGACTGGTTTTGGTTCTTAAACTAGAACGAAGTTATACACTAGCTCGTTATTCCTTTTGATGTTCACATTTCTATTTTATTTGTACGAATCTTCCAGATATATCAGTTCACTTATACACTTACTGAATCGCGTAATCGTATTTCAATTATATATAATGGTTACAGAGTTACAGAAACAACCTTTATGAAGGAGTGAATCGATGAGGTCATTGTAGTGATTGATCCCTGCTATATTCACATTTCCATAACCCCCTTCTGCTTCAAAATAAAGCAGGCAGTTAATAGTAAACCATACAGATTGAAGTATCTGAAGAAATAATTATTAGTCTTCAGTTGAAATTAAATTCGAACTTACTGGGTAGAATTCTTGACCATGATATAGAAAACCGAAAGCTGTTCACACCAAGATTCTCCATGAGATCAATGTCCTCCTGTTTATTGTTTTCATCACAGACCGAGATCATTAAAATTTTGTTCCCTCCTCTTAAGAAAATCTTGTTAGGGCTATAATAAATTGTTTAGTCATCAACACAACTCAAAATAATTACTAGATCTGTAGTTTCGCCTCCTCTAATCTATATACTCAATGACCCTATAACGAAGCTGTATCAATGAGCTAATAAATAATGTAAACAAAGTTACTCAGAGTGTTGAAGAGTGAAGACTATATAAGTGAAAATTATGCTAAGCGTTTATACCATGTGACTCAACACAGAGCCTGTTTCTATTGAATTCTGAGGCATGTACCAAACTTATCACGAGCTCAAGTTGGAGTAGGGACTGAATACAGGAACATGAGACTGAAAACAAGAATTCTCACCTGTTAACCTCAGCCCTTGCCTGGTGGTGTCAATCAGGCCGGGCAATCTGCAACCGGGCCTGGAACTCGCCCGGTGACGTATGCTCAGGAATTTTCTCTGCCCCTAAGGAAGGCCGGACTGAGCCTGGCATACGGCCGCATGTATTATTTTTTAAATTCATTTCTTCATTTTTTATTCAACTTTGTTGGGTTTTGATATCCAATGAATCCTAAGTGATGATGTAAACATTGGATCAAATTATTACCAACAACTAAATCCAAAATCTCAACTCCAAAACAACGGGGCCGTTGGAAATAACTTAAACAATTAAGGAAAAATTAGGCCCACTACCTCTCAAAAATAACTAATTTGAATAATACGTTGTAAACTAATTAAATAACTTAATCATGTAATTATTACTTTCTAAAGTATCAAAATCACAAAACTCAATTCAAATTCCTGATACCCAAAAATCTTGTAGCATCCATGACAGCTCTCTTCTTCATGCTTATTGAGAAAATTAAGCTTATTCTTCGGTTCTAATTACTCTTTGGAACCCATTCCAAATAGGCCTTGAGGGCCAACTCAAGAAAAAAGATAATCTCATCCTTCCTGAAATGCTAGGTTCCCAAATTTCATTCGTATTCGGTAAATGAAAAATTGAGTTCGATGAGGAATGAAGGTTATGATTCTTTTTTTTTTTTTTGTAATATTCAAGCTTGGGTTTGATGAGAAGATAGGAAAATGAAACACGTTTTGGAGAGGATAATGTCAATAGTATCAGTGAGAAAACTAAAAATGTTGAGCCAAATGCGGTGGTGATGCTAGATGGTTTATGTAAATATGGGTTGGTACAAGATGCAATGAACTTTTGGGTTAATGTGTGAAAATGATACTATTCGAAAGGTGGTTGTACACACTACTGTAGTGGAAGGCTTTTGCAAGACACTTGAGTTTGAAGCCGTGATGAGAATTTTTAAGGGAAAAAATGCAGAGTAATGGGGTCATTTCACATGCATTCCAAATGTTTATCACTTTTTTGAATAGTGTGTTACAATTTTTTCTGTCATATTTTAGTGACAAACATTAATTTTTAATAAAAGTGACACAATGTATGTAACTTTTGATATGATAAATGGGTTGACAGAGGGTGAATTGACTTAAAGATATTTGGCGTTTTGATTGTCGTTTTGTCGACGATCTGACTTAAAAATGCTTAGTGGTGAACGAAGAAAGAGGAAGAACGACAATTGTGTTACTTTTTTATTACTATCACATTATTGAACTAATATCAATGTTTTAATTGGCGTTTTGTCACTTTTTTGAATCTATCACTTCTTTTAGTGCTGTTACTTTTTTGAATTTCTGTTACTTTTTTCAATCACATCATTGAAATTTCTATCACTTTTTGAGAGATAAACATCACATTTTAATAAAAGTCACATTGTATATTATTTTTTAATAAAATATGACATTGTCTTCCTTTTTAATAAAAAAATGTGACATTTAATTTTACACAGTATTTTTTACTTCCAAAATACTTTTCATATGATTTTTCAAAAAAATCCCTAATTTTTAAGGTATTTTTGTAAGTTGCCCAACAATTAATGTTGCTCATGGCCCATATATATTACCTCTTGGATGGTTTCGAATCTTGGCCCATTTAACTTCTTTTATTGGTTCAACTAAAGTCTAACCTAGCTTATATATGGTGTCTTTGCCTTAGCTGTTTTGTGTGTGATTTGTGTATGCAAGAGAGAAAAAAATCAGAAGCTTGTTAGGAGAAACAACTAATGGATTTCTTTGTGTTTTGGCGTCCATCTTGTATTTCTTCCAGTGTTTTTCCTCATGTCATTGTGACTTACAAATTACTACCATTATCTTATCATTTGTAGGTGAGATTGAGGAGCAACCGAGGTGAATATATTGGTTGTGAGTTGGAGCTGTTTGAATTTGTTGTTTGGTAGAGAAATGTAATGTGAAACAGAGCCCGAAAAACATTGTTTTGATGATTATTAGAACAAGCTTCCGCGATAATTGGTATCAGAGCTTCAAGGTGGTAGATTTGACTTGCAAAACTGACCAAAAAAGACCTAGAAACCAGCTGAAACGAAGCAGAAAACATATCGTAAAACTGTCTACAAAACAGCCCAAAATTCGATGAATTTTTCGTGATTTCCAACCGATCCGAAATGGGAGTTTGGCGAAATGGAGACCACTGGCGTGACGTGCAGGTGGAGACACTCCTGGATAGTCAGAGCGTAATATCGATGGTGGCGTGTGGCGGAGGCACGTGACAACCACTCATAGAACTCCAAAGGACGCGTCTGGCGTCTTCCTGCTGAGGTCTCTTCTGGCAATTTGTTCATGACTTTTTCTTGACATTTTGGTGTTGTTAGTTTTCTGTTTCAGGTTATACAGCGAAGTCTGGATGATTGCGTTCTTCGCGTTTTGGGGATTCGATCGTAAATGATTGACTCCTACGATTATTGGATACTTTAGCACGAATTGTGGTGGTCCTAAAGTAATAAGTTTGCATCTCTTGGTATTTATGCACTCAGATTGGTCCGCTTTGGTATATTGGCTTATCCTAATTTAAATTTCAGCATTAACGAGTCATCGTGCTGGGTGACATTAAAATTGAGGTTACCATGTAGGGGTAACATTGCTTGTGCTAGAAATTTATGAATTATTTGCCATATTTGAAGTGTTGAATTTGATTGCAAGTTGGTAATTAATTTTGTGCTTTTAATTGTCGCTTAGTTACAGTGTAAGACTGCATTGCGTGAAAATTTGAATTTTTGTTTATATACATTCGTGTTGCATTGATTATTCTATTAAAACACCTAGACTTGACCTACTTGAACATTCTCTTGATACTGAGATCTTAAGTCTTACGAAACATTGAGAATCTAGAACGATGTATAATGCGACCTTGGATTACTTTGTATGATCTATATGTGTACTTTAGTTCTTTTTTTTAAATGTCTTCATATTTCAAAATTTTAATTTTTAATGGGAAATGAGATTTTTCAATTTGGCAATAAAAGATAAAGGAAATTTTGGTTCAACAAAAAGTATTTAAAGAATCTTGATGACAATCAAAATATTTTCAACAAATTTATTCAAGATATCATTAACTGTGATGAAAAGCTATTTGAAACGTTAAAGTCATTATTTTTCTTAATTCTATGCACGATTCATATAGAGACGTTAAGAAATGAAATTAAGTATGGTAGGGATACCTTAACACCCGAGATTGTCATAGATTCCCTTACGAGTACGGAGATGGAGATTAAGGTTGAAAAAGATGATAAGATAAGTGGTGAGTTACATATGATGGGGAATATAATGAAGTTGAAGCAAATGAATTTGGGTAAAGCTCAAGATAGTAGTGATTCGAGTAGTAACTCGAGTGATGAAGGTGGTAAGAAGAATGGAAAAGGTTGGAACAAGTTCGGTGGTAAGTTGTGTTACAACTGTGGTAAATCTGGACACTTTGTGAGGGTTAGTCCCATAAAGAAGGATAAAAAGAAGGATAAAATGAGAGACGCAACGAATATGGTTATGGGGTCGAGTGATGACACTAGTGAGGTTTATTGAGAGTAAACCTAATTACTACATGTGCATCAGTTATGTATGTGATTGCTTAATTCTGTTGCATGGTTATATGTGTATTTCAATGTGTTTGATATGTGCATTTGCATGAATTTTAAGAGCAATTTAATTACTCTTTGTAATTGTTTGCATACATAGTGGTTAATATGCATTAGTAGTATGTGTGTTGAGTGTCTATTGGTGATGTTGAATATAGATGTCTAAGGATACATTAGTGGTTTATACTAGGGATGTGAAGTGTGACATTTAGATCATGGGTGGAGAGGTGATTTAATGTCAGAATCTTTTATATGTGAAGAGATCCTGATCAAGTGGAGTGTGAGAGACACTTATATCACTTCTGTTAGGTGGAGACTCATTATCCATTTAGGTTGGGAAAAGTGATATGGTGATAGAGGATTATCCCGAGAATTTAGGATCTATAGAAGTCTATCAGTTAGACATGAGTTGAGTGATCAGTCTATTGAGCATAGTGGACGATGGTATGAGATATGTGTTCTCGAGGTGTGAACTATACGGAATGAGATATGATAAGTGCGGTGAAATATTTTCATGAGGTCATTTATGCATTTGTTGCATGCATAATGGCCGCTGAATTGATTAACTATTGTTTTGTGTGAATTATTCTTTTTTGAAAAGATTTGTGTTATCCTATATGATATCTTCTTCGTATGTTTATTTGCTTTTGGTTGATTACTATGATTATCTGTATCTATTTGGGTATTTATTTGTGATCTTAGCCCTAATGAGTACATAGAGCAGGTGTGGTATGTATTTCGAGCCCAAAACACAAGGTAAAGTATGTGATACAACTTTATTGGTTGCCTTGATTATGTAAGCATTAACTTTGTATTTTTTGATTGCTTGCAGATTGAGGGTTTTGATATCCAATGAATTCCAGGCAACGATGCTAACATTGGATTAAATTATTACTAACGACCAAGTTTAAATGCTCAACCCGAAAACATTGTAGGATGTTGGAACTTGGAAGTAACTTAAACAATTAATATTTTACTTCTTAGATGTCTTTGAATGTTGGTTCATTTAACCTCTTTTATTGATTCAACTAAAGTCTAACTTAGCCTATATATATAGTGTCTTTTCCCTAACAGTTTTGTGTATGCAAGAGAGAAAAAACAAGCAGCTTGTTAGAAGGAGAAAAATTGGTGGCTTTCTTTGTGTTTTGGCCTCCATCTCTTGTTTCTTCCATTGTTTTTTTCTCGTGCCTTTATGGCTTACAAATTATTACCATTATATTGTCATTTGTGGGTGATATTGAGGAGCAACCGATAAGAATATATTGGTTGTGAGTTGGAGCCGTTTGGATTGATTGTTTGGTAGAGAAAAATAACGTGAAATTGAAGCCGAAAAACACCGTTTTGACGACCCTTAAAACAAGCTTCCGCCACAGACTTCAATCTGAGTGAGCTGGCTGAAGGCGGGCCAGTCTATGGCTAGGAACATTGTCGTTAGTCAGCAATCAATTTCACTAGTTTCATTGTGTGGACCCAAGAAACAAAAAAAAAAAAGTAGCGCCTGATTTTGCTTTTCATCAAGTACTACTACCATAATACCGTGTACGCACCCCACCGACCCGCCGGCCAAAAGATTTAATAACGGTAAAGCAGTATACATGCATGAAATCCTGAAGATTGTGTACCTGATAAAGATGGTAATGATCAACGGCGATATCTCCATTACTTCCATCCAAGATTGTACCTGATCCAGAAACAGGCTAAAGAATTGAATGAATTTGTAACAGAAGGAGATCTGAAGAACGTAAATCGTGAATTTGTACCATTATTATGGGTGAAGATATCCCAGTTACTCAGGCCTTTTCCATCACTCAAGATAGCTCCTTCATACTGGGGAAGAAAATAGAGCACAAGAACAAGAAAAATAAAAAGGAATATTGAATGAGAAAGTTTAAATAACACTGGAAAATGGGATATGAAATGAACCTGATATGAAGAGGATGCAGTTCCAAACAGGAAGTTGTTTGGAAATACAGATGAATATGAATTGTCTTCTTTCAGAGAAATTGAGTTAGTCAATTTAAACGAAAATAAAATCATAAATAGCAACATTTCAAATAGGAAAATAGATAGGAAAAAAGATGGAAGCTTCATGATATTTATCGTATGAAGTAGAAAAATAAACTGTGAGTAAGAAGAGGAAAGTAATGTTGTATATATAATAGAAGAAGTGTTAGTTGAGAGAGAATTGGTGGAGAATTTTTACACGTAAAATGTAAATAGCAAGAGAATTTAGCATCTTTGAGGCTTTGACTAAGCTCACTCTTAGCCAAACAGAGTATTGTTATTTAGCACAATTGGTATTACAACATCAATTTAAGGCGGCACAAAATATCATTAAATGATGAGAACAATTAAATAGCGAGTTTTATTGCATCACCATTTCAATTTTGCGTATACAAATTAATTTCAAAACTTTTGGATGGATTCTTGCACTTGCGTTTGCTGAGAATTAACATTTTTATTGAGCTATATGATATCCTTGTAAGAATTTGCTGAAAATACATTTCAGCACTACTAGTAGAACGAATATTTTATTGTACATATCAATATTTATAGTTAACTTTAACTTACATTTATCAATTTTTTAAGCTACATGAAAAGGAGCTAAATAATTGGGATGTATAAGCAAAAATCTACGAGTCCATTTGATACCTTGTGTAAATATCAAAACCTAATTAATTAAACAATATGTCTTAATTAGCCAGAATACGCCAAAAAGTCAGAACTTCCAACTGACAGTTTTACGTATAGTTTCGACTGAAGCGACTCAACATATTTGTGTTTTGCAGAATTAAAATGCGAAATTTCTAAATTTTGACTAGAACAATCAAAAGCAAATAAAGAACAATTTCCTCATTTTAATATTCATTTTGACTTTTTGAAAAAGTGAAATCAAACCCTCCGATCTTGACTTTGTTACCATTTCATTAAGCCCCTGTTTGTTTTGCATTTTCAACCAATTTCTATGAAAAATGTGACCGTTGCACAAGTTCCTAGCCGACATTTTTGACCGTTTTGTGTGATGATGGGGCCCATTAGTGTGAATAAAAAGGTCAGAAATTTTCTACTAGTTGGTTGAAAATGCAGAACAAATAGGAGCTAAGATTCACCAATTTTAACTTACGTCAAGTAATCTGATCCTTGAACAGAATTATATCACTTAAGCTAGAGTGTTTTCTCTTTAAATATGATTGAAGAACACGGGTTTTGCTTTGAGAGGCTGAGCTAAATCTTCTACTAGTTAGAACTCGCTAAAGTAGGTCAGAATGCTTCTGAACATCAAGTTGCAAGTTCGCCGGGTGCATGAAAATTTTCTCTCAAGTTTGTTCAGTACTTAATGTCCCTCTTTACTTATATAAAGATTTATACAAGACTCGAAAGTCTCTTACCTGAAATAATAACGTTATGCTCAGTAAGAATCACATAAGATATGGTTGATATGATTCGTAGTTGAATCAAGGAAAGGTTTTATAAGCTAATATAATTTTTCCTTTTAATTATTTGACCAATCAACCTTGTCTAAGATGGTAAGTAAATATTTCTGTATATGTTCATTTAAAGTAATTAAGAGTTGTACCTTATTTATGTTTTACAAACTTGTAGCACCTAGTCAGTTCACTAACTAGGTATGGATTTCACTTTTGCATATGTTTTTGATACATGTTTGGACATTAAAAATCATTCTAATGTAAGCAAACCAATAAATAAAAGACAAGTAAAAATATACCATATATTTTATTTACACCATGTACGAAAAATGAAGTGAGAGAATTGAGTCTTGTATTATTGCGATAAAAGAACTTATGTCACATAAGAAGACTATGACAAAAGGTAGGTGAGGAATTACAATCGAAGAAATGGACGTGAACATACTGAGTGTAAATATCATGGGCCAGGCACGTTTCTAGTCGTTATATGTAAAAGATTAAGTTGTTCCTACATTTTTATTTTATTTTATTTTATATTTTATTTTCAATAGTCTTTTTGATGAACTTCTAACAATACTATGAATGATGAATTTTAACGTAAGATAAGATACATGAATGATGAATACTCAAAACTTTCAGATTTGATGCATGTGAGTCCTCTTGCAGGATGAAAACTTTCCACCTACCTTATATATATTTTTTAAGTTAAAAATTTAGGTATTCTACCAAAAAGGCAGAAACCTAAAATTTAAATTTTTAATGAATTTTGATAAAATTGATGAAATTTGTGATTATGAATCATATAAAATATATAATTAAAATTAAAATACTACCACTTTTATATCTTTTTTTTCTACATCATGATTGACATTACTATTGTTGTCAACAAGTGATTGGTTAAATATTTTTGTTAAAAAAATTGTCCACTAGCTTATTGTCAAGTGATAAATCTTGGTGTACACCAAACATGATTGTTAAAATTAATAATTAAATATTAAACAAGACATATAAGAAGAACAATAATGTTACGTGTACATCATATTTGACATCATTGTTTACATTATGACACGTGACAACACGTCATTAGACAGTTAAAAAAATTAAAATACTTGAATAGGGACAATTGAGAGGACTGGATGACAAGTGCTCTCGTTAGCACTTCTATGACATTTTTTTTCAAATTTTTCAATGAATATTTGACACATGTCCCATGTTTTTAAATCATGTCAATTGCCCTATTTGTGTACAAGATTGTAATAAAAATACTTTTTTCGCCTACAATTTTTGTTAAAACAAAGGGAAAGTTAAAAATAATGGAAAACGATGAGAATATGTCTAACTATTACGAACAGGACTGTACTCCAAAAAATATGTGACACGTGGACCACAATGGTAGATGGATAGTCAAGACAAGCAAGTGCCAATACTGTGGCTGAAAGATTTGATGGAACAGCAGTGGTGTCCAGAAATAACGTTTGTGAGGAGTTTTTTAGTGTACTCTTGACCATACTTTAACGGTGGGTAATTCAAGTAAGGATAATTCTATTTATATCGAAGATGGTGTACTGAAAATGTTAAACCTTTTCACATGTGTGTGGGGTCTGCGTGAATAAAAAACTTTCAAATGTATGATCCTCACACCATATTGTGAGTGTATATAAAATATTAGATAAAAAAGAGGATGTATATGTAGCATTGTCATTCAAGTAAAAACCAAAGTAATAATAATAATCACAAGCTGGAAATTTAAGAATGATCATTGACTTCATTTTTTATTTAAATTTATTTTCATTCATATGTTCTAATAAAAAGATAGAAAAACTCCATTTGTACAGAGCCATTTGACCTTGTAGCGGTCCACATAACATGCTCCTAAAATAATTATACATCTAAGCCTAGAATTTCTTTCATAACTTTTTAATCACACATTATCAAAAAATTACTATCCCATCCGTTCCATAAAAATATGTTTGTTTAAGTATTCACACAGATCAAAAAAAATTTAAGTGCCCGTTTGATTCCAATTGTAGATGAGAATGTAGAAAAGATTGGAACGTTGCTACAGTAAAAAGTCTGACAAACACTCTGCATGTCTGCTCCCTGCAGGTTCACCGAAAGACCATATTGCCCTCGTGGAAGACTTCAATTGCCAATTTCAACGCAAATAAAGGGCGGTTTGGTAATTGTACACATATTTGAATAATCTTTTGACCACTCAGGCAACACATGGGGCTCACTTGATGTGAAAGAAAAATGAATTCTTAGGCTAAATAATGCGCGTCAAACGGGCGCTAACTAATATAGTGAAAAGCAAGCATATCTTTATTGGAATTAATCTATATATACCAAATAAATTACATAAAATTTTGCATAGTCAACACGTGGCGGCCCCCTATTGGGGAGCGTCTGGGCCTTGCTTTGTAATACTTCCTTCCTTCAATAAAGATGGGAGATACTACGTGTATCAAATAAATTACATAAAATTTTGTATAGTCAACACGTGGCGACCTCCTATTAGCATCTTCCATCTTTATTGAAGGAAGGAAGTATTACAAAGCAAGACCCAAACTTTCATCTGGTAATCAATGACTTGAGTGGGCAGAGATTTGATTGCAACAAATTTTCATCTGGTAATCAAATGAGTGAGTGGACAGAGATTTGATTGCAAAGCCAATCACAGTCCACAGATGGGAATATACACATTCTAGGGATTTGTTTGCACTTATGATTTCTATAATATTAGTTTTCTGTAGATTCAGTATCTACTCTTTAAATTTTGACAGAAGCATCCCTAAATCAGCATTTTCTTTGCAAGAGTGGTCATTTTATTAAATTCCTTTCATAGCCATCCAAGTTGGCCGTTAAAGGCTCACATGCACTGTCCATGCTTTAATTTCGAAAGGATAATTTTGTCCAATCACTTATTAAAATTTTAAAATTAATTAGTTACGATAGGGATTCCAAATCTTTCAAAGAAGTGTCGTGTCAATTGTTTATGTTTCTGAACAATTGTTTTCTCCAATTATATTACTAATGGGTTAATAGTGCTGATTTATTTATTTTCCCTATAATCGTGACATCCCATCGATTCAAAATAACATCAAATTAGAGATGTATATCTATAGACATTGGCATAAATAAATATCTTGTGCAGTGCTTGCTTAGCTATTTGATTGGCAATCTTGTATTTATTTATTTTTTGCACACAATTCCAAGAAAGAAAGTGAGTGTTTTTTTTTTTTTTTTTGTTACAGATATTTTTCAAAATAAAAATGCAGAAAAAAGATAATCACGAAATGCCCATTAATTAACAATTTTTTAAACTTTCTCAAGTGAAAAATGATTTAAAAAGAGATAATAACATAAACGAATGAGTTCCTCGATAGCGATAAAAAAAAAAAAAAAATAGAAATTTCCAATGGTAAAGGGATCAGGATGTGCGGGATAGGGTGAGCTCTCTTTCGTGTAGTTATAGCAAATCAATCATTATCAACCAAATTTCATAAAAGATAAAGTACTAAAACTCAGTTGACAAGAGAAAACAATAATTGTTTTCAATTAATACTCTAACCCAGATCGAGAAAATGAACACAGTACCGGGTAGATATAGCCCCTGTTTGGTGCACATTATTTTCAAAAGAATGCATTTTTTTGGTTGATGTGATGGGGAATATGTGGTTGAAAAAGAAGGAAAATTTATTGATGTGATGGAAAATATTATTTTATTGAAGAATGTGTGGTTGAAAATGAGTAGAAGAATGAGAATGAAAAAAATAATATGGAGCAAACAAGGGCACAAAAATAATAATAGAGCAAGATTCATGTCTCCACAATAATTGAAAGGAAACGACTACGATCTACCAAACAATTATGCAAAACTACATCGTTTTTGCGGTTCGCTGTGACAAAAGGAAAAAGAGTGGTTATATTAACAATACAAATTTTATTTGTGACACCACATTTTAATTGTAGTCAAATTTTTCAATTTTTGCTCGTTGTAACAATTATTTCCTTAATTTTTTTTGTCAAATTTTTTATTTTCAACATTCCATTAATTAGTACATCCCTTGATGATGATTTATGTCGAAATATTTTACTTCTCCGCTTTGAAATAAGGGAAAATATTTTTGTACTTTTTCATTTATTTATTTTTTAAAATATGATGGAAAAATAAATTGTTATAAGTTATTTCAAAGATTTTTTTGGACATAAACTATTATCAAATACAAAATGTGTTAACTAATGAAAAGTTTGAGAATAAGAATGCTGTGAAAAATCGTTTGGATGTAAATGCTTTAATGAGTGAAGAATGTTCTAATGAGTAAAGAATGAGAACAGTAAGAATTATTAAAGAGTAATGTTATTCATCTCCAGTGATTATAAATACAGTTCAAGTGGATCTAAGTGATATGTTAAATGAAAATTACATATTATTTAATATTACATTAACGTTATATAAATTGTGTTTATAATTCAAGTGGGGATGAACATCGTTACTCATTATTAAAATGAGGGGTAAGAAATCAAAATTGCAGCGTGAATATGACCAGGCACGCATTTATGGGAATAGTGTCTCCACAGCTGTCTATATGTTATCATGCATACAATCATTATTATTTACGTAACTAAGGTTGAGTATTTACGTAACTAAGGTTGGTCCCAAACATTTTCTGTTGCATGAGTTTAGCTTTTGATTCTTGTCGACCCTATTAGTTATTTTCCTTTGGAATAGTCACTTTCAAGAAAAATCAATATTAATGCCAATAAGCCTCGGAGAAAATTGTGTCCTATGGTGGGTCCCTAATCCCAGTTGGTCAACCAGTCTTTGTAATTTCCATTTTTTTTTTTTTTTTTGCTGATCTAGTACTCTTGCTTAATTCATGGTACGAGTATGCTTTTATTGTTTGTTAAAATAGTAAGAATTTAAAATGGCGGATGTTGATATCAAAAATCGTATATGTTGATTCTGAGCTTGACGATTGAGAATGAGCAAGTCCAAGGTCCTCCGGTACCTGAAACAAAGGCAACGAGGTGAGTCATTGTCGCTCATCCGATACTTAAGTCAAAGAAAAAATATGAGAAAAAATAAGTGCCGTAAAATTGTGTGAAGAACATACCTCAACAATGAATTGAGATTATGTATTTATAGTGGTAGGTAGTGCACTCCTAGTAGGACTACAATGTTGACGTCCCTAAGAGTTCCAACGTGATAAGAACTGTAGTTTTATTGGTTTTGTATTACCCAGGTGTTGGGATTGAAGTAGGACTCCTGGTGGTAGAATCGTTCTTAGGTAAGGTAGTATACACGTGACATGACTATATCTTTCTTAGACTCGGGCCAACCTTGACACGTGTGGGAGCCGAAAGAAGTTTTTAGGAAGCTCTTTAAGCTCGAGGAGGAGATGTGCCTGAGGAGACATGATCGAGGAGGTTACGAGGTGTTTGGGCTAAAGCCAACAAATCCTCCTCGGGGTGGGTGTTCGAACTCGTCACTAAATTGGTATCATCACTAGATAAATATGAGACATACTAATAATCTTTGAAATAAAATTAATTTATGAAGAGAAGATCTATTGAGTCTAGTGTATACACTACAGATGAAACGTAGATCTTTCTTGTAAATTCAAACTTCTCCTCAGGAGGATAAATAATTATTAGAGATCTAAATTTCAATTCACTTATGGGATACAAATGGGGATCATTGGGGTGTTAAAAAATTAATCCTTGCTTGCTTAGAGCTCGATACTTACGGATCTTTTCGAGATTCATTTGGAAGTGTAAAAAGAACCAATCAAGTGATCTAACACTGCTTGCACGTTTCTCCTAGGTTGTCCATAAACAACAAATAAATGGAATTTAACTACCATATACAATCAAAGAATCATGAATATTGTTGACTATTATAGCCATTTTGTTGACCAATAGTGATTATGTGCAGCCATTGTTGAATTAGGCAAAGACATACAAATTTTTCTCTTCACGGTCACATTCCCATTAAATATATTGAGAATATTGCATTTGGTGAAGATTTCCTCAATCTGCAGCCATCATTCAGGGGAGAAAATAAGCTACTATTGTTGACCTTTTTGAAGCAAAATTAATATGATAGGTGTTACCATAAATACGGGACGAAGCTGAAGAAAAAAATGCATTGCAATACGGTAGCAACAAACCGTAAAGAGGAATTGAAAGAATAGAGAAAATAATGAGCAGAGAGAAAATTATAGAGATAAAAAAATATTGTTTTCTTCTGAATATTTTTTACTTAAATTTCTCCTATTACAAGAGAGATTAATTATTGTTATCTCCTTGTAATTAGAGAATGTTATTGTAAATTCTCATACTATAGTGAAATCCTCATATACTTGCTTGTGGACGTAGCCTGAACTGGGCGAGCCATGTAAATATTTGTGTCCATTTCTAGCTGCATTTCTCAATTCCATTTTCTGCAAGCCAAACTTGACCCACGTTTTCCCAACAATGGTATCAGAGCGAGGTTTTGTGTAGAGTCGTTGTTCACTATTTAAATATAGGGTAGTATATTGATCGTGAACAAAATGGCGGCAAAGTATGAGATTGAAAAGTTCAATGTGAACAATTTCTCATTATGGAAAATGAAAATAAATGCAGTTTTGAGAAAAGATAAATGCTTGGCAGCAATTTGACAGAGGCTCAAGGAGATCACCAACGATGGCAAGTAGAACGAGATGGATGGCAATGCAATTGCTAATCTTTACTTAGCATTAGCTGATGGAGTATTGTCAAGTGTGGGGGAAAAGAAGACGGACAAAAAGATATGGGATACGCTGATAAAGTTGTACGAGGCCAAATCATTACACCAAAGTCTTCTTAAAGAGAAGGCTTTACACATTTCGGATGGTGGAGTCAACTACGGTGATCGACCACATCAACCCCCTCAACACTCTATTTTCACAGCTCACATCAATGGGGTATAATATAGAGGTAGTCGAACGTGCTGAGATCTTATTTCAAAGTCTACCATATTTGTATGATCAACTCATCAACTTAACCATCAACCTTGAAAGTCTAGTCTTCGATGATGTTGCTGTTGTGGTTCTTAAAGAAAAAAGTCGGTGTAAGAACAAAGATGATAGATTGACAAGTTTACATCAAGCAAAAACTTTGACGATGATTAAAGGGAGATCAATGAAACGTAGCTCCAATGGGAGTCATAATCAAACTAGATCAAAATCTAAGAGTAAGAAGAATGCAAATTGTCGTTATTGAGGCAAGAAAGGACACTTAAAAGGGGATGAAAAAGCCAAAGGAAAATGTCCTGAGACATCAAAAGCTGAAGGTTGTGTTAGAAGCACCACAGATGATGGTGAAATTTTATACAGCGAGGTAACAACATTTGTAGAAGGCAAAAAGCATTTTTCTGATGCCTAGCTTTTGGACTCAGGAGCTACATGGCATATGACACTAATGATGGAATGGTTCCATCATTATGAACATATCTCAGGAGGATATGTGTTTATAGGAAATGATCATGCATTGGAGATCGCTGGTTTGGTACCATCAAGTTAAAAATGTATGATGGTACAGCTCGCACTATCCAGGAGGTACAATACGTAAAAGGCTGTTGAAAAATCTATTGTCTTTAGGACAATTAGATAACATTGGTTGTAAGACCCCATGTACAAGATGGGGTCATGAAAATAATCAAATGCGTGCTTGTGGTGATGAAAGCGGAAAAGATAGTTGTAAATTTGTACATGCTTAAAAGAGAGACACTACAAGAAGGAAAAGCATATGTCTCATCCACAAGTTCAACAAAAAAATTAACGATGATGTGGCATCGTAAGCTTGGCCACATATCTGAACATGGTTCAAAAATTCTCTCAGAACAAAAATCTTCTTCTATGGCTCAAAAAGGTTACATTACCCTTTTGTGAGCATTGTGTTACTAGTAAGCAGAATAGATTGAAGTTCAGCAATTCCATTGCTAGTAGTAAAGCTATCTTGGAGTTGGTTCATTATGATGTTTGGTAAGCACCTGTTTTGTCCTTAGGAGGTGCAAGATAATTTGCATCTTTCATTGATGATTACTCCAGGAGATGTTAGGTGTATCCAATAAGAGTAAGGCAAACGTGTTCGCGGTCTTCAAAATATTCAAAGCACGGGTGGAGCTTGAATCTGAAAATAGGATCAAGTGTTTGAGGACTGACAATGGAAGGGAATATACTGGCGATGAATTTGATAACTTTTGTCAACAAGAAGGTATAAAGAGCCTATTCACGACGACATACACTCTACAACAAAATGGAGTGGCATAGTGAATGAACACAACATTGCTAGAAAGAACAATAGCAATGTTGAGAACTACAAGTCTAGCCAGTCATTCCAGGCAGAAGCAATCAAACCCGCGTGTTTTGTGATCAATCGATTGTCATCAACTTCAATTGATCTAAAGACGCTTATGGAAATGTGGATTGTAAACTAGTCGATTATTCTTGTTTACATGTATTTGGAAGTCCTGTGTACGTTATGTACAATACCCAAGAAACATCAAAATTGGATCCAAAATAAAAAAAATGTATTTTCTCAGAATATGCTGATAGAAATAAGGGGTATCGTCTATGGGATTCCACTGCCCACAAGGTGATAATCAGTAGAGATGTTATATTTGTAGAAATGAAGTTGCAAAAGAAAGAAAATGATTTCACTTCAAAAGAGAAATCAAAGACTATTACAGTCAAAGTTGGAAATGAACGAGAAGTTATAGATTCTTTTGAAGCAGCACTAGAGTACGAAGAACAAGTTGGGTCTAGTGCTCCAGAAGTTCGATGATCAACACATGAGAGAAGAGAACTAGCTTGGCACTCAGAGTACATTATGGAGGGAAATGTTGCATACTGATTACTAAGAGAAGATGGAGAGCCATCAACTTTCTATGAGGTTATACATAGCCAAGGAGTTTCTTTGTGGATGGCAGCAATGCAAGAAGAAATTGAAACTCTTCATAAAAACAAGACATTAGATATTGTTCTACTACCACAATGAAGGAAGGACACTGGAAATAAATGGGTTGTAAGATCAAACGAGATGGCAATGACCAAGTATAGCAGTATCGTGCGAGGCTGGTGGTGAAGGGATATGCTCAAAAAGAAGATATTGACTTCAACGAAATATTTTCTCCCGTGGTTCGACTAACAACAATTCGAGTAGTTCTGGCGATGTGTGCTACATTCGACTTACACCTGGAGCAATTAGATGTGCAAACTACATTTCTTCATGGAAACTTGAAGAAGAGATTTATATGCTCCAACCAGAAGGTTTTGAAGAAAAATGAAAAGATAACTAGGTTTGCAGGTTGAACTAATATCTATACGATCTCAAACAGGTGCCAAGAGGTTAGTATAAGAGATTTGATTCTTTCATCATGGGCCTTGGATACAATAGACTCGATTTAGATCCATGTGCTTACTACATGAGATTTGGAGATAGTGATTTCATTATTCTGTTGTTGTATGTTGCTGACATGTTGGTAGCAGGCACCATCAAAGATCGTATTAAAGACATGAAGGTACAGTTGGCTAGGAAGTTTGAAATGAAGGACTTGTGACTAGCAAACTAGATTCTAGGGATGCAAAATTATCAAGACATAAATAATAAGAAGACTTGGCTAAGTCAGAAAAACTACTTGAAGAAAATCTTGCGGCACTTCAATATGCAAGCTTGTAAGCCAATTTCTACTCCTCTTCCTATTAATTTCAAGTTATCCTCAAGTATGAGTCATAGCAATGAAGCAGAGAGGATGCAGATGTCTTGAGTAACATATGCATCAGTAGTGGGTAGCTTAATGTTTGCTATGATTTATACAAGACCAGACATTGCACAAGCAGTGTGAACGGCTAGTCGATACATTGCAAATCCTGGTAAAAAGCATTGAAGTACTGTAAAGAGGATCTTAAGATATATCAAGGGTACCTCAAATGATATATTATGTTATGGAGGATCAGATTTTATTGTCAGATGCTATGTTGATTCAGATTATGTTGGTGACCTTGACAAAAGCAAATCCACAACAGGTTATGTGTTTACTCTTGTTGGAGGAGCTGCAAGCTGGGTTTTGAAATTATGTCTATCGTGGCTACTTCTACGACAAAGGCAGAATACGCGGTAGCTACACAAGCTGCAAAGAGGCAATTTGGTTGCAAATGTTAATGGAGGAGCTCAGACACTAACAATAGAAGATTAATCTATTTTTGGATAGTCAGAGTGCTTTGCATTTGGCAAAGAATCCAGATATAAGACAGCATATTAGAGTTCAATATCACTTTATTTGAGAAAATGTGGATATACAAAATATTCATACAGATGACAACCTAGCATATATATTAACAGCAAATCAGTATTGACAAGTTAACATGGTGTCGATCCTTCATCGGCCTAGCATAAATATAAGCAGCATGGAAATGACAAGTGTAAGAAGGATTGGAATGGTCAACAAAATGACTTTAAGAGGGAAAAATGTTGGCTATTAAAGCAATTTTGTTGACCAAAGGTGATTATGTGCAGCCATTGTTGACTTAGGCAAATGCACGCAATTTTTTCTCTTCATGGCCACCTTCCCATTAAATATTATATTGAGAAATTTGCATTTGGTGAAGATTTCCTCAATCTGCAGCCATAATTTAGGAGAGAAAATTCGCTGCTATTGTTAACCTTTTTGAAGCAAAATTAATATGATAGGTGTTACTATAAATACGGGATGAAGCTGAAAAAAAATGCATTGCAGTGCAGTAGCAACAAACCTTATAGATGAATTGAAAGAGTAGAGAGAAAATAGTGAGTAGAGAGATTATAAAGATAAAAAAAAAATATTTTTTTCCTGAATATTTTCTACTTAATTTCTCTTATTACAAGAGAGATTAATTATTATTATCTCCTTGTAATTAGATAATGTTATTGTGATTCTCCTATTATAGTGAAATCCTCATATACTTGCCCGTGGACGTAGCCTAAAATTGATGAGCTACGTAAATATTTGTGTCTATTTTTAGCTGCATTTTCTCAATTCCATTTTCGTTGCAAGCTAAACTTGACCCACATTTTCCTAACAAATACATGTATCTCTATTATGTTATCAATCCGATATTCCACATCAGCACAATTTTTCTTCTGATCAATAACAAGACGAACATTGTTTTATGTCTTGCATCTCTAATCCCCTTTAGTCTCAATTAGTAACATTTATAACTTATTGCAAAGGCAATGCTTCCCACTACATTTACACTAATTTTGTACAAAATCTCGTCGCTGTAATTTCATGGGCTTTTATGATTGAACATTCCAAGATTGAAAGATGATTCAGAAAAATTAAACATGGGGAAGTAGTCCATTATGTTATGCCACTTCAATATTTGTTGGTTCAAGGGTACTCGTGATGCCACCGAGGAGGAAGAAGAAGATGACGACTTAGGAGATGAAGATGATTTAGACCTTTTCTATTTTTGCTTCTTTCGAATACCAGAAACCTATGTTGACGGTACGCGTTTATGAATCTCAGATCCCAATTTCTTGTTGCGTTATTTTATATCCCAAGTGTACAATATTGTAACAAGCAGTATAGCAGACATTTGAGTCCAGATATTGTTCCCATGAGGCTTATACTTCAATACTTAATTTAATTTTTCTAATTCCTATTTGATAAAAGCAAGTAAAGAATTATGATAGTTGTGATTATTAATTTTTTTTTCTAACTACTTTTAACTACTTGAAAATATCAAAATGTTGCAAACAATGATTGATTGAAGATTCAAATATGGGATAATATCAGGGTATAACAATTTCATATATTGATCACCTTAATTCTTAATTAAATATTTTATAATATAATGTAGTGTTCGATCGAATTCTTCTATTTTATTCAATTTACCTATCTCGAGTTCTCATTGAGTCTATTTAATTAATTGAATTTCACATCTCTATGTGAATCAACCTTAATTAAACCAAACATTAGTTCTAAGAATTCATATAATGACCACAATAATTAGTATATGTATCTCTACACATTATACTAATTTATCGAATTTTACTATATGGTCTAAATCTCAAACTCACCTCTCGATTCGTAAGAAATTCACATAATCATCAAATTAGTGATCAATTAATTCAATGTATTAAACACATAGTAAAACCAACACATATATGAATAAATTATAGACATTTTGAATAGAAGAATAAAGGATCACAACACTACAACAAAAACTGCCTACGGCAACGTTCAAAAAATGTTGCCGTAGGCCTACGGCAACGTTTGGACGTGTGTTGCAAACCAAGGTGTTGTCGTAGAGTGGAGAGATACGACAACATTTTTTTAGCGTTGCCGAAAGTCTACGAAAACGTTGTCGTATCTATCTACGACAACGTTTGGCAAACGTTGTGAAAGACGATTTTTCGCAACGTTTGCCAAACGTTGCCTTAGGGTGGTTTTTTTTTTATGCAAATAGATTGACAAAATTGAAAATGCAACTTACGAACAAACTTTAAAATTGCATAAAAATTGATAACTTCATTACAAAATTTTGAATCCACACACTTGAACATTAGAATGTGATACAACACCACTTAAATAAAAAGGAGCTTTAAAATGAAATAAAATGGTAGGGAAAAAACTCGATCATAAACGTAACACATAAACTACTATCTTTCTTCAGCAGCTTGTTCTCTTCCTTAAGTAAGAACATTAAGTGAACATTCGTGCTACCACTTTCCAAGCAAATCTCCAACTCATTATTCGCATTCCCCTGAAGAACAGCCCTGAAATCTCCCTCCAATATTGGCAAAAAAACAACGTATAATGCTGATTTGTCCTCCCCATCTTCCCCAAAATGTGAACCATCTTGACTTCACTTGAAAGGAAAGTCAAGAAGTATTTATGATGATCAAGTTCATATGACCTATATAAGCTCAACATTTACCATCAATGATTCTCTGAGAAATCCACAAGCCAACATCGTTCAATTCTTTGTATCTTTCCTTGAAAACATGTGCATATCTTTCATCTTCCTCCTATGTTTTCCCTTCCATCTCTGATGTAATACTCTTAATATCATTTCGACCGTACTTTTCATATTAATACATAGCTACACCAGCTAGTAGCAAGGTTCTCAACAAGAAAAAAACAAACATCATATTATACTGTATAAAACATTATAGTAGTGTGCTTAAAGAAGGTACAGCAGGGGACAATTGATAACCTTCAGCAGATATGCATCGGGAGTAGATGAAATTAATACACACACTCACCCCATTAAACTCATTCCAATGAGGTTTCCCAGTGAGCATCTCGACAACTGTACAACCCGCACTCCATATATCACGCCAAAGGCCAGCTTTGGATTAGCATCGTTCCGCATCACAGCCTGCAGTACCTGCACAAATTAAAAGAATACTATCTTTGGATCTTTACTTGTGTCTAATTCAATAAAATGAGTTGACGCCAAAATCCCTAAATCAAATCTCATCAAAATCCCTAAAAACCCTAATTATCAATCCCTAAACGCAGTTCAAAACATTAGATTAACACTGTAGAAAAGACGCACTTAGAAAAAGAAAATGTGGATCGCAAACTACACAATCTGTAGTCAATACAATAAATTGCATACTTACCTCGGAACAGCGCTGCAGCAGAGCTTGGAAGTTGTACTTAGAGATTGGAGTTGGGCGGAGCTCGAAACAGGTATACGGTGCGACTGTGTGTGGTGTGGGAGAGACCGAGAGTCGAGAGAGGAAGGGCGGACGCGGAACAAGAGATAGAGTGTATGTTCCGTGCTAGGTGTGACTCACGGCATGACTGATTCTGCTGGTGGGAGACGGGAGAGACGAGAGTGGAGACGGGAGGATTTGAAGAGTGAAGGTGGGCTGCAGATTTTTTTTTCTTTCCTTCGTATATATTAACAAAAGGTTATTAGCAATTAGCAATGTGTACCAACTATAAACGTTGCAAAAACTTAAGCTATTCAAACTTTTTGCAACGTTACTAAAAGTTTTATTTTTCGTAACATTTGGCAAACGTTGCGAAAAGTCTCATTTTTCGCAATGTTTGCTAAACGTTGCGAAAAATAAAATTTTCCGCAACACTCAATAAACGTTGCAAAAAGGGTCTACTGCAACATTTTTTTTAAAAACGTTGCTAAAACTCATTTATATTAACTAATGACAACATTCGCTTACTAAAATATTGCCAAAAGACTCTTTTAGCATCATTTATCTCCAAATGTTGTCTTTTATGTGTTGCGAAAGACCCTTTTTGTTGTAGTGCAAGTTGACTACATTGTTAGCCCTAATATGAAAATAAGTTACTCATAATGTAAAAATAAACACAAGAAATTGTCTTTAAATATATCACCAGATTTTCTGAATAAAGATGTAGAAAAGAATTTAATCTTTTTTCCTCATTTCTATCCTTCCTGCGTATATTTTTTGTATATATATTAGCAGCACTCGTCCCTTCTTTTTTCCTCTTTGGTCTGTATGCATGTATATATCTCTGCATGCATGTATTTCTCTCCTAGCCGCTGTAGTTTTTTGACTTTTTCTTCTTCCTTTTTCTCTTCTTTCCTGTCTATTTTCTCTTTATTTTCTTTGAGTTGCCATTTTTTTTTTTACTTCAAATCAAAATAAAACTCAAATTTTTCTTTCTCTACCTCCTTTCTACAGCCGTGTATATTTGTCATTTCTTTGTGGTCGTAACAATCACTTCAAGCAGTGGAAAGAACCAAAGATGTGCTCCAAGTCCTTGGGCTTCCATTGATCAAGAATTTCGATTTTCGGGAAGTATCATGATCATCCAATAAGAAGGGTTTCCATTTTTTCAAATGAACAATTTGAAGACCTATTGATTCTAACAACTGATTGCAGAGTTGATCATTCGGACCTTTCAATTCATAGATGTAGATCTCGGACCTATGAATGGGGAGGTAGAGAAAGAAAATTTTGAGTTTTATTTTGATTTGAAGTAAAAAAAATGGCAACTCAAAGAAAATAAGGAGAAAATAGACAGGAAAGAAGAGAAAAAGGAAGAAAAATTTGGAAACAAAATCAATAATAAGATTTCAATTCCTCCGTGTTTCAACAATAACGTATTATTCTGTTAGTGCCAATACAATGTTAGTCCTCTACATTTCTTTCTTATGTAGGATATGCATAGTGTTAATGGTTTGTAATTTAAATTAAAAACTGAAAAGAAAGCATATGGTAAAAAGGAAAAGTTAATTAAGAACCAGACCTTGAGATGAACATGGAGAAAGAGTCGAACCATTATTGCCAATCGACGTTGCTGAAAAATTAGGCCCTGTCTTAAGTTCGTTCATCTGCATGTGAACATTATATTGATGAGACAAATAAACTAGCAGTGAAGAATATAAAAAATCTTGATTACTCTTCAAGATGAGGTGGTTCAATAACACGTACCCAACTAGGCGCAGCACCGGATGGGCCATCCCACCCAATGTGTGCCACATGCTTAACATCTGTTGGTAATTTAATCTATATTTCAGGCTCTTTCATAACTTCAACATAACCAAATTTCAAATTAGATCCAAAATTGCCAAAACCCCATGACAATATACAAAGAAAATGAATGATCTTAGAAATTGTAAATTAGAGGCATTACCAAAGATTTGTCACAGACTATATTTGAATCTCTGGAAAATCCCTTTTGTTTGTGTTTCCATTTTGCAGACTGTACTGGTTCAATTCAACTGTCCTCTTCTAAAATACCAGGTAAAGTACATAAGGAAGCACCACCTGAATGTCGAAAAAAGGTTCCTTTGCCTATACAAATAACAAACATGTTCGTTAACCTTTTCCAGGCTTTTAAATGAGATTGTTTAACGTGATATCACAATAGATAAATGTCTCGACTTCAAGAAAATTATGCAAGTATGGAAAATTATGCACGTATGTAGGGACGTAGCCGGGTTTTGAAGTTGGGAGGGGCGAAAATATGGGGGATGGAGGGGGGCAGGCCCCCCTCCCGGGGGTTCAGGGGTGGAGCCCTCGATTTTTTTTTTTAACTAAGAGAATTGAAAACGACGATTTTGAGTACCAAAATAGTACTGAAATTCAATGTTCGATTCAATCACTACTGACTATCCTACTACTTAATTCTTAAATTCAAATATTCAATAACTAACAATTACACAAACTAACATCAACTACTCTACTTAATTCTTAAATTCAAATATTCAAGAACAACTAAACATGCATTATGCATAAACCAGGTTGGGAATTGGGTTTTAATTAGTTGGGCTTGAGAATTGGGAACTTAGGTTTTGGATTGGATTTGGACTATTGATTTATTTAAGTAACTATTGGATTTTTTGTTTAGATCTAAGATTTTTGTATGTTGAATTTTAAAATGTAAGTTATTTACTCAATATTTATTAATGGAAAAAAATAAAAAAACTTTCAAAATTTTTGGGGCGAGTCAAAATCTTGGGGGGGGGGGGGGGCGAAATTGAAAAATACATTACAAATTAACTAGAAATAGTATACCGCGGACAATGTTAGGGGGGCGGTCGCCCCCCTAGCTCCGTCTCTGCACGTATGGAATCTTTAATTAAAAAAATGAATCTGACCTATTTGTCTGAGAGCCTAATCTTTTGGAATTTATGTTTATGGCCAAGAAACAAATAATTAAAAGAAAATAATAGATACGTACATTTTCAGAGAAGGATAGGGATTATGCAGGGAGAAAGGAGATTCAATAAAGAAACTTCTTCTCCTACCCTTCCTTGTACATTCATCCCCATATACAGAAAGCATGCATGCATGCAAACAAAATGAGATGAAGGGCTTGTTGATGGATGAAGAAAGAATCAAAATCTGAAAATGAAAAGCAAGAAAAATGGATGTTGAGGACAGCGACTTAGAAAAAATGGAAATGTAGAATATTAGAACCCTCCGTTGACGGAGCTGTTTAGGATGTTTATAAGAGTGGGAGAGAGAAAAAGAGAAGAAAGCCCAAAAGAAAGGTGAGGGGTGGATTCAAAGGACATGGGAGAGAAAGAGAAATAAAATTAAAAAAATCGAATCACACCATCTCTGTAATAGGTATCTAGGGAAAATTCGCTTTCAAGTGACTATCTCCTAAATACACACGTCGCATTATTTCACAATTAAATTAAATTAAAAAAGACCTAAATTTAGGGATTTATCAATAGGTAATGTTGCACCAATACCCAACCAAAGAGTGACTGCAATACCCGTTGCTTTGGCTTTACTCACGTCAGTGGCAGCAGCAAATGCTAGTTACAATATAGGTTCCAACGAAGCCAATTTAGTCATTAGTAAGGCCGAAGTTAACGAAAGTACTATCGTGAAAAAATTCAACCATTGTACTGTAAAAATTGGATAGGTTCGATCTATAGTCATTAGATTAGGGCATCCGAAAATGATCTATTCAATTCATCGAGCTGTGTTTGATGGATATTATTGAGGAAAGAATGTATTTTAAATAGTGATATGATAAAAAATATGTGATTAAAAAGTAAGAAAAAGTTATTGATGTAATGTAAAATATTATTTCATTAAAGAAAGCATAGTGAAAATGAATTTTGAAAAAATATGTGTCAAACATGGGCATAATAATTAATGGGTTGTGCTACAGGTACAAAATGGTGTCCAAAATTGCCAAACGGCGGCCCCCTATTGGGGGGCGCCTGTCATTTTGTACACCAAGAATTATCCATAATTAACTATCTACATTAATAATACCAAAAAAAGTTCATCATTTTGTTTTTAGTTACTTCATCCGTCCCATTTATATAAGTTTACTTCCCTTATTTTATTGTCCCAATTATATAGTCTTATTTCTTTATTAAGAAAGTTTTGTTTCGTTTGTTTACTAATATACCCCTATATGTTTACTACTTCCAATAATAATTTACTATTATTTATTGATAATTAAATGAGGGTAAACTAGGAAGGTTTTTGGTAAAAATTGCATTTCCAACAACATCAAATAAGATTTTTTTAATCTGTGTAAAAAAACAAAACAAGCCTATATAAATGGGACAGAGGAGTAATACGGTAATGTGGTGAAGACAATGTCCTTGAAAGAGAAAATTTCGGTCTCGTGTCCTTTCTCCTCTCTCTCTCTCTCAACAATCTTAGCCCTTGTTTGTTTAAGATAAAAATTATAATTTTAATAACAATTGATCAAATGTAATAATTATGGGTCTCATTAAATGTGTAGTTAAAAATAAATTTGAAAAAAAATAATAATTTTGAAGAAATGAGGGTCAAGCATGTACTTGGTGCGCGCTAACTCTTGTGAGATGCGGGAAAAAAATTTAGATAAACTTAATTATGAGTAATTATATTGTAGCACATTTTAATTATAACGATGATCCTTTAAAGATTTAATTTTGATTCTTCAAAATACTCTTAATTAAAAAAAATGAACAAACGCCCAACTTTTTATGCAAACATATCACCCTCTTCCACAATCAAAAAAACCTTCTAGGGTTTAAAAAAAAAAATTAAAAAATTAAAAAAAAAAATCTTCTAATTGCACTAGAGACGGGGGCAGATGTTAAGTCTTTTTCATTTCGACTAGTTGTGTGGCCGTGCAATGCACGGATTTTGTTTTCATATAAGGTAATATTAGTGTATTGAGTATTAAGAATTGACTAGATGTGCTTTAAATGAGTTTCTGGGAAGCCTACCTATGACATAGCATCTTTGCTAATTCTTCTTAAATTCTTTTGTAGCTGTTGTTGTTTATTTTAAACTCCGAGTATTTGATAATTTCTCTCACATTTCTGATAGATATGTTGGAATCATCTGCTCATGGTCAGCCTCATTTCGTTAAGATTGAAAGTATTTCTAAAAGTAAACTTGAGTTACACAATGCATTAATACATCAACGATAAACGAAAGACGAAGAGATCGACGAAATATAGCTCAAATTGGATCCATTAATCATGGCAGAAGTGCTGAACCCATGTTATCTAAAAATAATAACTCCCCTGTTGTTCATGTACACTAGTCTACAACAAATCATTATTCTAAAACTCCTACTTCAAACAACGAAACATCGAACATCTGTAATTCTAGATTATAGGTAAGTTCTAAACGATTAAATGTACCAGATACTGCATATGTACTACCGACATGCATCTATTGTAAAGATTGTGGTGTAAAAAAATTTTACACCGCTCCGCTCCGGCATCGGCCATTTTATCCAGTAAACTTTTTGTGTTCCACTCTATACAATCCACATATACAACCATTATGAGAAGAAAATGTCTAGATTTCTATTAACAATCCTATACACTCAATTGAATGCATGATAGCTCTTGAAATATGCTGAGGCATGCTTCATGTCCAAGATACTGAGGTTATAAAAAAAAAATTCTAAAAATTTCAAAGTAAATGCGTTTTCCAGTTTTCTATTTTGAGAAATAGTTTTTCAAAATGATAAAAAGAACGTATTTTCCGCAATTTCAAAACAAACACTTAAAAAACACAAAACTGAAATATGAAGAAAACAACACCTAAACTCTGATTCATTTCCAGGATACTAAGGTTATAAAAAAAAAAAAAGATTCTAAAAATTTCAAAGTAAATGCGTTTTCCAATTTTCTATTTTGAGAAACAGTTTTTCAAAATGATAAAAAAAAAACGTATTTTTCACAATTTTAAAATAGACACTTAAAACACAAAACTGAAATATGAAGAAAACAACCCCTAAATGTTTTTGTTGCTAAGCTCTGATTCAACAATTGAATTATACGTTTTGTTTACTTCTAAAGAACTTACATGAATGGAATTCAAAAGAATTGCAATGTGATATAATAACAATTTTACATTTACTTCATTTGGTGTAAAATATGACAAATAACTGTTATTTGTTTCCTTTATTTGTGGTGCATAAATGTGACATAAATCCTAATTCATTGAGCCAATGTAACTCATTCAACTTAAAGAATAGAGATTGGACAAGATTTGGATAGTTTGCAAGTGGTATAAAACCATAGGTGTATATCCGTCTCATGGTGTCTTTCACACATGCAAACATTTTTATGTTTACATTTTTCGCTGCCTTGTAATTATTGTATGAAGCTATCAAATTATAACTTTTAATGGATTAAGATCCATCGTATGCCATTGGAGGTCCAAAGATTCAAGGGAACTTTTCCTTTGACTGATAACAGCTAAGATGACACTTGAACTACTAAGGAAGTGCAGTAGGATCACAGTTAATTTGGTGAAGAGTTTCAACCACTCGCTTTTCCATGGAAATCGGACTTTGACCAATGGACACAGGTTTTGAGTACTTAAACTTAATTAGATTTTGCCAGCTAAAGTGAAGTAAATGAAATGCTTGATTGGAGGAAGCGATACGGAAGCATAAAAGGAAAAAGATTCTAAGAAATTTAAGTCTCAGAACAGGAACTCTTCCTCATATGAGAGCGAAGAACAAAACACTGGATGTTACATGAGAGCTGCAATATGCATTTTTCATCTGAGTTCTAAATCCTACCAAAGATTTCACTTTGAAGATAATACCTTAGAGATTGAAGTAAATTTTCTACAGCAGAAGCTTATTGCTTTGCTTCCACGGAAAAAATCTTAGCAGTACAATATTTTTCTAATTCTCACTACCAAAATTAGAATGATCAACAAATGCCTCAATTTTTATTTTGAAGACTTTTCCTACTTCTTATCTATACTCTTTCGATTTGAAAAACAGGTAGTTAAAATCAAAATCAAAATCTTGATAGCAGTGAGATTTGAACCCACGCCCTTTTGGACCAGAGCTTGAATCTGGCGCCTTAGGCCACTCGTCCAAAACTATCGGCTTCGAACGTCCTAAGATATATAATCATATCTGGTATCAAAAGGGGGTGTGGTCATTCTCCTCTCCAGCACAGCAGGCAGCAGCTCTTCTTCCAAGTAGAATTTCACTGCTTTTGGGAAAAACAATTTTTTTACTTTTATTACACAAATGATTGTTATAAAGAATACATAATAAGAGCATCGTTTACTGCTTGCATTTTCTTAAAGTTCTTTAAAATTTCATTGCACAAACATCTTTTTTTTTTTTTTTCCCGAACGAAAAGCCAATGTACTTATTTCATGCATATGGAATGCGGTCGACTGGGCTACAAGAGGAGACAGACCAGAAAAAGCACCATTTGAATCATCTTATAAGGACTTCAATGTTGATGGAACCCTACCCTGCAATGTGTATCTAGGGGTGTAAATTTGCTTCGTCGGCTAGAGTGGCATGGCTCGACCCATGAATGTCCAAGCCGGCCCGACTCGTGGCTCGAAACCCAAACCTAGGCTCGGGCCGAGCCTCCATTTTGGGGCATCGACTCAAGCCAGCTCATGTCACGGGACATTTTCAGTCTGTTACGAGCCAAGAATTAGAAAAAAAAATTGAATAAAAAGATAGCACTGCTGCCTTGTGCAGGCAACAGCGTGTAACAACTACACGACGTGTACACGCTGTTGCGTTGCTTTGATCTGTATTCAAAATTTCAAATTTCAAAAAAAAAATCACGAATTTTTAAAAAAAAAGGAAAGAGAGCCGAAAGCTCGGGCGAGTCTAGATTTTCTAATGTAGCAAATGCTCGGCTCAACTCGGACCAAAATAGTGTGAAACCATTTTTACTTGAGTCGAACTTAAGTTTCGACTTGACTTGTTGGCATCCCCACGGTGTATCCAGGGGCGGAGGGGGGTCCTGGGGGGGACCCGGACCCCTCTCAATTTTGAGAAAAAAAAATTAATTAATTAATTTTTTTTATTTACCAATTTTTTAAAATTTATATGGAACAGCCCAGCCCAATCCCCAAAAAGTCTGTAACTATACCCACCGGCCCAGTCCAATCCCCAAATGAAACCCCCCATGTTTCAGACTATCATTTCGCCTCGTCTAAGCTTCATCTTCCCCCATTTCAATTTCTCGCCCCTGCTCGCCGTCCTCCTCTCCGTCGCCTGATTCCTCCAACCGAGTGTAAGTCATTCCTTCACGGCTTCACCAACTTACTCCAATTGTAGACGATATGCTGAATTTTTGAAGTTTCAACATTGGTAATTTTCTTATTCCTTTCTTCAGTTTACTGCTTTCCTCGGTTTAAACATTACTAAGCAATTACTTCGTAAATTCTAATACAGGAAATCGTCATAGGCTCCTAGCTGGTTGACTGGTTCAGTGGTTCGGAAATTCCCTAACATTACTGCCTCTGGTGAGTCTCTCCGTCTCTACTTGTTCAGTTGTTTGGCTTTGCAAATTAGTGTGGTGAATTTGCAAATTGATTTGGCTTTGCTAATTAGAAGTGACTGAAGTGTAATCCGTGGCGGTGGCAATTGATTTGGCTTTGTTTCAGTGTTTGTAATTTGGCTTTGTTTCAGTGTTTTGTTTCAGTGTTTGTTTTCAGTGTTTTAATTTTGTATAGTTGTATTGTTTATCAATTATCTCACTCTCAGGTCAGTGATGGAGAAGTTTTTCAAAAGAGTGTGTAAATTTCATCCATCTTCGATTGAAGAAAACATTGATAAAAGGAACGTTATTGATATTGTGGATGAAGGGGATGAAAGTGATGATATTGATGTTGGGATTGGGAATGAAAATGATGAAAATGAAATTGAAGATATTGATGAAATTGATATTGGGGATGATGGGGGAAGAAAGTGATGAGATTAATGTGGAACATTTACCTTCAGACCCTGGACTACGAATTCCAATCAATCATTATAATGTTAATGTTCGGGATGTTGTTCGAAGGGAATATGTGCAAAGAGGTCCTTGTCAGCCTCGTAATGATGAGTTTGTGGTGTCAAAAAAGAGAAATAAAGATAGACGATTTGGTACTAATTGATATGATGAATGTCCTACTTGGCTAGAATATAGTATAGCAAAAAATGCAGTATTTTGCTTGTATTGCTCTCTGTTTAGTTCAAGTCGCGTTTCTTTTGTTGTCGGTGGATTCTCAAATTGGAAAAAGAAAAGTAGTCTAAAAAAACATGTTGGAAATGCTAGTAGCACACACAACCTAGCTCGGGTTAAGTTTGAATCATTCAATCAACAATAACAAAGTATTGGGGCTTGTCTCTTCAAGCAATCAGAACAAACAAAAAGTGCATATCGAGCTCGTCTGGGTGCATCGGTAGATTGTGTTCGATATCTTCTACGACAAAGGCTTGCTTTTCGTGGAAGTGATGAGTCTGAAGATTCAAGCAATCAAGGAAATTTTCTGGAACTACTAAAATGGTTGTGTAATCATGATCCTCGGGTTAATGCTGTTTGTTTGAAGAATGCTCCTGCTAATTTCAAATTAACCTCACCAGATATTCAAAAGGATATTGTTAGTGCTTTCACCTTTGAAATGAACAAGATCATTATCAGTGAGATTGATGATGGATTTTTTGCTATTCTAGTTGATGAATCCCGTGATATTTCAACTAAGGAGCAAATGTATGTTGTTTTGCGATATGTGAAGAATGGGCATGTAATTGAACGTTTTATTGGCATCCAACATGTTTCAAGTACTACGGCTATCTCACTTAAGCTTGCTATTGACGACATGTTCTCTAGATATGGCTTAAGCATGTCAATTTGAGAGGTCAAGGTTTTGATGGAGCTAGTAATATGAGGGGTGAGTGTAATGGTCTCAAAACACTTATCTTGAAGGAAAACCCAAGTGCATACTACATTCATTGTTTTGCTCATCAACTTCAACTAGCTCTTTTAGCAGTTGCAAAAAAACATGGTGATATCCAATCTTTCTTTTATTTGGTTGATAGTGTGGTGAATGTTGTTGGAGGATCGGCTAAGAGGTGTGATCATATTCGCGAGATGCAAAGAATCAAGATTTGTGAAGCACTAAATGCTGGTGAAATATCAAGTGGTCGAGGCCTTAATCAAGAAACTAATATCCAGCGTTCCGGCGATACACGCTGGGGCTCGCACTACAAATGTTTATGTAACCTGATGCTCATGTTTTCAAGTACAATTGATGTTTTTGAGATAATTGCTACTGATAATACAGTTTGTGGGAAAAAAGGTGAAGCAAGGGTTTTGTTGGCATTAATTCGTACATTTGAGTTTGCATTTGGCCTACATCTAATGAAAAAGATATTAGGAATTTCAAATGAGTTGTCGAAGACATTACAGAAGAAAGACCTAGATATTGGTAATGCCATAGGTTTGGTACAAATATGTAAACAACAGCTCCAAAAGTTCAGAGATGATGGCTGAGATTCTTTTATGGCAATGGTTAATTCCTTTTGTGGAAATCACGGCATTATCGTCCCTAACATGGATGATATGTATACACCTCTTGGTCGTTCACGATGTATTACTGTGACAAATTTGCATCACTTCCGTGTGGATTTATTTTATTCTATCATTGATATACAACTTCAAGAGTTGAATAATCGGTTTTCTGAAGTAAATAGCGACTTACTTCTTTGTGTAGCGTGCTTGTGTCCAGATAATTCATTTGCAGCTTTTGACAAGAGCAAATTAATTCACATGTGTACATTTTATCCGAAAGATTTTCAAGGATCAGATATGATGGAACTTGATGATCAAATTGACACGTACATCATTGATATGCGCACTAATGAAGAATTTGGAGGATTACAAGGCCTTGGTGAACTTGCACAAAAGTTGGTTGCGACAAAAAAACATGAAGTATACCCGTTATTATACAAGCTTTTGACATTGGCATTAATTCTTCCAGTTGCTACTGCTACGGTAGAGAGGATATTTTCTGTAATGAATTATGTCAAGAATCGATTGCGCAATCGAATGAATGATAAATGGTTAAATGATAGCTTGCTTGTGTATATTGAGAAGGATGTATTCGACATGATTGGTGATGATGTAGTTATACAACATTATTAAAGTATGAGAATTCGAAAGGAACGCTTGTAATAAGGTATGCTTTTGTTAAATTAAATATTAGTACTTTCTTTTATACGTTTGTTGATTTTTTTTTGTTAAGTCTTTGTACATTAGTTTATGTTCATTTGTTTAATTTCTCCATCACAAAGTATCAACTTCTCTCATTTTAACAAATAAGGTGTCAAAAAAAGTTTGTTGTTGAAAAAGACAAAACTTTACTTTTAATGACTGGACCGTTGCGTTTGGTTGTGAATAAAATGGTTTCTTGGTCAAGTGAACTATGCTTTCTGAAATTCTGTAAAGAAAATGTGTAACTCAGTCGGAAAAAGGAACCTATATGCAAAAAATGTCCCTGTGAGACTATAATAAGGCATCTTGTAAAGCTGATTTTTGGAAGTTTGTGGCTTATTAAGCTAGATGTTCACTGAAATATATTTGTTTTCTAGGTAGAACACAAGGCATGCTCTTTCAAGTGCAATATTTGCTATGCTTAAATTCCAATATCATGAATCTCTACCCAAACAAGTGGGTTTTGCCTGTTAAGTTCTACTGTGGTTAAATATTCATTGTATTTCATGGCAAAGATAAGAGATCTTGCATAATATATTTTCATCAAGATTTTGACAGTTGTGTTCAGTCTGTTGGATTTACAGGTGCAAGAGCTTTTATTCTTGCAGTCCTATGGTTTGTTTCGTTTGGGTTGGCTTTTGTGGTGCATCATCTATGTGGATGGAAAATAAACATGAAAGGAGAAAAATCAAGCTGGTCTTTGAGGATTTGTCTGATAATGCTTATTATCTTTTACAAGTGCTGCAGCGTAAGCCTAAACTCATAGCTTTCCTTATTAAATGTCTCTATAGTTCAATGTATCTTCCATGATCATTTAGTGATTTTCGACTAGAGTTTTTCTCAATTAATGTTCATTATGATTACGGTGTTTTCTCAATTAATATTCATTGTATGTGAATTTCATTACCCTTGTTTTATTGCTACAACTCTGGGACCCCCTACATTGGAGGGCAAGCTCCGCCCCTGGGTGTATCCACCACCAGTAAGAATTAGTGGGCTGATCAGAAGGATTTTGCTTGGATTGAGAGGAACATTGTTAGATAGGAGGGTATTTCAGTCTTTGCATTCTTTAGTGAGTAAAGGGTATTTTAGTCAACTAACACCGTCGCCGCCCTTTCCCCTTCTCCAACAACAAATTATTTAATTCGATTTGTAGATAACTAAAATTTCCTTGGTCTTCCATAGGGTAAATAATTACCAGCTAACAATGGTCTGCGAAAAATGTACGTTTCTCCTCGTATGTCCTCGATTTCATCTTATATAGTTACATATCTGTATTTGGCCGGTGTGATTTTGAAATTAATTAGTTAGGGTTTTGTCCGATTGATTGGGTATTTTATATATGGGTATATAGGCGAGAAGAAGCTGTCGAAGGTTATAGTGCCGGATAAATGGAAGGAAGGGGCCCACAACGCCACCGAAGGCGGCGGTAGGAAGATCAACGAGAACAAGCTCCTCTCTAAAAAACACAGGTCTCTCCTTTTCTTCAAGAAATATTTTGTTTAAATGAATAGGTGTTTAAGGTTACATATGCATTTTGGAATTGTATTTATTGGGAATTTTGGCGCTATTATTAAAAGGCTTGGATATCTTCAATTAAATTTACCAAAATATTGGATTTTGTTGTCATTGGTATTGTTTGCTGAATATAGTGTGATTTGTTTTAAAATTTAAGTTTCAAGATTTTGCTGAACTAAGTGATTTTTCTGTACTGTTGATATTGAATGTACTAAGCTAGTTTGTAACCATGTGGAGCTCTCAATGTGCTTACCCATGATCTCCGTAGAATGGCAAATAATACAAAATTATTAGTGCTTAGTGCATCCACAGGAAGGAGGGAGAGTCGCATGAAAAAGATACAATTGGTGGTTAATTTGTTTCTGAATGTTACACTATGGACTAGAATGAGCTGACTGATCCTATATAAGAGCTTTGTTTTGGGTGCTAGAAACCATGTTATGGTTTGATGAGTCTTTAGTGGAAGAGCCACAATCAAGGTCCCATCATAAATGCTAGAAGGTGTTGATGGGATATGAATTAACTCTTTGAATCTATCTTCGGAAAGTGATCAAATGCACCATATCAGGTCATGTCATTTTGAGATTGTTTTTGTGCATCCCCCCTGCATTCAGTTTTAGATTCTCAAGCAGTTCTCTTAATGCTTTTCTTCTAAGAAATGATGAGTTTTTTATTTGAAACTTTATGCTCTGATCATTTTACTTTTTCTCATATGCAATTATGAGCAAAGTGATTGTCTTGCAGATGGACACCTTATGGACAAACCAAGTGCATTATCTGTAAGCAGCAAGTCCATCAAGATGGCAAGTATTGTCATACATGTGCTTACAGTAAAGGTAGTTTGTTCTTCTCTGCAACTTTTATGTTGTCTTATTTTGATGAATGTGTGCTTCATGGAGTGTTCTGAGATACTTTCACAATGCAGGCGTATGTGCAATGTGTGGGAAGCAAGTACTTGATACCAAATTTTACAAACAAAGCAATGTATGAGGACTAGTTTGATATTATGATTCTGTTTCTCCTGCTGATATTACAACAGCATAATACTTGCATCTCTTGAACTGAATGTAATCATACTTAATGAGGTTGGTATTTGCTTTATGTTTTTGGTACCTGTATGGGCAGTGAAATGCACTTTCTAAGATCTTCTTAGCGTTTGTCGAGCTATATTTTGTACAATTGTGCCAATTGTTCAACATTTTATCCATTTTTCCTTTTTACGAATCATTCCATCTGGGCTTTTTAACTTTAGGCTCTTAACCTTTATAGTGTTTGTTTTGTTGGTTTATGACATTGATAATATGGAACTTTTTTAGTGAAAAAGTACAGCCATTGTTAGAGGGTTTTACATATCAAAATAGATAGCATTATTCTATCAAATATGGTGCAAAACGTGTTTCGTGTTATTAGTATATTGTTAGACTCATTGCAACTATTAAATCTATAATTAATGCCTAGAAAATTGATTATGTGCCAAGTGAATCAAATCTACTTAGCCTAGTCTCGGTGGTGTTCGATACAGAGAAAATCTGTTGGCATGTTTAATATGTAGGGTTAATTTCACAAACGGTCATTGAAGTTACCTGAAAATAACAAAACGGTCAATAAATGATAAATTTACTACAAGTCTTTCTTCTTTAAATTTGTTTACCTGTACGCAGTTTAATGTTATCAAAATGTTGAGAGGTGTAAAGGTTGCATGACCCACAATTTTGTTCAGGAAACCGTGCCTACATTGGGTGAGCAAACCACCAGACCTTTCTTTTCGTTTTTCTGTTTTTGGTCCTTTGTGTATTGCCATCTCTTCAAACCTCGAATGGCCAAAGTAGTTCTGGCTGGATGACCCGACTTTTACACGAGGGACATGACTAGGAGAATAACGAGTACAGATGAGATGATGCAAATTGCAAGGTTACAAGCAGAGCCACCATTTTCATTAATGGCGGACAAGCAATTCTAGAAAAATTAAAAAGAAAATATATAGAAATATGAACGTAATTGACTCTGCGAGAACATGGGATCTTTATTTGCCACCATTTTCATTGATGGTGGACAAGCAATTCTATTAGACATTTGCACTTCAAATCTCTCTAGAATTCCAGTACTCACATGGCCGATTTTAAGGCATTAATTTCTCAACGTCAGCATAGCATAACATAGCAGATAAGATGAAAACGGCAGATGACTGAAAAGCGTGTCGAGTTTGCAATAACCAATGTATATCTTAGGGTGAGATACGATAGTTGCTTTTATGGTCACGCTCGATATACGTAAGAGATTTTCAATGTAAGTATTTTATTCAACTCATAAGATGCATTTTGCTGAATATAATTGAAATTCGGGCAAGATATCGCGGGATAGTATTTCTTTAAAGAAATTCTTGAAATCGTCAACATCTAGAATTAATGAAAACTGGATCACACGAAACTTGTAAGGCTGGTAGTGACTAGTAATGCACAAGCATTAGAAACTTCACACCGAGCTAACGCAAAGTTCTAGGATAGAGCATGCAAATATACAACAACGAGAACAGAAAGTAGCGGGGCTACGATCAGTTGATGTTAACATGCAACAAGCCCCTAGATTTCAGTCACAACACCAGTGTGATCTATAAGTTGCTGCTGATATCTAAAACCCATGGATTTTGATGTTCTCCTTCTTCACAATGCCAGCCTGTTAAGGCAGGCAAAAGAGAGAAAAAACTCTGGAAAACCGTAAAGAGGGATGATGTTATGTGTAAGCAACTTATAGCAAATAAATACCTGAATAAGGAAGGATGAAACATTCTTCCGCTGATCACCTTGAAGTTGTATAACCTGTCCCTCGTACACAATGAGAAGTTTCAAGACGTGCCACACATAAAAAAGCTAATGGCACAGAACAGACTTTCTAGAGTCAAATACTCACCTTGCCCAGCTCGGAATCCTGGACAACAGTTCCATTGCAGCAAAACTCCTTCTTAAGGTCCTTGAGTATTTTATTGTAGCTGAACTCTTTCTTCAAACCCTGGACAGTTGTTAGGCATTTTCTACCATTGCGCTGCTGTACGCGGATATGCACATATTCTTTCGACCCAGCACCCGAGCCTTCAGCATGCCCCTCAGCAAAAGGATCTGTTCACAACCCAGATGACAAATAAGACAGCTCCATTTTTATTGTTGAAAGTGATATAAAGAAGCTAAACAGTTCCGCTGTTCTATGGCTATACAAGTTTACAAATAGACTTACCAAATGAGACAGGGACCTGGACGTCAAGCTCAGACATGAACCTTGGCTACAAGAGTTAAATGGAACAAATGAAGATTGATGGTTCTTTTTCTTCTTCACAAACGTTCACGCTGAAACATAATTACAGATATATATAGCCATTCAACAATGAAAGCAGAAATAACCATAAAGATTATATCGTAAACACACTTACATTTGAAATAGGTTTTGAGTTCTTCAAAACCCGAATATCTTAATTTCATCATAATATCTTATTAGGTAGGAAGTAGTAAACTATTTTAACTCTATATTCCTTTATACTTTTGTGTAGAAACCATAAGCATCTTCTGAATATTTTATATTCTTTTTAGCTTCACAGTAGCCCTTCCCCCTACCACCGAAAGATAAAACAATAATAAAATATATAGAAGATGTACGCGTACACAACTTTCAGCCAGCAAACGGAAATTCTGAATTTCATATGATTCTCTAATGGAAATTACAGTTCCCCTTATTCTATCCACTCTCTATCTGCCTTGTAGAGGCCACTCTAACCAGGATTCACCATGAAATTAGAGTGTGATGACTTCCATTGAATTCCCATGTGATTGCATATGCATTGGTACAGAAACTTGAGAGAGATCAATTGTTTTGAATGGTTGTATTTATTTAACAACCAAGAATCCAAGATACTAACTTGGTTACATGATCACTTTGCATACCAATGCCTCTGCACCCAGCTTGAAGCAGAAATGAGAAAGGATCAAGGAGAGAATGACTACCAACAATTTCATACTTAACATGGTTCTCAAAACAAATTTCAAGACCATTGATTTCCTCTGGTTTGTATTTATATCATGTTGTCGCATTATAATGATTAGAATTATAGAACTTTGGTTTGTAATATTTCTAATTAATACTATTTATGTTTTAACGTGAAATTTTATATTAATATTTATGATTTAACTTATATAGTATATGTGATTTTTTCTTTATTAAATCGTGGTTTTAAATCGAACCAAACCAAAAAAAAGTGGTTTGGATTGGTTGGTTTAGAATTTAAGTAATTTGGTTTGGTTTGGAAGCCTTTTAAGTGGTTTGATTTGAAAAATTATCGCAAATCGTCTTCACTGCTACCTTGTACAAATCAATACATCTTTCATCCTTAAAATTTCACATCACATTAAAAACTATTCAAGAATTTGTAAACTAAAATATAACCATATAGCATGTGACGTCCACATAAGAACCATAAAAAATAAATAACAATAAAAAAAACTACGCGAAACAGAAACAAGATTTCCTCTATAACTCCATACTTTCCTTCTCTGTAGTGAAAATTATTATTGTTCTTATGGAAATTCTTCTTTCCTCATGTACAAAAAATAATAAATCGTTGTTCTTGGTCAAAATCTAAATCCTATCAGTTTTCCATAACAGCCCGGAGAAAAAAGATTCAACCATCACCTTTCTTGACTTTGGTTTCCGAAATAATTGTCAATTCTTTGAAAAACTCAATAAATACATAATTCCCATAATAAATAATTTGATAAATTCTCGTATTTACACACCATTTTTTCACAAAAATATACTACACAAATATTCACACTATGGTCATGTAGAATTACCTGATCGGAAAGGAGAATTGGACTCTTGAGAAAATAGAACAATGAAAGAAGTTACCGGAGAGAGAGAGAGAGGCGCGCGCACACACAGAGATAGGGATTTTTCTTTATGTAAAGAAGAGAGGACCACAGACAGACACAGTTAAATGGATTCCCCTCTCATTTTCTCTGGTAATTGGAATTGAAATCTCAGGTTCAAAATTTTCTACTCCCGCATATTATGCTTTGGATACATATTTCCAGTTTTTTATTTACCATTTTTGGAATGCTATATGCCTATATGTGTACATAACATCATCAACAAGGGTTCACATAATGGTCACGTGGGCCGACACCCCTATTGGGGGCCGACCACGTGACCATTATGTGAAAGTTTATGGACAATACTATGTACAAATAGTATTATTCTCTGAACAATGGTGATTCAGTACAGGGTTAAAAGGTGAAAAGAATAAATTATTTTACCATTTATTTATAAAATCTCGTTGGTATATGTTTGTTTCCTTATATCTTCTGGAGAAAAGAGCAGCCTTAATCCGTTAATCGTAACATTTTAGTCGGACCATTTGAGTTGAACATGATTAAATAATAAAGTGTCCTGTTTAATTAATTTTATTTAGCAGTACCAAATATCCAAGAATAGGAATGCGTCATCATCCTATAACAAAAGAAGGTGTATTTGATTGCATATATTTTCCATAAAAAATGTCAATTTTCCACTCAAATAACTACTTTAAAGTGTTTGAATGATATTTTTTTCTATGAAAAATATTTTACAAGCTTTAAAAATGTCTAATTTTCCTTATTTTAAAAAAAAAACATTTTCTTTGAGAGAGTAGGTTTTTGTTTTCCTCAAAATAAGAAAAATGTTTGCTTTTCTAGGATATATTTTTCATATCAATCAAACACACTCTTACTTATTTTAGTAAATATACAACGTTTGGTTTGGATTTATATTGTATAATTTCATATTACAAAACAATAAAATATACAGTGTTGCTAATTTGTCTTCAAGAGATTTCACCTTCACCATAAACTTCACCTACAAAGTTTTGAGTAAAAACATCTAAATGATCCTACAAAATTTAACGAATCCAAGTATGAAAATGAAAACGTGTTGAATATTGAATAATTGAAAACAACTGACAATAGTTTTAAATGTCACTGACAGAAGCAAACTAGGAACACTACTTTACATTACTTACATCATGAATCTTTGATGGGTAATTAGCGCATAACGCCTCCCACTTTTCATTGTTATTATATGAAACATTCATACCTTTTATTTTTTGACATTTTCACACTTATTTCCACCTTTTATTGTGCAAAATGTCATTTTTACCTATTTTCCCAATTAAAAATTATGAAATGACGAATATACCATTCTCTTTAAATAAAAGAAAAGGAAAAGGAAAAAATTTAGTTACAATCACCGTCCAATTCTTTTTAAAAGTGTAAATAAATCACAAATAAATTATTAAATGGGTAATTAGTATATATATAACCCTATCTTTCACATTTATTGCAAAAAATGTCTAACATCTTTCATTTTTTGACATTTTCACCATTAATTACACATTTAATTATGCAAACCAGCATTTCCATCCACTTTTTCAATAAAGAACTGTGAAATAATAAATATACACTCCAATTTAAATAAATAAAAATATATTTTTATTTTCTAATTCTTTAATAGTTTATTTGGAACTCTTTTGCACTTTTTTAAAAAAATTTAATAATTTTTTGGGGACTTGTTTGCACTTTTTTTAAAAAAAAATTGGGACTATGGTTTTTTTGCAATAATAATGAAAGGTGGTGACATTATATGCTAATTATCCCGTTAATAATTTATTTGTGACTCATTTACGCTTTTCAAAAAAAAAAAAATTGGACTATAATTGTAATTAGTTTTTTCATTTTCCTTTTGTTTTATTTAAAGAGAATAATATATTTGTCATTTCACAATTTTTAATTGATAAAATGAATGAAAATGACATTTTGCATAATGAAATATAAAAATAAGAGTGAAAATATCAAAAATATCGACAGGATAATGCTAAGTGTACATTGTATGGCTCACACTTTTATGTACATTTCATTGGAATTCAAAAAGTGTTGGACGAGAAAGTGTGTTTTTTTAAACTGTCCATTATGTATCGTCATGTGGCACAATATAAAAAATAATGTAAAAAAAATGAACGTATAGCATGATTGATATCGACAATTCCAAGACCATGGGTCATCTTAGACAGGGTGGACATGGGAATGGGTGTAGGTTGGGGCAATGTCAGTGTAAGACATGCATGTTCATATTGGACGATATGGTAGAGAAGATTTTTTATTTTTTTTCCTCCTTCAGTAATGTCCAATATAGTTTAATCCACCTTATCAAACATGTGAAAATTGTAAGAGTTGAGAAGAACCTAGAGAAGCGGTGACATACCTTCACAAGAGTACCGAGTACGGCTTTGGAGGATGCTCATAAGGGACGGGTAATTGAATTACTTCAGTAGATTCTGCATTTTGGTGTCCTTTCCAAGCCAAAGTCACCAGCTTTCTTCTCTCCACTTCAGAACTTTTCAGTGATGCCTGACCACTCAAAAAAATTCAGCATTCGACCAAGGATGAGAATGAGATATTTACAGTATATAAAAGCACTAGTAGATTGTGTAATTTCGATCACCTCCTTTTCACGTAAACGCCACCTGCACATTGAAACACCCCGTTAAGAAGCAAATGTTGTCAATCGAGAAAAAGGTTTGAGGATTGTTTGTACTCCAACAGTCGAATTAACGGGCAGACAAAAGAGAAATGAGTGCAAGAGACAGAAGAGAATTTGCTTGGGGTTAGAGTAAACATACCTTTGATTGTGAATGAATTCACACATATATAGCAAAATAAAAATGGATCAAGTGGGCGCTTATGAGATGGGCCCAAATCCAAGTTCAAGATGCAATTGTTTAATTAAATAAGCTCAATCAATTGAATAGTCGATATCACGTAGACATATATATGACACCCTCCGTCTAAGCATACCACCTAATTTATAGGTGTAACAAGAATATAAGTCCCTCTAATATATGATGGCTTACAAATTATCTTGAGAATACAAGTCGTTACAATATATGAGGATTTACGAACTATCTTGAAAATACATGTACAAGCATGAATAAGTGAGAGCTTACATATTACCTCGAAAAATAGATATTGCATATAATTTATCAAAATTTCGACAGCATATCATCGGTAATATGGACTAAACCAACCAACTTGTAATATAACATAATATTTTCATTGTAAATATACAAAATAAATTGAGGTTTTCTGTTTTCAAATAAAGTAAAATGATGATCAGATCAAATTTGCTTGTGTGAAGCAAGTAATATGATGTTTATAAAATGATAATGTAGATAAAATGACGTGCATATGAGAGTAGTAAAAATAGTGTTATGACATGCAAGTAATGATGTGGCATGCGTACTTGACAGCAATAATATAATGTATATGCTAATAATAATGTAATGATACTAAAATACTATTATCAATTGCCATTATACGTACAAGAAAATTCACAACAACAATTGCCAGAAAATGGCAAAAAAAGCACTCCCAGTTGAAGAATCCAAAATATGAACTAAGGTTCAGTTCATAAAGGTGTAAAAAAGTTAAAATACTGTAATCATCCTTAAAAAAAACCAAAGGTAAAAGTCATAAGCCCCTACATACTGGGTATGCAAATAAAAATTTTCAAGCACTCGTATTTTTAGTATAAAAATTTACAACCACTTGGGCTCAAATGAATGGCATCCAGTTGTAACAACAGTGTGTTAAGAGTTGTTTTTGGGGTTGACTACGTAATTTTACTTATTTATTTATTTTTTATGTCACTCGATTTGGTCCATTACGCTATCTGGCAAAAGAAAATAACAACAATATATCACCATTCAATACTCAAACTAACACAAGTATGATAATTGTACTGGGAACACAGCAAGAAATGTATACCAACGACCAGCGTGGCTTCTCTTCTTATTTGGTCCATTACGCTATTTCGCCTTAATCACGTTTTATGATTTTATTGTATTACTTAATTCCCAGATTATGTACTAAATATGTTCCTTTGTAGTTGTAGTACCCTACAAAAATTCAGATATCTTAAATGTATGTTTGGGAACTGTTCACGACTGTTTAGAGTGTGTTTGGTAGAGATTAAAATCGGATTAAAATTAAAAAACTAACCGTTATTGTTGACATTTATTAGACGAGTGAAACTCAATAACGACTATATTTTCAATTTTAATTGAATTAAAATCTATACCGAATAAGTAGTGAATATGTGTGTATTATTGTGAAGCTTTCAAAACGTATAAATAAAAAAATAAAAACAGAGTGAAACATATTGATTTCAGTCCAGTATAATCCCATAGATATCTAAATTTTATACACACAAAAACACTCCTTTTTTTCGTTATCGACAAGACATAATTAAGTGCTTTCTTGATTTAAGTCAATCTAGCTATCTAATCTATTAAAATCTTTATTGGGCGTGTTAGGATGTAGGTATAGAGATTTTAAAAGATTTCAATACATCATTCGTATAAGTTGGATGAAACTTTTAAGAGCAATTAACAACAGAACCACATTATTCAATGATGGATGCAGTTCCTAAAATCATGGCATAAATCCAACATCCTGCTTATTTATATCAGGAAAAGACTCAGATTCGAACTGTCGGTGGTGTATCAGTGTGTAGGCGTTTCGAGGGCATTGAACAGAATTATCGCATATCATCAAGTTTTTGTTAGACCGTTTACTGATTTAAGTTACAAAAATATTATCAATTCTAATAGACCGAGGCTGCAAAAAGAATTACACTGTGTTATGGTTTGGCTTTTCTTTCGTATACTTGAACGCTTTCCCCTGTCAAAAATTCTTTCTTGCCTTCCTGCAAATCTGCAACGGAATACAGGCAAACACAAACTTTTTATCTTCTGCGTTTTGATTCTTTCCTCATCTCTGCCATGTAGCTCTCCAAGTTGGGTTTTTCCCAAAGACGTCTCTGAATAAGATCTTCCTTGGTTGATTCATCTAGAGAACACCATAGAAAGAATTAGATTAAAGAACCAGACAACGAGAAATTCCCACTCAACAACCGCACCCAATAAAAGTTACAAGAAAACTATGCCAAAAGACCAAAATTATGACTCGAAAATTTGTTATCAGAAAGTATCTCCCTGCGGCAGGAGAACCTCCAGCGCAAGGTGATATCAGAAATAGTCAACCAGCACTACTCTCCCTCCCTTCATAATGACAACTAACAATGCAAGCGGACTATGCCAAAGGGCCAAAATCAATTATCCAAAACTCTTTTTTCCTGTCTCTCGTTTTTCCCCCCCTTTTATGGTGGCTATCTAGAAAGTGAATCCCTTGATCCATTTAACAGCAACCACATTTCAAGGTAGGTCCAAATAAACAAATTGAAGCTAGTTTCAGTGTGTGTGTGTGTGTGTGTGTGTCTACAGGAAGTTGAGAAACCTGATAAAGAGACCAGCATTCCTAAGGTAACCTAGAATAAACATAGCAACTGTTCTTGGTCCGAATATGAAAAGATGAATTTTGAGATAGACAAGCTGTGCTACCTGTATATCTCCATGAATCAGAAGGTACTCCGAGGGATGATCTTGTTAAATAGGAGGCATCTTCCCATGAATACGGAGCTCCTTTCACCTTGTATCTCCAGAACCAACATCCATACCACAATAAAAGCTGTGGACAGCAAAAATTTTGTAGTTCTACTATGCATAATCTAATTTAAGATTTTGGATTAACACACTAATGGCAATCACAAAAGACAACAAATGAGAACAGCTTGAAAAATTAATGGCCTTCTTTCATGCATCTGTAATTCCTGTTAGAAAGATGAATACACTAACCTTCCCGACAGTGTAAGGGAGTAGCAAGAAACGAATGCCTAAAAGTTCCCAAACAGAGGGTTTTTCAGCACCCTTTATCTGCAGATCAAGTTCCTTGCTGAGATCTTCCTGTAGCTTCCTGCCAAAAAAAGGAAACTGCACTCATCTTCACCTCAAAAAATTCAAGAAAAAAGAGAACTACTGAGTGCATATAGAACCAAAATCCTAAAAGAGAAGTATCGAATCGAGCTCAATGAGAAATATAGACATGTCAGACAAGTCAACCGTAGGTATTCAAAATAAACTTACTTATCCACTTGCTTGTTACTTTTCTTCTTATTTGTCACTCCCCCAGTGCGTTCAAGTTCCAAGGCCTTTAGTTTGTTTTTGTAGGCGGGCGACTTCTTGACCATATCAATAGCCTGAAACAACAAGAGAACTTAATATAGCAGTAGAAGAGAAAGAAGCAAAGAGGGTACGCTATGTTTCATAGCTTCTATACCAAGTATGTGCACAGCTTCCTGTGGTAAGTGTGTCTGAACTCTGATGTACAACTGAATATGAAATGAGAAATAGCAACGAGCTAACATGCAAAGCTATGGCTAAAAAGAATTTGTCCAAAATAATGTTGCTTGCAACATTACATTTTATACTGCATTTATGCTTTAATATTGCATCCTAGCATAAGCCTTTTCCTCAAAAATATCCTATGATAACCCTTTATGCAATAGATAATGTCTCCAGTTACCTGCGTATACCTTGTCCACTGGTTTAGATACTGGAATCCAGAGAGCATCAAAATAAGTCCCACAAAGACAGCACGAGGATCCTAATAAAAGAAATTGTTAATGTCAAAGTATACGTTAATATGGATAAATGTAAAACAGAATGAAGATTAAAGTCTCTATTAGTCATGTTAATCTTGAATAATCGGAGTATATAAAAGATTAGCAAGGAAGTGTAAAATGTTCTCACTGTTTTGTGTCCATAGTAAGCATGGTAGTATCGAGCTGTGTTATAAAATACCTAATAAACAAGGAGAAAAAGGTTAAGAATTCGCAATTATGATAACAACCTATCAGAAGAAATGGTTGCCCTTGATGGGAAAAAAAAAAGGTGAAGAAAAGAGATAAGTGGACATCAAATACACAGAAAGATTTTTGAACACTTGTTTCTATATTTTGAACAGGTCAGTGCACACACAATGTGTGTGTGTGTGAGAGAGAGAGAGAGGGGGGGGGGGGGGGGGGATGGGATGCAATGACAGCCCAAATTTTTTTAGATGAGTACAACCTCTTGTAACAAATGCAAATATGAACTGAAGATTTAGTGTGACTAAAAATCTCCCACTTCAAAGCATGAAATCTGTATCGGGATATTTCTGTTATTCATCCGGTAAAGGCTGGCATTTTGCACAACCCAACCTTTCATAACTCAAAATTTATGACAGGTAACATAAGTAAGACAAGGTCACTGGTTGGATGAATGTACTTTCATCATAAATTTGAATCATACATTATTCATCGTTAAATGCTAATCATGGAACTGAATTGATCAAACAAAAGTTACAAAACTCGGAAATGACAACAATATATTGCTTCATTATTGCACTGTCAACTTTAGAATGGAGACAAGGTATTCCTCTTTTCCCTTGCAATATTTCCACCGTAGGAGAAAATTAATGATGTTAATAATGATAATTAATGCAGAGGATCATCCATCATCAATGTCAGATGACTCATTTACAAGAGAGTTACGGGAATAGTGTTTCAGGCTCTAGCCAATTTGATTTTCTTATTTACAAAGAGAATGCCACAAATGTTATATGGCATAGCATTGACAAATAGATTTACAAATTTCCTTCCTAAACAAAAGAGAAAACTGCAAGTGACTCTTAGCTTGTATACTACAAAGTGAAGGCACAATCATCAACTATACTAACCTCCTCTGGGTGTGCAATTGCATAATCGTACTGCTCCCTTGTAGCTTCATCTTTCAAAATCTACAATTAACAAGTCATTTATACTATTCACCGTTAAATCATCTGGTTGTTAATTGAATGTGGTCTTATAATTTAACAACACGATTTGAATCTTGAGGAATCGATATTCGAATTAGAAATTTGACAAAAGATTTACACCATTTTTCTGTACAACAGATATTTTGCCAAAAAACACTTGAATCTTGTAGTAATCAATATATGAATTAGAAATTTGACAAAAGATTTACATCAAATTTCTGTACTACAACAATTTTATCATCTAGTCTACCACAATGGAAACCCTGCATTTCATGTTAAATCAAGTAATTCATAGCCACAACTTTATCATCAGCACGATATAACAAGAAAATTAATTTTGCCAAAAACGCTTGAATCTTGAAGTAATTACTATTTGAATTAGAAATTTGACAAAAGATTTACATCATTTTTTTTGTAGTACAACAATTTTATCATCTAAGTCTACCAGTGGAAACCCTATATTTTATCTTAAATCAAGTACTTCATCGCCACAACTTAATCAAATTAAGTAGCAAGAAAATCATGGTCAATGAATTGAAATCCGCTTTAATTGCATAAAAGATAGGTACATTCAATATGTAAATGCATAAATCTACATTCATCGGAATCAACTGCTGGAATAACATAAGTAAACACTCACCTCGTAAGCATTAGCAATTTTCACGAACAACTTCTTCGATTCCGGATCGGGATTTTTATCCGGATGACTACACACAAGAAATAAATAAAAAGCAACATTTAACAACCAAAATAAAGAAATAAAATATCATTAAAATGTGCAGAACTTACTATTTAAGAGAAAGCTTGTAATAAGCTTTCTTGATCTCAGAGGAATTGGCATTTTGAGAGATGCTTCAAAATCAAAATTAAGAAATCAGAAAAATCGAAATACTGTAGGAAGGAAATGAATGACTTTTAGGGGAAAGGAGAAACTGTGGACGGTACCCTAAGAGATCGTAACAGTCATCCTCATCGCAGTAGATAGCGACAGACGGACGGATGAGGAGAGAGACCACGAGGATTACTGTGAGTGCCCACCAGGTAATTGCTGCTCCTGTTGGCACCATCATCGGTTACTCGGATCTCCGAAAATCGGGATTCGCTCTTTGCTCGGCCAAACAAAGAAGTAGATACTATTGCTCGGAAAATTTTTCTTCTGGCTAGTTAATTGTCCAGATGGTTACTAATCTTATATCGTATATATGTTTGGGGCACATTTTTTCTCCAATAATGTATTTTTTTATATATACGACAGGGAATACGTGCTTGAAAAAGAATAAAAAATTATTAATGTGATGAATATGTTATTATTTTATTGAAGACTGTATGATTGAAAATGAGTAAAAAAATGAAAATATAAAAAAAATAATGTGTCTCATATCTTGGATTGCTAGCAAAATTTAAATGTCGAATTTTGACCATTAAATTTAAACGTTAGACGTTACTCACCAATGTAATGAAATTAGTGACGTGGCTAACGAAATAAAGATGTGATGCCCCATCACGTCGTTAACAAATCATCACGTCTTCAATTACTCATTAAATTTTGAAAAAGGTCTTTGATTGCTCACTAATTAAAAAAAAAAAGTCTTTGATGGCTCGTTGAAATGTAAATCTAATTTTACCGTATTGTTATAAATTTTAAGTTACTTTCATCATTTGAAATTTAGTCAAATTTATTATATATTTCGTTGTTAAATTTAAACTAAACATAATTTGAATTTTGCAACGATACACACACTAAATTTAACTAAAATTTGAGTTTTTGTATGAAACACAATCCATTTAATTATACTTATGGTGTGAATTATATTTATGGTGTGTTTCGTTGCAACATAAAAATTTTAATTTAATTTAATTTTCATACTGAAATACACAATAAATTTGAATTTTTCAAATGATGAAAATAATTTGAAATTCTAAAAAAATATGTTAAAATTAAATTTAACTATTGTGTAATTGAATAATCATTTCTCGTGTGATAAAAAATATGGACTCGTTGTCCACTTTATTACTTTTAGCTCGACTCGTTGCCCTTGCAATACACATTTTTCAATGAACAATAGGTCAACGTTATTTTAGTGGCCAAAATTCAACTACCTCAAACTTCAGTTAGGAATCAATGACATTTTTAAAATTTAGTGGGCAACCAAAGACATTTTTCAAAATTTAGTAAGAAATCGTGAATATTTTTTAAAAAATAAAAATTAGTATGTTAAAATTAAATTTAACTATTGTGTAATTATTTCTTGTAGGATCGAAAATACGGACTCATTTGTCCATTTTATTACTTTTGCGCAACTCATGCGCTTGTGGTACACATTTTTTAATGAACAATAGGTCGACGTTATTTTAGTAGCCAAAATTTGACTAATTCAAATTTTAGTGAGCAATCGAAAACTTTTTTTCAAAATTTAGTGAGCAATTGAAAACATGACATTTGTTAACGGCGTAATGAGACACTACACGTGCATTCTGTTAGCCTCATCAAACTTCCATTAACGGTTTGAAACAGATGCTGTGACAGTGAGTACCGTCCAAAGTTTGAATAAATTTAGTGGTCAAAACTCGTCATCTTAAATTTCAGTGAGCAATCGAAGACGTTGACATAAATTTGGTGACCATTGGGAAGTAACTCATTTTGACCTTCCCAAATCCCCCCTGGTAGTCTTATTTAAAGGAATCTAATATTGTTGTTTCAACTTTCAAATTAAGATTTATCTAGTATCGATTCCTAATTTTCGTTACACGAGTATTAGTAAAATAATTTTTTGAGTGTTCGTCGATTTTCATCATGATATTATGCATTGGAACGAGTCAAAAACTCCGAACTTAAACAATATGTTTGTAGAGAAATGAGCGGAAAAGGAGGTCGAACTAAATTAGCGAACAATTTAGAGAATCGCGAAAAGATGTAAATATTTTGAGTAAAGCCCCTCAGTATTAATAATAATGCTCATTGTACAATGTTGTGTTACAACATTGAGTTACAACCTCTCACAAGTGAGGTGGAGCCCACTATTGTTTTCATCTTATAGTTGATGTTATTTTCAAATATTATATATCTGTATTCTATGAACATGCTCGGCTAAAATCCATAGTTAAATCGAATGGTACGGCCTAGTTTAATTATTTAGTTTTAATTTTCGAATTTTGACTTCAATTATGATTTTGCGTTGATCTTTTATCGTTTCTTTAATTGTTTTCTAAAATCTAGTTGACAAAGACTATTAGAGAGATACTTTCATTGATCACATGATATTAGTTGTAATTTTCGACAAAATACTAGAAGTTTGTTGTTGCCCGTAGGAGAATATCTCACCGCGTAACATAGGCTCTCGCTCTCGCATGCAAAGATAGAAACATTTAATTTTTGTGTTTATCAACCCTAAAAGTTTATTCTTTTGGAAACATGATACAAATAAAAAATTTCAACATTACGAAAAAGCGGGTGGAAAATGGAACTATCTGTCTTCGCCCATACATGAATTGCAATGTGTTAAAATCTTAACGGTGGAATTAAAATCGAATTTTTAGTATATTTAAATTAAATAGGGTTGGTGTTGCCCATCAATTTTTTATAATGATTTCCAAATCTATGGCCCAATGAATTTGACAGCGCTTAACTTTGACGTCCACACAATTCCATTCAATTCCCATACACAAGATCGCACTTGTCCACCACTAATTCACGCACACACAATTCGATCCAATTCTCGTCGTGCATCTACAGTTAAGTTCAGTGTTCTAAAAATATTGTAAAGTATGATTAAGATTTAAGTGTGGAGGTCAAACTTTATCGCCTAGCCATAAAAAAAACATTTTTTTTTATTTTTAATATTATTTTAAATTTTGAACAACTCTAAAAATCATTTAGTAATTAAATAATAAATATCAAATATCTAAAACTATAAAATAATATATTTATTTAATAATTATTGCAATTAGTCAATTATACAATTTTTAAGTTTTCGAAATCCAAAAGCTAGAATATTTTTCATAATTTTAACTTTAAATTAGACAAGTCTTACTTAAAAGATTTATACGAACTTCATACACACTTTCAAAGTTTTTAACAAAATGACAAGTCTCAAAATCAATGACAATCTAGGAATCGGATCCAGCTTGGACGCTCATTGATCATTAACGGTCGTAATAGCGACATCGTGTATACATGATCGTGCATATTACTATGTTTTCAATTTATTCTCAAAAATTGTTTCCACCATCATATTTTTTTTTATGGCAATAGTTATGGTAAAAAAATTGGAATGTATTTCTAATTAGCCAAGAATGATTCCAAGTATAATGGACAAGATTTCAACCTTCGTTCTATCTTGATAAACAGAGAATACGGATAGGAGAGTGTCGGACTAGAAAATTTCAAGATACTAGACTCTAGGAATAATAAGTTTTGGATCCAATTTGAAACAAAGAAAAATTAAGGGCAGATTCCCTTTGAAAATCCTAAGTTCAATCCATTAGTAATGTATTTCATTTATGTTCAAAAGCTAGATAAAATTTGGGTCCAAGATTTCAAATAGTACAATAGGATGAATTTCTATTTTCTTAAGAAATTAACATTAAAAAAACCATACATCAACAGATTGGATTCTACCATAAAGCATACACGCGGTCTTTATTGTGAAATCATAACTCATAAATGATAAATCAAAAAATGAATTAAAATATCAAAAACCAAAAAAAGAAGAAGAAGAAGACGACGAAGAGATCCACGACACAAGAGTCACTGTAAAGATGGCATTCAACAAGAAGGCAGAGGCTGAGTGCACATCGACAAGGCAATTGGAGGGAGGGAGGAAGCTCAATCGCCGATTTGAAAATTGCAAATTGGAATAGCTGAATAGGTTGGAACTTAGATTAGGAATTTAGATAAGTGGAAATTACACGAAACCAGTGTTTTCAAGGTTTAATTTCAAATTTCAGATATCAAGTTCCACTTTTCAAAAATCAGATATTTCATTTTTATACAAACCATAATTATACAATCCCCTCCATCTCTCTCTTTCTCTCCTCAGTCTCAACTTTCTCTACCTTTCCCATCCCTAACCCTAACTATTCCGACGCTGCATCCACCCCCTTATCCAACATTAGAACCCCCTTATTTCACTACGCGATGAAGCTGTTGTAGAAGCGGCATTGTGCGTGCGAACGGCGCTGATGAGGTTGTTGTGAACTCGTAGCAGTGTTTCCCGGCGGTGCACCCGCCGCCGTCTCAGAAAATAATTGTCATTTATCACCGTCGTAGTGTAGCCGTTCATAGGATCGCCGCGTACAGCAAAGGGTCGCTCACCCAGGACTACATTTGTGACTCCATCGGACCCTTGCCTATTCTATGGCTCCTTCAAATTCGTTAGATCTAAAGCTTAAACTAGAAAACATGAGCTGATGATAGTGGAGGTAGCTTGGTGGTTTGCCTTTTTTATGTTTTTTTAGTTTTGTTTGCAAATGGTTATGTTTTTGTAGTGCTTGCTGTGGTGTGGTAGTGGTGTTGATGGTTGGATGATAGTCGTACAGGTGGTTGTTGGTGAAGATGGCAATGATGGTGTCTGTGGAGGTGATGACGTTGGTTGTGGCGATAGCATTGGTGGTGCGTTTCTGTTGGTGGTGGAGGTAGTTGGTAGTGTGGTGGTGCGGTGGTCGTGCGGCCGTGGGTAGTGTGGTAGTGGTTGGTGGTAGATGTGGTTGTGTTAATGGTGGTACGGTGATTGTGGGTGGGTAGTGGTGGTCGTCGTGATGTCGGTATTTTTAGATAATGGTTTGTTGTCGAGAGGTGGTGATGGTGGTTTCGACGAAGGGGTTCAATTGTCATGCTGATGGTGGCAGTGGTGATGTGATGGTCACAAATGTTGGTGGTGATCATAGATTACTTGATCGTTTGTGACCATTACATTCATTAATTTTTTATCAATAAACAATATGTGACCAATGAAAAATATAAATTGTGACCAAAAAATAGTGTGTGCTAAGGTTGGACATGGTCCGGTCAGGTTCGGTTCGATTATGAAGAAAATCAAACTGATCAAAATTTTCGGGTATTTAATAAATGGAACCGTCGGGTCCAAATATAATTATAAAACCGTTCAGGTTCGGTTCCATACTATAATTAATTTTTTTAATATTTACAGCAACACTACATAAATACAACTAATAATATGTTCATTTGTAATTTCGATAAGTAGTTGGAAAGGGAAAGTCGGACTTGGCAGTCGACGGCTTCGATTTGGGCATATATATGTAGGTTTTCAATTTATCAAATGATTTGAGGTTAGTGGACACGCGCTTACAGAATGAAAGTATGAAATTGGAAATGCAATGATAAAAACTTAAAAATGCCTAGATTTTGAGCTAACAATAAAATTAATAATTGAACCAAAAAATTAAAATAAAAAATTGAATTTAGAAATCGAATTGTGATGGGCTAGCTAGGCATAGACTTGGCTTGGGAGTTGGATCATTATTCACTCAATTAGTTAATTTGCTTATTTGTTTAGAAAAAATTAAAATAATTTAATTAATTCAATATAAAAAATTTAAAAAAATTATTTAGATTCAGTTCTTCGGTTCTTGGTCTAGAACTGAGAACCGAACAGAACTAATCGGTTTTCGACTCAAATACCCGTTCAAATATTTAATTTATGACGAACTGCTCGATTCGGTTCAGTTCGATTCGGTCCGATCCGGTTTGATTCGGTTCGGGAGCTTTGTCCAGCCCTAGTGCGTGACCTAAAAAATTGTTAATTTGTGACCGATAATTTGACAATTTGTGACTGTTTACTAAGTTGTGACTTATAATATTTGTGATTTGTGATCGATAAATAAGTCGTGACATATAAAATTTTTTTATTTATGATCGATGAATAAATTTTAACTTATAAAATATCTGAATTATGATCGTAAAATAATTTGTGACTTATAAAATTTCTGATTTGTAATCGATAAACAAATTGTGACATATAAATTTTTTGAATTGTGACGTAAAATAATTTGTGACGTTTCAATTTTTTATTTGTGATTGATGAACAAATTGTAATCTATAAAATTTTTGAATTGTGACCGTAAAATAATTTGTGATATGTAAAATTTGTGATTTGAGACCAATTATATAGAATTTGTGATCAAATTATATGAAATTATGACCTCAATATATTTAATTAATTAATTTAAAAATAAAATTTAAAAAAATCCGCGATTTGAAATTTTAAACCTTAAAAAATCTAAAATTTTAAATCTTAATCTCTTGAATTTGAAATTGGTGAAACTTAACCTCTTAATTTTGAACTCTTCCCTTTAGATAAATAGATTTGTTATATGAATTTCAATTGAAGCATCCTGGTTGTATTTGGGCCTATTTTGTTTTTTTTAACAGCATGAGACCCAAAAGGGCAGGCCCAAGAATCTGAAAAAAGGCCCAATCTTCTTATTCCTTTCATCTTCCTTGTTGGCTTCTTCCACGTGTAGCTATTCAAGTTACAAGCTTCCTCCTGGCTGGCTGGCTTCTTGATGGCGGAGCCAACTCGAGCGGCTGCCCCCACTCGTCGGGTGTTGACTTCGCAACTGTTCAAAATCATAATTACAAAATGTAGATAACATCGTAATTTAAATTTTATCCAACTCTTTATTAAAATTATCTTTGACTTTTATACATATAAGGTTATTTAAAAATTTGAAATTAAAGTCGATAAAAATCTTCTTAAAAAGGGAAAAAAAATAATAAAGTGTGCCTAGGAAAAGGGGAAAAAATTAATAAATCGCGTCTAAATACTCTTGGCGCACATTAAGCGATCAACTTGGCAATTAGGGTTTAATGTGAATGACACTTGTACTCCTGCAACCCTATATATTATTATCATATGTATCCTTATTGCTGCCCTATAAATATAGGACTTTGATTATCATTATAATACACAGAAAAATCTATTAACTTTTATTCTCTTTTCTCTTTTCTTTCTTTTATAACACGTTTTTAGCACAATTCTCTAGGGGTGTCCAAAATATCCGAACCGAACCGAACGGTTCTTCATAAGTCAAAAACCTGAACGGGTACCCGAATCGAGAACCGAAAGGTTTGGGTCGGGTCTCGGGTCTAGACCAAGAACCGAAGAACCGAATGAGACCCGAAACTAAATAATTTTTTTATATTTTTTTATTGAATTAATTAAATTATTTTATTTTTTCTAAATAAATTAACAAATTAAATAAATAAATAAAATTATTTCATAATTTTAAGAGGCAAAAAAAAGAAATCAACTCCATTGGGCCGAAAAATATTTTATGCCCCAAACAAAAAAATCTCAGCCCAAAAGCTCAATACAAACCCTCAAAGTCAAAACATTTATTTAGCAATTCCTATTTAGCCTAATACATACAAACTCTCAATTTACCCTCGTCAATTCATCAATTGATTCAATTCACCATCGTCAATTCATCAATTCACGCCGCTGCTCCTCATCTTCGTCCGCCGTCAGCTGCTCCGCCTCGCGCCTCCGCCTCTCGGTATTCTCTAGTTCTCTTGATTACTAAACTTCCAAAGAAATTAACAATTGAAAGTCCCCATACATCCGTAAGAATCAACTTCAATTTTATAGTTTTTGGCTTCCTTTCAATTAATATCTACTTTTTGGTATTTGTATACATTGAATTAATTCTATTCGACGCTAGTTAGTTTTATATTTTTGAATTTGGCTACGTTAATTTGTAAACGTTACAAATGAGATGTAATTAGTTATATTTATGTAGTGTTGCTGTAAATGTTAAAAAAAATTAATTGTAGTACGGAACCGAACTGAACCAAACCCGAACGGTTCCATAATTATATTTGGACCCGACGGGTCCATTTATTAAATACCCGAAAATTCTGGAACCGAGCAAAATCAAACCGAACCGAACCGAACCGACCCACGGACACCCCTATAATTCTCTCCAAATCAAAATGAATTAATTAAAAGCTTTGAAGAACCGATAAGGAGCGTCGTCCTCTTAAAACTGGTTTATCAAGGACGAGAACCAATGTATCAAAGCTGGTAACCCAGATGCAGGATATAGGGAAACCTTCAGCGCTGCTGCAAAGAATTGGGCCCACTTTCTTCATATTCATTTTTGACTTGTATCTGATCAACCCGTGAAGAAACCTAACGTGTGCTAACAAGTATCTCAAAACCCTAGATGTATTTGATCAATTTTCTTTTACTACACTTCAGTACTTGCATAAAGAAAATTTGCTAATTCTTCAATTCTGCACAGTAGTGATATTTGCATGAAGATAATGTTGCTTGTATTGCACAACTAAAATGAGGTTATATCAAATGTGACAGAACGAAGCATATTTCTCTAAAATTCTTGAATACACGAGCTTCAGAAAAATGGTAACATCAATATTCAACAAATTCGTTCAAGTGACAATGTGGCCGATTTATTTACAAAAGTACTGCCAACATCTACATTCAAGAAATTGATTCACGAGATTGGAATGCGTCGACTTAAAGATTTTCAGTGATTAACATCAGGGGAGTAGCTATACTTTTTTTCCTTCGCTTAGGTTTTATCACACTGGATTTTCCTAAGAAAGTTTTAATGAGGCAATATTTATATATAATACTCCGAAATAATTATACTCTTTTTCCTTCGTTTGTTCTTTTTGTCCCATTGAGTTTTTTACCAAACAAGGTTTTAATGAGGCAAGTATTTTGTAATGTGTCAATCAATGGGTAGTGTTATAAAAAAAGTAAATTATGATTTAATGTGAATGACACTTGTATCCCTACAACCTTAAATATTATTACCATTTGTATCCCTATTGCTGCTCTATAAATATAGGGTTTTGGTTCTCATTATAATATACAGAAAAGTCTATTGACTTTTATTCTCTCCTCTCTTTTCAAAAGTCTATCGTCAAGTCCAATTATCCAACGTGTCATTTATTGTATGATCCTTCTATTTTTATTTTTTCTCTCAAAATGTTTTGTGCATTTCAATTTATTATTACTCACCTGTCATTTTCATTTAAATAAAACCCTAAAAAGTCTAATATTATACTATGTGTATACTATGTAGTATAGGTACAAAACGTATATAGGGAATGTATGTATGTCGGCCGACTTTAAAAGTGACCCACTAAAACAAAGTTCCTATACCTTTGTCTTTGGTTGATAAACTCACATGCTTTGGATATCTAATTTTGGGACCCACATTATTAGATAAGGTTAATTATTTCTTCAGTCCCCCAACAAGAGGACTGATTTTCTGTGACCGTCTGGTAAAGGATAGTTTTGTCCAATCGTTTCTTTTTAATTAGCTTCTAATTCGCAAGGTCCGATCCAATTTACGTCTTTTAAATTGTGAAAAATATTTTTTTTTTTGAAAAACGTGTAATTAAAAACTACAAAAAAAAATAAAAAAAAATAAAAAAAAATAGTTATGGATCAAACGTATACAATTATTTTTTGGGTGATTATATTATTATCACAATTTGTATTTGATACACCATATTTTAATTGCAGTTAAAACTTTTCATTTTTGGTCATTGTAACAATTATTTCCTTAACTTTTTTCTTCAAATCTGTATTCAAACCTTCTATTAATTAGTACATTCCGTCCTTGATGATTATTTATATCAAAATATTTTGTTTTTGTACTTTGGAATTAGGGGAAAATATTTTTTCTCACTTTTTTTTTATTTTTTAAAAATATGATGAAAAGTAAATTATCTTACGTTATTTCAACGAATTTTTGGATATAAAATTGTTATCAAATATAAAATGTATTAATTAATGAAAAACCTGAGGATAAGAATGATATGAAAAACTGTTAAGGATATAAGGGCCATAATGAGAAAAAGAATTAAGAACTTTAAATACAATTAAAATGTGACGCAAGAAATAAAAATCGTGATATGAATATAATTATCTTTATTTTATTGAAAAAATGTATGATTAAAAATAAGTTTCAGGAAAAATAAGGACCAAACATGAGTTATATTTATCCCTCGTTTAGTTTAATCTTCTTAAACTCATTTTAAGCAATAAGTTGTCCCAAAAAAATAATTTAACACGTAAATTTAAAAAGATTTCCTATATTTTAACTATTTATATTCTAAAAATTATTTTTCACAAAATCTATTTCAAAAAAAAAAAAATCACTAAGAAAACAAAATGGGTCATATCATTGACCCCCCCCCCCCCCCCGACCATGATTAGATTGCTTCTTTATCTCTCTTCCGTTTGATTGCTCACGTTTTTTTGGAGGGGTTGCAATGATGAAAAATAGTGAAAGTCAATGGGTAGGTTCTACGATGAACAACATTTTGAGTTCGCAAAATACAGAAATTGAACAATAGATTTTTAAATTTAACGATAAACTTGAATTTCGAAGACTATTTGTTATCAATTACAAATTTCAAAGGATCAATAGCATACTCATGACCATGAGCTTTTTAAAGTCAAGAGTTCATGTCAATTTAAGCATTTGTAATGCGAGACTTTATATTCAACATCAAGCACAAGAAACAAAACATACACACTTTAATTGATTTCACCATTACACATTTGCGGAAATAGTAATCAAAACACATGATCAATGAACGAAAAATACGTGAACCAGTGAATAAAACATAAAATGTTAATAGATTCAGTTAGAATATCACCAATCAACGATGATGATATCTCATTAACATAAATGACTTAATTACCCTCATAACCTTATTAGAAATTTATAAATAGGCACAGTTGAAAATAAAGAATGATATGCAAATCTGAATATCCTTCTTTTAAATAATCATTTTTCTTCTTGCTCCCGTTTGAGCGTAGAATCAGTGAATTTAAGAGAATCAATTCCTGGCTAGATGAGAAAATTTTTGATCACAATTTCGAGGTCAACACAATGCATGATCTAGAAATAAGTTGATTGCTAGCATGGTTAACAACGATGATTTTGAATATTAACATCATAGAGTTGAGAGTATCTATAATTATATCAAGAGGAAGAAGAAGAATGGCACCATACAAGTTAAATCACAGGCGTCAGCTTGTGGGATTTAGCTTATAGATGTTAAAATAGATAATCTATTAAGCGATTTGTAGATGTATTATATTTTTTAAGGGTTAAGTAATTTGTCCACTTATTTATTACACCATGGTAGACATTTGTTGTGTTGTCAACAAATAAGTGGTTGAAAAAATTGTTTTTTTTTAAACTGTCCAATTGAATAATGTTTCGTGCCAAAGTATACAAAGATGTACAACAAGCATAAATTGATTTTTTAAAATAGATTGTGATTGTCATCTTTGACCTTGACCTCATTTTTCATTTCTATTTGAACTTTTATTTTTTTATATTCATATCTCAAACTTTAACAAAATGGCATCCATTGTCCTTGATAATGCTATTTAACAAACTTATTGTTAATGTGTAGAAATGTCATTTTTACCCTTAAATCTATATAAACAAAAAAAAAAAAAGAGTATAAAAAGGTGAAAATAACTAAAAAAAGAAGAGGAATTCATTTCATCTCCAACCTCAAGCACATCCCCAACTTGATTACTGACGCCGGACAGAACAACGATTATTCTGTAGGCGGGGATCAATAGACAAGAATATGGAATAAAACAAGAGAAAACCCAAAGGAAACGATAAGAATTCTTTATTATTCAACAACTGAATGAAAATTAACCCACAAGCCGGATTATATAGCCGAATATGCGAAATTAATGAAAATTTACCAAAAATGATAAATTCTAATTTTCCTACCAAAATAAAAGACTTAATAAAAGAAACAATATTACCAAAATCCGACTCAAATCGAGCTCTTATTCTATTTCAAAAAGGTAATTAAAATATTACCATAAACGGCAAAAAATAACTTAAATTGATGATTCGGAAAGGAAAACAGCTGAATTTGGCTTCGAAATCGAAGCTCGGTGACCATATCGTGTGTGCTGAAAAGACCTTTTCGGATTGGGGTTATGGGCGTGATTCTGACAACCGTAGCAAAAGTTATGACCAAATAATCGAAACATGCCCGTAGATGGCCCCAATTAGGAAATATCGTCAATTATTTGCCAATCTTGCGCTGATCTGCCAACTCATAGTATTTCAGCGCCATTAACGTACTATCAGACAGCTCGGCCTCGTCTGACTCGGACCTTCCTGCATCAATTACCTAATGGTGGAGTGATTTGCTAATTTATTGCTCAAATTCTTGAAAAATGGTGGAGTTGTGCGGTAGCGGTGGTTGTGAGTTTTGGTATGGCGGTTGCGGTTCGATGGTTTGGATATGATGGATAACGATCGTCAACTTGACAGATGGCGGTGGTCGGCGCGGTTGGATGTGTGGACTTTGGTTTGGCTTCTACTAGGTGGGATGGGGTGGGCTTAAGGTGGGTTGATAGGGAAGAAGAAGATGATTTTTTTTTTTTTGGTTTTTTAATTTAATTATTTCAATTCTTTGATATAAAAATATAAAATTAACTTTTTACCCTTCAAAATTTGGTCAAAATGTTGATTCTAGGTCAACTAACGATTTTCATCCATTTGGACTTTGGGTGCAAATTTTTAAAAAGTTTGGTACCGTAGATGATATAAATGAATGATTTGGATCAAGTTTGCAATAAAATAAAAAGTTGGGTACTGTGGTTGCAAGTTTCCCTTAAAAAAATCAAGAAGTTTCGACAGGAAAATTCACTTCCAAAAGAATAAAAATTCAAATGTTGTACACAAAAATAGGACACTCGTGGGGACTGTGCACAAAAGAATTCACTAAAGAATAAAATTTTGAAGATTTGAGGACTTGGAACTTTCGGTTTCAACATTCTTGGTGGTGGTGGTGGTGGGGTAGGGTTAGGATAGCAGAGAAATGTGTGCTAGACTAAAATAATGAAGATGATCAATATTTTAATTTTTGTATTCTTTTTATAATGAAGGTAAAAGTTGGGAATAACGGTCACAATTTACCCTATTTTTTTTACTTGAAATATACATATAGTTTAGGCATACTGGGGTCGCGATGTTTCAAATTAAAGCTTCTTTAGCCGTTGTTTGGTGTAGTTAAAAATAAGATTTTTTAGTATTTTTGATAAAAGCCGATGAAATGTGTGATTGAAAAATTGATAAAATTGTGAGTTCCGTAAAAGAAAGGTTAAAATTAAAGTTTTAATTGTTAATTTTAATTTTTATCAATTTTTTAAACTATAAACAAAAACAAGAACTTAGACAACTTGTACTTTTGCTGCTTGCAAACATCTTTTGTTGTGTCCTATTTTCATTGAAGTAGATTGACCAATGCAATCAAGAGTGACTTGACTTTCAGCTGTCTCAAATTATTATATACCCATTTAAATGGGCAATTATTCTTGGCCACACTCAAAGACATGTCCAAAAATAGGGTGCGTACGTGGTGTCTCCCTATTGGAGGGAGGGTTGACTTCCATCGAATGTCACCTAGGATTCCCTCAAGAGCCTTGTTAACCACGCCTAAATGCATTCAACTATACTATTTCTAAAGATCAAATTTCGCCAGTGTCGAGCAAAACTATTGATTTCATTCATCTCACACATTCGCGCACATTCTACAAGTTTATAGAATTTTTGAGCTTTAACTTTGGAATGATTGATGATTGATGGTCACGCTTGACAATCCATCAAGTTTTACTGAAGTATTCATTTTGCACACTGGAATCACATTATGTCCCTTTTCAGTTTAGATTAAAACTTTTCAAAAATCTGATTTTAATCTATTTGTTTTATAATCCACAGTCCTGTGTAGATTTTGTTAAGTGTCAACAATTGTTATTATTTAGCATAGTTACTAAGGTTGTGTTTGAGCTCCATTTTTTTTTTTTTTTTTGGAAAAATGAGTTTTTTTTTTTTTATACTAACCCATGTTTGATTTTCTTTACTTTATTTTATTTTTCGTACTCATTTTTAATTATATATTCATACAATAAAATATTTTATACGTAAATTTACATTTTTTTTTCTTAATTTCTAATCATACATTTTTCAAAAAAATATATTATTTAAACTATGTATTTTAAAATTTAAGGACACCAAGCAAGGGATAATTAATTTTTTAAGGAATGTGATTCCGAAAAATGTCAAATGTACTTCTCAAATGAGTAGTACACATGCTTGAGAAAAGAACACGGGTGTACTGGGACCCAACATATGTCTGCCACGTATTCTTGCAAGGGAGGGAATGCCGACATGGACTATAGATAGGTTCTTTAGAGAGATTGGAAGATCAAGAACCAGTTGAATTCAGCCACTACAACATTGTGAATATTTACATTATTTGATAACGTTACATTCATCCATTTTACAAATTGTTTTTTACGTCAAAGACTCGAATTTTATAATTAGCTTTATTGAATAAAATAATAAATGGGAGCGAACCAAGTAAAGATGATCTAAGCCCATTTTTAAACCACGTTATTTTTTCATTCTCATTTTTAATCACACATTTTTCAATAAAATAATATTTTCCGTCACATCAATAACTTTTCCTTCGTTTTTTAACTACATATTTCTCATCACATTAAAAAAATGTATTCTTGACTATAAAATGTACACCAAAGAGGGGCTAAACATGATACATTATGGACTCCATTAATGTTAAAGCATAAATCTAAAATTGTATATATTAATCAGTCTATAAAGGTTAAATTTATTCATTTTATTAAGGCTAATTTTTCAAGATAGAACATTAATTATTAGCCCTAGTTTGACCCACATTAAAATTTAATTGCACTTTTCTATATCTTCTTTTTAACTACAAATTTTCAATAAAATAATATTACACGTAACGTAAATATTTTTTTTTTTTCACATACATTTTCTTAAAAATTACTATTTCGAAATCTTATTATAATGTTAATATCAAAGTCCATTAAGTTCAAACGATTAATTTGATTCAACTAAAATTTAAAAGAAGATACTACCCTCGTCCTAATTATATAGACTTGTTTAGTTTTTCACACGGATTAAGAAAACTTTTTTAATGTCATTGAAAAATTAATTTTTGTCAAGATCTTTCCTAATTTACCTCTATTTAATTTTCAGTATGTAAAACTAAATTGTTGTTGGAATTGATAAAGAATTTGAAGAAGAAGAAGAAATAAGAGTTGTTCCATGTTTCCAAGAAATGTGAAATGCGTCTATTTGGATGATTTCAAGAAACTGACACATTAAGTGTTGAAAATTTAATAAGGGTGTATTGGTAAATGAATACAACAAAATATTGGTAAAAAAATGTATTATTGACTACAAAATGTACACCAAAGAGGGGCTAAACATGATACATTATGGACTCCATTTATTAGTGCAATTTTTTAAAAATTTATTTTTATATTTTCATATTTGCCCGACTTGTAGTTTGATCTTAAATCTGTTCTTGATCTTCACACTATTTGAATATTTTTATTTGTCGTGTATATGGAAAATATACATATAAGAATAAATGTACTACAGAATGCTGTATAGAAAATATGGAAATGTATTACAAAGTTAAAATATCGTACGTTTCCTTAAAAAGATTAAAGGAAATATGATATACACACATACTAAATATTTTGTTGATTTTAATATGAAAAACATGTTTTTCTAAAGTGTAATGCAATTTATCTGTTATTATCATGAGTTTAAAAGATAATTAAGCCCCTATTTAAAGTTGTTAAAAATCAGATTTTTAGTAAATTTTGATAGAAGTTTATAAAATGCATTATTGAAAAATTGTGGATCTCATGAAATGCAAGATTAAAATTATCGTCAACTTTGACTTATACATTTATCCAAATTTTAATCCACATCAAATATAAACTAAGAGCTCGTCTGATGCTCTTTTTAGTCCAAAATGTATTTTGGAAGAGTATTTTGATGGATAATGCGTATTTTAAAAATAATGAAATTTTTTAAATTTACATGTAATATTGTTTTATTGAAGGATGTGTGGTTAAAAATAAGAGAAAAAAAAATTGATTTTGAAAATAACGAGGAATGAACAGGGGCTAAATAATATCAATCATGCTACATGTACACTTTGTCCCGCACATTCCTTTACACTTCCATGTAATAAGATCTACGCTCTTGATTTTCAATTCATCCATCACATCACATCACGGCACAAATTTCCTCCACAACAAGGATGCAAATCTAACTTAATTCAAATAATATTTAACTTGCCATTATAAATAAAATTCGTATCCATTGAATTGACACCTAAACTTAGGTTGATTCGGAGTTTATAGTATTATTCTTTTCCAAGCCCATGTTTGAGCCCCTTTCATAAAACATCATTTTTCTTTAAATTTATTTTCAATAAAATAATATTATATATATATACTCAATTATTTTCTACTTTTAATCATATATTTTTCAAAAAGTCATGTACGAAATGTATTCTACGTGAAAAGGGCGCTCAAATCACATGATCTCCAACTACGTTCCTAAAATTCAATAATGAAATGCAGGGGGCCACTTTTCACTTTAAAAATCTAGCCTCCAATCTTCCAGGGGAACTCAAAAGCTATTTTCTTCTGTCTTTCTCTCTTCTGGCTATTCCTAGGAGCTAGAACGCTTGCTACATTATTTTTCCAACGTCATTAGAGAATTCTCCAGAAAATTAAAGTCGGCAATTCCACCGCCATTCACGGTTAGAAGTTCAGTTGTATGGTGCGTGTATGTGTGAGAATAGAGAGAGAGTCAGTGGAGTGATAGAAATAAAGAGATGGTCCTATTTGAGATAAAATAGTTGCTGTGAGTTAAAGAGAAAACAAGTTGAGTGATTCTTTGCTAAATAATATTACGAGTGTGTTTGATAGAGATTAAAATCGGATTAAAATTGTAAACTAGTCGTTATTGTTGACTTTTATTAGACGAGTTTTTCATGTAATGACTTTTATAAATGAAAAATAAATGGAGATATTGCGAAACGTGACATTTTAAAAAGTCAAAACGACATTTTGAGATCAAAAAGTTGCTTTTGAATTTGTTTGATTAATTTTATGAAAGTACTTGGTGATAGTTAAAGTAACTTTGTGAAGAAATTGATTCAAACAAAAATTAAGATGATTTTTTCTAAAAGCTCTCGTACAGGGAAAAAACGTCACGTCAAAGGGCCCTCAATTACTGTGCTGTCCATTTCAATAGAATATGGTATAATACTGCCTTTCACCTTGCTAGTATATATTTCTTCTTAAATTTTAGGTTCAAGAACGGATTTTTCCTGCTTCAGCCTACAAGAATGGAAGAAGAATCCCCCGATCCACCATTTCAAGAAAAATATAAAAACCTCTTCGATAATTCGACTGAAGTATTATTAGCAAAGAATTCTGAGGAGCTTTTAGCCGTTGATGAATGCGAACTTCCATTGATTGATCTCAACATGTTAAACCTCGGAGATTCCGAGAGAGAAGCATGCAAAAGTCAGATAGCTAAAGCTTCCAAAGAATGGGGCTTTTTTCAAGTTGTAAACCACGGAATTTCCAGCCAAGTATTGGAGAAAATGAGAACAGAACAAATGAAGGCTTTTAAGAAGCCATTTCATGAGAAGACAAATGGCAATTATCCCAAGTTCTCGATCGGGAGTTACACTTGGGGGACGCCATCACCAAATTACCTGAGGCAACTGTCTTGGTCGGAAGCTTATCACGTCTCTTTGAGTGATATATTGGGTTCTGGTGGCCTCTGCACTCTCAGGTAATTCACAAGCCTTATATCAAGTGCAAAAAAGTTAGTTTCTTTCTCCATTACATCAGTGTTATATACGAAGTATTCAACCAACAAACACTACGAAGAAACCAAAAGTATGTACGAACTCAAAGTGAACTAAAAGCACCGCATGTTTTGTCAATTAGAAAGCATCTGAATAGAGTTAATTTTTTTAAATACTCCAACGACATCTTTCTGTTTCAACGCCCCATTTATTCCATCAAAATGCATTTTTTAACAGTGATTTGACCTAATTTCATTCACATATTTTTCAATAAAATAATATTTCGTGTAAATCTAATTTTTTTTAACCATATATTCTCCACTATAGCACTATTGCTAAATGCATATTTTTTTTTTTTGAAAAAAAGGAGCTCAAACAACCCCTAATTTTATTACTTCCAATATATATTTATTAATTTTTCTATTTTTTATTTCATCAACTTCTTCCCAAATTATTATATTATTTCCTTTCATTTTCTTTGTATATATTATTTAGTTGGATCAATATATGGAGTTTTAAAAATTTAAATATTTTAAATACATTTAATTATAGATAGTGAGCCTGTTGGAGATGCCCTGGTGGGAAACCTCGTAAGCCACCTTAAATATATAATGCGAGCCAGTATACATGAACAAAAACTTAATGATTAGACTGATGAATAAAGCGTGAACAGATAACAAGATTTAGTTAGAAATCAGTCTCAATAACAGTCATATGTCACTAATTAAAAAGATCCATTTATACTCCGTGCTTGAATGGAAATCTACAAATGGGCATAAAGAATAGTATGCTGATCCTAAATAGTCATTTCTCTTCTCTCTCTCCATTGAGTAGCGGAATAATGAAACTCTGACTAAGTGAGATGAATTTGTTGATCATTATGTCAACAATCAGATTTTGAAAGGTTATGTGATCAGAGTGAAATTGTTTTTGATTTTAAATAAAAATTGTTTTTTATTTAAAGATTCTAAAAGGTTATGTGATCAGAGTAAAACTTGGCGCCTAAAATTGTTTTTGATCCCATCCTTGTACAGATTAACAATGGAACAGTTTGCGGCAAAAGTGTCTGAGCTAGCAAACAAGTTGGCAGAAATTTTAGCGGAGGAATTGGGTCAAAATTACTCAACATTCTTCAAAGAAACGTGTTTGCAAAACACTTGCTTTATTCGCATGAACAGATATCCAGCATGCCAAATCTCACCTCAAATCTTTGGGCTAACGCCACACACTGATAGCGATTTCCTCACAATATTGCACCAAGATCACGTTGGAGGCTTGCAATTAGTCAAAGATGGAAAATGGATTGCTGTTAAACCCAATCCAGAGGCTCTTGTTATCAACATCGGAGATTTGTTTCAGGTATATAAAAAAGTGCTCGTTTGAACTCCTAAAATACGGTTTTTTTTTTTGCCAAAATCCCTACAAAATCAGGTCTACTCCTAAAAATGAATGCAGGTATGGAGCAACAATGTATACAAAAGCGTTCACCACCGGGTCGTGGCTAATAACCTACAAGAGAGGTTCTCGACTGCATACTTCCTGTGTCCATCTTACGACACTGTTATACAGAGTTGTGTCGAACCTTCTGCCTATAGAAGATTTAGCTTCAGAGAATACAGACAACAAGTACAAAAGGATGTCAAATCTTTTGGCTATAAAGTGGGACTTGCAAGGTTTCTTGTGTGAAATAATTGGATCCACGTTTAGTGGAGGGAGAGGTAATTTAGTAATGAGATGTAGAATATAGATTTATACATTTTTCAACAGAAAAGAATTTACTGGATGATAAGTCTTCCACATCAAATTAGTGCACCATATGGCCGCGCACTACGTATATAACTACATTGTCATTGTGCTAAAAAAACCATATCATGTGTTCTTTGTCTTAGTGCTATCTGCTGTTGTCTTGTTCGAAGATTATATTGTTAAGAAAATTAGTTTGGCTGAAAAAAGTGAAATCTGCCGAATTTGAAGCCCATGCCAATGGAAGGTCGGAGCAACTCTGTTTGATCAATCGAGAGCATTGTAATCCACGTTGTGCTTGCTCATGTGTAAGGTGCAATAGATCAGTAATATGGTCCCCATGCTTGACCTGTAGAAAATGAGAACCTCTGCAAAATGTGAGTTTCTTAGGTGGTGCCGAAAAGAAATGAAGAACAACTTACAGAGTTGCAAAGAAGACGAGTATCCTTCTGGGGTCAGTTGTCCATGAAGGAGAATAAGACCGTGGGTATCTGAATCTTTTGCCACCAAATTTGCTTTCGACGGCAGTGTTCCCCATGATAGTGATCTGATTGTGAACTGGCGGGTTGGTGAAATCATCGCAGCCGCACATAGCTACAATTAGGGGCTTTTCCGGCGTGCCACCACCATGTAAAGCAGCTGCAGTTTTAATAACACGCAGAATATGTTTGCTAGCCATAACCCAAATTTTCCCATAATGCAAATTATGTGTAGCCCAATTGTGGATGGAACAAAAAGAAATAAGACTGAAATATGTGTTTGTACTTTAAACTTTTCTACGCTGATGACCTTACTAAGAGCCTGTTTGGTAATCATTAAAATTCAATTAAAATTGAAAATATAGTCGTTCTTGAGTCCCATCAGTCTAAAAATCTACAAAAACTACTAGTTTTTCAATTTTAATCTCTACTAACAAAATTAAGCTAGAAGAGGGGTATATTGGATCAAAGTTTACAATGCAGCTGAATTAAGGTGAACAAAGAGAGGATTAAAATCATTTTGATTTTGTAGATACTCAAGAATTTAATAAATCAAGAATTCATTAATTCTCAATTGGATACCGAGTAAATAATCTTGATCGAGATATCATTGATAATTGCCTAGACATGGAACCTAATTAAAATTGCATCATATGTGTTACTCGGGCTTAAAGTTCAACTCTCCTCGCAATCACTTGTGAAAATTTAAGAAATCCACGCTCTGATTACGTATTCAATTTACTAACCAAGTCCCAATTCCTCGATTGATAATGCAGAAACATGACAGGAACAGAGGATGTGGGCATATGCAGGTAGGTACGTGGGGGCTGATTGATAAAATTTTAATGATTTATAGCTGCCCATCACCTGTCATTTTGCATCAATATACGATAATAATTGAAATCGTCGTACTATAATATTCAAACCCTCTGTTTAGATGATATTAAGCACACGAATACAAGATAGTACACAAGTGTCCTTAAATGGTGTCTCGATTGTCACCTTTGTTTGTTTAATTTTAGCCCTTCGAGTAAATTTATTTGTACTCGTGATATTTTGAAATAAAAATAATGGTGTATTTATTTAATTTTTCAATAATTTTTTTTTTTTTTTTGTATTAAATTGAGCTTGTATTTTGTTCATGGAACGACTTGATATTATAAATCAAGTGTTTTAAGTTGTTAAACACAGAAAGATTTGATTTATAATTCGATCTAAAGTTTATTGTCCACAATAGGTAAATAAAGACGCGCAATTTCACTACCAAATAAAAGAGACACTTTTGAAATTACTGTTCACACTTTCGTCCGGTTCAAACGACGTCGTTTAGGCATAAAACCAAAAAAAATAAAATATTTTTCTCTCGACATTTCTCTCTCTCACACACGTTCCCATCGGCACTCGGCGAAAACCCTAAGATTCTTCGTGTTGATTGATTTCCAAAAACAAAATCACAGGCTTGAAATCGGTTTCTCCTTCCTCTTTCTCTATGCAGAAGCTGCCGTTGCACCTACCCCGACCCTAAAGAACTCGGCTCTCTTCTTCAACCGCCGGCACCCCACTACCTTTTAATTACACAACCACCAAATTTTGATTTCTCTTTGCCAACCATCCAAACTTTGAAAGCATCACCGTCGCCATCGTAGCAAGAAAGAGCCCGAGGAAACGTCCAGGAAAGCAGATGAGGGTATGTTGATTTCATCTGATATATTGCGTTTTTGCTACAGTTTTGTGGGATTTTTTTTATGGTTTGTTTAATTTGGAGAGTTTTTTGGGTTCTTGTTCTGGTGGGTATTTCAGGAATTGGAGTTGGTTGATAGCTTGATGCTGTGAGAAATATGTTTCATACTCGTTTTCCAGCAGTAAGCTATCTCTTATACGCTCTCACATTCTCTATTTTTGTATGTAAGTATGAATTTTGGTAATGAAGACTAATTGAGTTGTTTTCTCTTCATATTGGGTATACCATCAGTTGAAAACAGTGAAATTGATTTTGGTTTTGAAGATTAATAGAGTCCAATGTCGCTTTATGTAGGTCAATGAGTTTGATAAATGAAATATTTTAAAATGATGTTTATTCTGAATGCCTTTTCTCTTCTTTTAATAATTTTTAAGAGAATGACGTGTTTGTATAGGTTAGAAAACAATAATTTATAGTTAAAGTGCCCAAGTCTTCTATCAGAAGCTTCATGAACTGGAGGCTGATTTCTGCGTTCATATTTTCACTAATGATTGTCTTTGCATAGTTGGGTTAGCGTAGGTCTTCAGCTCAAGGAGAAAGTGGGAAGGGAAAGAAAAATGTTTGCAATATCTGAAAAAAGTTCATTTAAATTGGTATTTTTCCAATCAGTTTTTAATTGACTATTCATGTAGCATAATCTATCAGTGCACTCAAAGTTAAACTTACCAAACATATATCTCGCAGTGGAAGGAGCTATGGTAGGTGTTTTGGCGAGGGTGAGATGGTAGTGTGTCAGAGGAAAATTTAAACTCGGACGCAAGATCGAGAGTGGATCCTTTGGCGAAATATTTATAGGTAAGTTGTTTGTACATCTATAAACATTTTTGATTAATTAATATCTTTGCTCCTTCTCTGCACAGCCCGATATCTCCGATTCAAGGGCCCCTATTCTTCCGGTTCGTGCCCTGATTTCAGTGCACTGGCTTCCCTTGGTAAGCACTACTCTTTAGTTTGTGTTGTTGAATTTTATATGTTGAGTTTATTTATGAGTTTTGATGTAAAATTATTATCATTTTTCTTAAAGTTCACTATTTATACAAGCTAGCATTATACTATGATTGTTGCAAAATGTGCAACCGCAGATATTGTTTCTTATACCTCTGAAATTTGTATGATTGGAAGGGAATTGAAAATCCTAACCCTTTTTTCTCTCCACTTCATCTATATCCTTTTGCATTTGTTTTGTATTTTAAGCAATGATAATTCATTGATAATGAGACTTTCGTCGTTCCCCTTAGTTGTATTGCAACTTAAAAAGTTGAAGAGGATTGGAGAGTTGTTGCCTAAATGTAAGTATTTACACATTCTTTTGATTGATTAACGCTTTTATCTAAGGGGACAACTTTTTCGTTTATTGAACTAATAAGAAAGTGGATAGAGGCACCAATGAGAAGGGATATGCTTCGCCTCTATTATTAACTGCATTACACTTCCATTGGATAGCCCAACCTTTTGAATCCCTGCCATACTGCATTCTAGGGGGTAGAAGTTAATAGGCGGCAAGTGTTAGTTTTACTTTCGCAATTATTTCTTACGAGGTTAAGAAATAGGATTCTCTTATCCGAAATTTATCTATTTTTTTTTCACTGGAAGTAGATAAAATCAACTACTCTGAAATCAAAATACTTGAAGAATCTTTATCTCTTTGTATTTTTTTGTACGGTTTTAGAATTGGGAATGAATATGGTTGATGACTTATTCCATCCACAATCCGGTATAAATACGCTAGATCAGTGCTTGACATGACAGGAGTGGGCCCGGTATTTGTTGGCATCATTTTTTGGAGTCAACGAGGTTTAAATTCAACAATTAGTTCAATCATTCGATATAAAGAGCATTAGATCTATGAAGAATTTAGTAAAAATTAAATCAATCTCAACATGTATTCATGAAATTGAAACTCAACAAATTTTTCGATTAAACAATGGAGATTAAAATTCAACAATTAGCTTAATCATTCGATAGAAAGAGTGTGACTAAATCTGTGAAGAAATTAGTGAAAGTTAAATCAATATCAACATATGTTCATGAAATTGAAATTTAAAAAATATTTTAAATAAACAATGGAAAAAGAATGATTGAATCCATGAAAATTCTAATAAGAGTTAAACCGATTTCACGATAAATTTATGAGAAAAAGTCTAAATTCAAAAAGCATTCGACAAATGAAGCCATATTACATGAATAAATGATGTAAAATCACTGAATCTAATGAGTTCCTCCCTAATTTTACCAAGGGTTTTAGTTCTTCATGGAGTTCCTAGAGCACCAAGGTGATGAGGGGATGGTGGTTGGTGGAGGTCACGGTTTTGGGGAGGGCAGTGAGTTGGTGGTCTGGTTTTGGGGGTTTTGAGGTGGTGTTGGTGGTCGGTTTGGTGGTTGTTGTGGGTGTGTTGAGCAGTGAGTTGGTGATGTAGTGTTGAGATGGTGTTGATCAGTGAGTTGGGCAGTGGAGGTGGTGGTCGGTTTTGGGTGTTGAGGTGCAATGTTGAGTTTTTAGGGGTTGAGTTGGTGGTTTGGTGGTGATGTGGTGCTAAGGAGATGGTGGTGTGATGCTAGAAATTGATGTTCTAGCATCAACATTGACCTCAACAAAATGAAAGAGGGGGGAAATCCTTACCAAAAATGGCGGATGTGAGAGTGTGAGGAGATGAAGAATGAGGGTGATATTTGAATAGTAAAATATTAGGACACAGATTTCTTGGAGTTTAAATGGACCAAAACTTTGGGTTTTAGGAATAATTCTAATTTGGGCCCAAGGTAATTGGGTTAAAATGATTTCATTTTTGGACTTATATAATTGGAGTTTTAAATAATCATAAGATATATATTACTTAAATTTACTAAACTTTGGATTTAAAAATAATAAGAAATTGATACTTTAACAAATTATTCGGAAATGGATTCGATTTGAAATAATTTAAACTCGTTTTATAAAGGCTAGATCAACACGGTCTCGTTTTAACCTTTGGGTTGAAATTTAGCGACACGTTTCGAGAGAAAAAATAATTTTATATTATTTAAAAATTCTCGGTCCCTACAACTTTACTCCCTAAAATAATTTCGTTCTTGAAATTTAAACTTACTTGATCTAAAATATTTGGATACTTAGCCAGAATCTCATCCTCTTTTTTCCAAGTAGCTTCATCGCTATCCTGTTTACCCCATTGAACTTTGACTAAAAGAATCTCTTTGTGAATATTGGTGGTTCTGAGGTTGACATGATTGATTTACTTCACTTTGTTAACCTTTATGTTAATAATTATTTACGAGCCTACATTCAATTGAATCTCTTTTTCGCTTGTACCCATCAATTAATAAAAAAAGATAAGGTAAGATAAGAAAAAGGAAAGAATACGATGATATGATTTAAATCATTACTGATGTTATTCTTGATGAATGCAAAGCGGTTTGAGTCATTCCGTAATGTCCTGAATGGAATACAAGAGAGTGCTCCACAGATTTCCCCAATTTGTCTTTAAAGGCATCAATTGATATTTGAAATATGTTCCTGAAGCATTCTATTTTTAGTGAACTAGATATATATAAGAAGGATTCTCTTAAGGAACGACGACTCCAATTGGAAATGCTACATGGAATTAGGGAATTGTATCATAAATAATATTAGGATTATGTCTACTCCAATAATATCTTTACATACGATCATATAAATGTGATAGCATTTTCTTGAGCAAAGGTAGAACCCATGTAAGTTCTTTGAAAGAGAAATAAGTATACTCTATTTTTATTTTATTTTTTACCTAGAGGATAATCAAATAAAATGATATACATTGTGCAAAAAACCATATGTTTCTACTTTCCATTCGATGTTTGGGCTTCAAGCACTTTTGTGGTTTAACTGATTGCTTCTTTTTGATCTCAGAATGGTTTCATTCAGTAGTGCCATTATTTTTTTTTAGATCAAGAGCTGAAAACTACTCCATCGTTTTAGAGACATGATGATTTTTTTGAGAACTAGAACTTTTGAGATCTCATTTTTTTTTTCAATCAAATTTCTACTAGACTTCCATAATACTCTGGCAAGGCTTTGATGTCTTCTGACAAGATTATTCTTGTTCATAGATCTTAGCAATGCGTCATCCCAGGAGACTCGTGTTGGCAGGTTGCCTTGGAGCTTTAATTGTAAGATTTGTACTTTCCATCAATTAGTTATTCAGTTTACTATCCAATTGCTAATATCTGGAAATATTCAAATAACTAAAAATATGCTGATTTATAGATCATGACCATCTTATCTGTTCTTGTTGGCTGGACAGCTCCTAATCTGGCAAGAGTGATTTCAAGTCCATGATTTCAGTGAAGTATGAGGCTGCGGTATTCTTCAAACCATGCCGAAAAAAGCCAAAAGCTAAATTAAGCTCAGCTGTCTTGTCAAGGCAATGGAGAAGGAGAGGCACGCCATTGTCAAATGCAAGAGCAACAAGAAAAGCAGAAATGGCTGCAAATTTCATACCGCCTCTGGCCACAGTGCATCCTGTTGTTCAACCACTAGCCTTCTTGCTTGGCACTTGGAGAGGCCAAGGCGAGACTTCTATATGTTTCTTCCATTTTTTCTAGATGTATTTTTAGATTTTAGTTCTCGTTTGTGCTTTCATATTTGTTTTGTATGCTTCTTGATGTTATTTAGCGAAGCTTTTGAGATGGCATTTTGGGCATTCTGATTTTCGAGAGAAGCAATTGGAAGCCATTGAAGTTGTTTTATCAGGTTTCGACCATTTCATAAGTTCATGCAATTCTGGCGTTATGGTTAATTGTGTGTGTTTATTCACAATTTCAGGTAGAGATTGTTTTTGTCTAATGCCAACAGGTGGAGGGAAGTCGATGTGCTATCGGATGAACTGTTTAATGATTCGCATGTGAGTAAAATAACAAAAATGGGAAATGAAAGGGGTCCTCCGTCCTCCATGGTTGAAGCCGATGTTGAAAACTGATTATTTCTTTCCCTGTCCGTTTCATCTAATCAAAATCAGTATATTTCATTCATTATTAGCTCTAATCCAATCTTCTCCTTTTGCTTATATTCCAGTGAAATTGAATTTTATTAATTCTTGTTTTTCATTTTAAAAATTCTCTTGATTTCGATAAGTGGTGCACCTTGTGATAATAACATTATGCAATGGAATGCTCTTATATTTGGGTATGTGCCTGTGGTTTTTTATTTTGATTGTCACTGGTGATGGTTGAAGTTTTGATTTTTAATGGTAGCCTTTTTTTTTTTGCAGCCCAGATGACACTCCTTGGGATGGAGGTGAGAATATTCTTGCATGAGAAAATACATTTCTACGATCGTTAATTCTTGAATTTCTGACCTTATAAACCTAATATTTATGCATGTTCTATTGCAGCAATGTTTGAAAGAGATAATGAATAAGGTCTGTGCATTAAGAGGAACCAATCAAGGAACTTATCAGCTGAAGCCAGAGTATAAGAAATCTACTGAAGATAAAGGTGCTGCATAAGGACATTTTTTATTTTTTTAATTAGGTTGTGCATCAAGGCAATACAGTTGACTAAAGAATGGAGACCATTATAATATCCAAAGGTATTCATCAGTCTGCAAATTAGGTTTCCCTATGGTGTACGCCTATCCTGTTATATTTGGTGATAATATGCATCTTACCATCCTTAAACTCAAGAAACAAGCTGAGGATATTAAAAGCTTTATATTAACTATAGATTGTTTCTACCTATCAAAAATGATAGATGCTTTGTTTGCTGTTAAACATTTGCGTGTATGGAGTATGTATCTAACTCGTGTTGTTGAACTCACAGCTTACTTTATAGGAGCATTCACTTTGCCTTCATCTGTCCAGTGCCGTGCTTCTGTTTTGTTCTACGTAGTCCTATTAAAAGTGTGGAATGTGTGTTAGGATTAACAATTCCTTTTTACCTATAATTACCGCAATAAAAAATCTTTTATCACCACCAATAGTTTGCAGATACCAATAACTATGTTAGAAATGACTTGTATTCCTTGACATACACGAGGTTGATTATTGCAATCTATATTGAACCATACTTGGTAAATTTTCTAAACATCTTTTAATTATTTTCTATATTAGTTTGGACCAGGAGGGACACATTTTTATCTTTGAACATTAACTGGAAAAATAATTTAAAATCACTTCACACTATTAAATACCTAACTAAATTGCAGCACGTGCATCGCACGTGCGTACACTAGTATTTTGATAAGATTGTCTCAATCTTATTTAAAGTTGATCTTGACTTTAGCAATAAAATTGATTATACATTTTTTAGAATGTATTGGACGGGACTACGTGAAATTAATTCATGGAATTGACCACTTGAGTTTAATTTCACTTGACTATTGTACTTAGTACCTTAATCCTGAGTGAATAATGATCTTTGATTACTAACTTGAAGTTTTTTGAGGTATCAATGAGTGAGATTAAATTGCTAATCAATATCTCGATGCCTTGTGAATTAAAGTGAAATAATTGGAGAACATATATTCGCGATATGGAGTGCAATCACATTCTTTTAGTGGAATAGATAGTGATTAATAAATTATTTAGACCGATCAAGAGTTGTCCGGGTCAAGATTAATTTATTGGAGCTTGATTTAATTGGGTCCGTTTGGTCCCTTCAGTGGCTTCAACATAAGAACTAGAATAAATTATAAGAGTTATGATTTATTATTATTCAATGTAGAAATATAAATTAATCAAACCAAAAAAATGTGTTTTGCATGTGCCAAATATGTGCTATGGAGGTTATGATTTGGATAAAAACAAAAGAGATTCCTTTTTTATAAAGACCTATCATCCAATCAAAAGAGGAGAGAGTCCTAGTGGGATTGGAAGTCTTGTGAATCGAGCTACTATACGCTACCTTTTAGTGGGTTTAATTAATAGATATGCAAAATCTTGTTTTGTGTGCCCACAAAAAAAAAAGAAAAGGAAATATCTCTACATTTTTAGATTATTGGTTCTTGAAGAACACTAGAGAAGGCCAAATGGTTTGAAGGAAGAATTTAAAACAAGGGGGCTTGAAGATGGATTCAAGGAAATCAAAGATAAAAGAATTTTTTGTAAAGCACGCTACAAGAGTAATTCCTAAAACACATACGTGTTAATTTTTGTTCCAAATTATTTTATTCTCGTTGATACACAACTTAATAAAATCCTACATTTTTCCTACAACCTAAGCATGTTTTGGTCCCTACCCTGCCATAGGAACCAAGAAACACAAATATACAAACATTCATGAACACGGTGGCCATTTTTATACGAACTTTCTCATAATTGCATCAAATGGACTACTTCGACTGGACATTAGTGAATCTAACGGCAGGGGTAGAGAGCAAAAACATATGAATTGATGATGACTAAAAAGGACAAAAGAAAAAAAAAGGAGTAATATATGGTTACCTCTCGGCGAAGTTGCAATGACACTAATGTCTTTCTCGCTGGCTGTATTTTTCTTCTCGACTCCTCTGAATGTCCCTTTTCTTGAAAGGCTTCTCTGCAACTTATCATCCAAAGGCGCACACATCAACAAAAAGAATAGCCCCCTTTTTTTTTGGCGCATAGATAGTTTGTTTTTGGAAAATCTAAACAAAAAGAAAGCAAAAGTAAAGGGCAAGAATAAAGGCATAATCCCAGAAAAAGATCAAATTAAGAAAGAAAAAACTTACTTTAATTCTTGAATTTGCATTAATATCTTTCTCTAAGCGTTCAATATCTAACACAAAGGAATCAGATTTAATGGTTGTGTATTGCAATCCATTTACATGATCACAACGTTCACCAGCTTCACAATCTGCTCTTAGATTATGAGAGTCCATTGTTTCCTAAAATAACAAATTAATAATAGACGGTTACGTTTGTGTATATTTATGCAGACTGTAGGTGTTTGTTCAATACAAGAATTTCGCACCAAAAAAAAGAAAAGAAAAAAAGAAAAACCAGCATAAAGAAGAAAAGAAAACTGGGAAAAACTATGCTCACCAACTTTGGATTTTCAGTCATTTCTCACCAGATTATGCAGGACAGAGAATTCTAACAATTTCACGAAAGATTAAGGATCAAAATTTGGCGAGTTTCTCAAAGTTGCTTAATTAGTGTCCACCATCTGATCCAAATGACACATCAAAACAAAACACGACCTAAGGTAGTCGACTTCGTTTGTTCATACGAATGATAAAACAAGTTTGTTCGTGAATGCTTAATTCACAAGGCTCCATCATTTTCTAATTTTTTTCAACTGCTACAAAATCAATATTGGTGGGTTGGAATTTGGTATGATGATTTTCTCTTCATTCATTCAAAGGAAAACTTAAACAGCATGCATAATTCTTGATCCTGTGAGATCACTTTGTGTGTATGAATATATACATATGATGGTTGGGTGTGGGGATTGAGAAGGTTTGATGAGTGAGAGAGGAAGACAAAGGGAATTCCAAGAATGATTAGAGAGAGAGACGCTTAATTAGGTTAATCATTGTAATTGTTGGATGACGGTACTTTGCCATGAAGAATTGATAGATGTAGTGACAGATGAAGTGGTCACAGAAGATGATTGAATGAAAAAAGTAACTGTGTTTTAAACAGTCTAATGATAGAATGTCATGTAGTATTATGTCAGTTTTTATTTCAAACTTTTTTTAGCATTACAACATTATTCGATTAGGATTAATTCTTGTTCAATAATGTAACATATTCAATAGGACTTTTTACAAAAAAATAAAGAATTTAAACAAATTGTACAGTGAGTATTGAGATCTAAGCAAAACAAGTCATTAAATAGAGATGAAGCGAGTTTAAATGCCCCCTTCGCATTTTAGCTAAGTGGCTGCAATCAATTTAAAAGGATAATTCTTACTTCATATGTCTTTCGGACTGAAAGAGGTGAATGAAAAAAAGGTTAGTCTCATTTGAAGTACATGATTAAGAAATATTAGGTCAAAGGGATCAAAGATGCTCTTATTTCATCAAGTGCACGAGTGATTGAGGGTGATTTTCTTTTTGATGAAAAAGAATCCAAATTTGATAGAGCATGACAGTATTTATATATTGATTATCTAATTTCAATTTTGGCCATAAGCACAACTATTTAAAGGCAATCATCCAACATGTTATTCAATTTGGACACACGCGAGCAAGGAAGAAAGCAATTAGTGAATTAAGGAGGATAACATCGTATTGATTCAACATTACTTGATTGTAGTTTTAAGGGTAGAGAGAGAGAGAGAGACCTTATTGGTTATCCAACTTTCAAAAGTTTCAATTTGGTCACTAAGCTTTAAAGCTTTTCAACTTAGCCATTCATAATGAGGGATATTGAGCAATTAAAATGAAATTTCTTATACAACATAATCAACCAACTTTAAAATATGCACTGAAAGAAGGTGTTTTGTTCAGTAAATACAAAATGCACATGATAAATAAAGGAACAATTTAACTTGAGTTGTATCACTATGGTCGAGTTGGACAGAAAAATTATACGTTTGACGTTCTTTTTTGTTCTTTCAATTAATTTATATTGCTAAAATGTCTACTTATTTATTCGGGGAAAAAGTTACTCGTGTATGTGAAATCAAGATTGAGCTGTCTAGTTATAATTTTTAAGATAAAATGTTCAATCGCCCCTAATACCTTTATTCAAGTAAGATCCGTTTGATTTATACGACATGTTCTCAAGTCGATAAGCCCACTCGAATCCCTCTACCTCTATTCTTGTGGAACATATTTTTGTGGTGAATGAAATCAATAAACCCTAGTAGATGGATTTGCCTGGAAATTAAGTTGTCTTGTTGAGCATATTTTTAAAGGCAAATTGTCCAGTCTATACACTACTAGTTCATTATGATAAATATATCATCAATTCAATGACGTAACATGTAAAATATAATGAGAATATAAGAATATGATGTACATGATTTGAATAAGTCACGGTCTTTTGTTCATTTTTAAATTTTTTGATTAGTCTTGAATTTTAAGTATTATTATTATTATTATTTTTTTTTTTTCAAATGTGAAAGTGGAGTTCTAGAAGAGAGAGAAAACAAGGAATTCCCAATTCCTAATTGTAAGATGATAAAATGATACTACAAGCCGCTTATCCTCTTTTTCAGTGCCATTTGCATGAATTTTCATGACTCGATGGCCGAAACAAAGTGAAGCCTTTGCCCAACTATAATTGATGAGAGTCACAATAATTGGGCTTGATTTATCAATTGTGACTTTACAAAATATTTTATCAAACATTCAAATTTAAAATACTACAAAAAAAATAAAATAAAAATAAAAATAAGTTGGAACTCAACGGGCATAATTGAGCCCTTTGAGATTCATTTTTTTTTAGAGGAAAATGTATTTTGCAATAATTATTTTTTGGAGAACGTGTTGTCAAAAAAAAAAAAAAAATTCTGAATTTATGTATAAAATTATTTTGTGGGAGAGTCACAATAATTGGGCTTGATTTATCAATTGTGACTTTACAAAATATTTTATCAAACATTTAATTTAGAATACTACCAAAAAAAAAAAAAAAAAAAAAAAATTTAAGTTGGAACTCAACGGGCATAATTGAGCCCTTTGAGACTCATTTTTTTTTAGGGGAATATGTATTTTGCAATAATTATTTTTTGGAGAACGTGTTGTATAAAATTATTTTGTGAGAGAATATGTAATTAAAAATGAGTTTTGGAAAAAAATAAAATTTTAAAAAAGTGGAGCTCAAATAAGGGCTGAGCAAACACAATCTCTTCCCACCACCATCAACAAAGAACTTCATTAAAACCACCACCACCACCACTGCTGTCGGTACCTCCTCCTTATATACTTGCCATTGTCATCGTTGACACCATTCACGAACCACCCACCACCATTTCCACCACCATTGCTGCTTGCCTCCACCAAATCCTTTCACCACCATTGGAATTTAGATTTGAAAAATTTAAGTTTTCGAATATGAAAAATTCTGATTGGGAAAATTCGATTTCCAAACGTGATACTTTCTTTTATGTCTAAGATTGATTTTATATTTGGCGGTTTGTTGTGGGAGTGGAGATTAGGTGATGACTAAAAATAATGGTAGTGGTGATGGTGTAGATGATTGGATGATTTAAAGGTTTGGACGTGGTGGTTTATGGTGGTGATACTGATAATGATGGTAGGGAGGTGGTGCACATCTATTAGTTGTGGTGATGATTTAGGGCTTGGAGGCAGTGGTTTATGATGGTGGAGAAGTGATGTAGATCTACCAATGGTGGTGGTGATTTATGGTTTAGAGTGGCGGTAATGGAGGCATTGGTGCAAATGGTAGTGCGAATGTTGCAGGTGTGTGGTGATGGTAGGGGCGGTTACCACGATGTAACATTGAACAATACAAATGGTGGGATGATTGTGGCAATGTAACAATAAATGCTAAAGTGGTGGGACCGACGATAATAGTGTAACATTGAACGTTACTAGTAGTCATGGTGTAGACAATCTGATATATGTAACAAAATGTGTAGATCATATTGTGTTACAAGTGATGGTAGCTGATGCTACCAAAAATCGTACTTGGCTTGACGACCGTTGATGAGCACGAACATGGTCTTCTAGTACCTGAAACAAAGGCGATGAGGTATGCCCTCGTCCCCCCTCCGATGCTTAAGTCAGATAGAGAGTTTTATGCGGGAGGCTATATGCTATGAAATAATGTAAAAACGCACCTGAATATCGGATTGGGCACCCATATTTATAGAGCTAGGTGGTAGAGTCCGAGTAGAACTGCGTTAGTTCACTCCTGATAGGACTGTAGTTGACCTAACGCCCTTATCTCTAAGAGTCGTTAACGGGGCAGGACTCATCTTCTTGTTAGGCATGACCCCGTAAGGGCAAATGACTGTACCCCGAGGACATAGTAACAAACGTTATGACCGACAAAATTCCTCGAGGACAAGAAATGACTCGAGGACTATTAATGGCTCGAGGATTTAGATACCCCGAGGACTTCGATACCAATTCTTGAACACAAGACTGAATGAAGTCCTCGAGGATGGCTTTGGGTCTAGGGGCCTCGATAGGTTACTCGACGTTGGCGGTATAAGGATAATCCTCGATCTTTCCAGACCTCAGTCATAAGGAATTGACCATATCATTAGCCATGTTGGCGATGACGATGACGATGATAACGAGGGTGGAAGTAGGGTGGGTGAATATGTGTAATATAATTTTACAAAATGTCATTATAAAATTTATTGTGATAAATTAAAATAATAATGAAACAATTTTTTGAGAATAAAAAAGGTATAAAAGTTTGGAATTAACAAACTTTCAAGGGTAATTGTGAATTGTTTCATTAAATAAAAGGATAAAAATCTAAAATTTCTAGAGGTAAGAGGAAGGACAATCGAACATCCAAAATATCATCAATTTTTTTTAGCCTAAATGAAATCGTATTTTCGAGGAAGTCACCAGGAAAATATTATAGACACAAGTTGAAACCTTGAATCTACCAACCATTGTTGCCTGTCATTAGGAAATGCAAGTGTTTTTTTTTTGGGGCGCATGTAGTTAGTTAACGCGTAGATTTCAAGGAAAATTTTTAGCTAGTCTTTTTTATTTATTTATTAAATGAAATCTCTCTATCCAAAAACAATTCATCCCTAGCGTACTAATGTATTTCGTAACGCTGGAACATCAACTTAATTACTTAACAATAAATATATGAATTATACTGTTTTCGCGCGTTTTGCAACCCGCCAACAATTACGAGAGAAAGGGGTCAGACGATTGTGTAAGGAACAAACCTCTTGAGACAAAGTCCCAAAAAGGGGTGCGTTTACTAGTGAAGAGCTACAATTGGAAAAAATAGACAAAACGCCTCCAAGGGGCGCAAGCACACGAGTACTGAGAAAGGATTAAATTTAAACTAAGGAAATAAAAATTACATATTCTCTTGTCGAGAGTTTTTGATTCGGGGTCTTATCTTCTACGACTTTACTTCCTTTTATACTTCCTGGACATCTCTTGGTTGTCGAAACTGCTTGGAACTGCTCCATTACCTTCGTGACCATTCATTTCTTTAGTGAGAAACTGCTTGTTTGGGAAGAAGTTACTTAGTAACTGTTGCCACTACTCTTGCTGTTTCTGGATCGTGGGGCGTGTCGGGTTTACTTGACAACTGCTTCCGTAACTGCTGAATTGGATAAACTATACCCTTTAGACTTGTCTGATTCTGAGCGACTTGAGGATCTGGGCGACAATGAGGCTATCGCTCTGGGCGATTGTGCAGTACTACATTCGTTCAGCCTCTGGGCGTCCTGCGGTTTTGGGCGATGATACTCTTTTGCTTTCGGGCTTCCAATACTCAGGCTTTTCCTCAAGTTTCCAGATTGAGCTTTTCTTCCTGGGCCTTTTAATTGGTTTCAATTGGGCCTTCATCTTGGGTTTCTCAATTGGACTTCCCTTTGACTTTGGGCTGCATTTTTCGTGTGTCAACATATACACTTTTTGAATTATATATATGCTTTCGTCAAAAAAATTAAAATTGTGACGAGTATCCCTAGAAAAATAGCCAAATTATTATTATTTTTTAAAAGTATATGTAATCTCATATATAGCTTCCAAGTGACCAGTATTTAGGGCACCTTTGATGATGCTTCTAATTTTTATGTTTGCTTCTCGTAAAAGAGCCTCTCGATGAAGCTACTTTAAACAATTTTTCTGTAAAAAAAAAAAAAACTTTTTTAAATTAGACAAAGCATTTAAAAAAAAATAAAAAATCAAAATAAGCTTGCGCGCACCTCGACTAATCCCATGATGCCCTGAAGTTTACGACTTGATACTCACCTCAATAGCCCTGAGGGGACTCGAATTGGTAAATATCAAAATATATTTAAAACTAATTTCTTAATATAAGAAATAATTTAAAACTTTTTAAAAGTCTTGTCAAATGGACCATTACACAATACACAAGCAATCCAACTTGTATAACTATAGTTTCGTCTGCCAATCAAATTAAACCCCTATTTGGTTCGGAGTAAAATTTGATTTTAATTCAAGTCAAAGTCAATCAATCAATATTAACTACATCTTTTATGAGTTCTACGACTTTTCAACCACACATTTCAATTTTTTTTTTTTATCACAATCCACTAAAAATCTAATTTTAATCCCCACCAAACTTCCCCTAAATAATCACACTGAAATATGCATGTTGTTATAACTTAAATAAGTGCATAGATTAAGATTGGGTCATGTAACCAAAAACCTCATACTTTTTACAGTAAACTGAAACGTGTCAATAACTGTTTACTATATTCAAAAGCAACTGGATTTATGTCAAATTAATCTCTACCCTTTTAAAATCTACTTTTCAAATGAAATCAGGACCGAGTCCACAGTCTAGACCAAACCGTAACCTGACCTTAATTTATAAAAGCAATAAAAAAATATAGGTCATCTTTGATGGATATTAAAAACAGATTTTTAAGTAAATCTTGATAAAAGTTAATTGAATATATGGTTGAAAAAATATGAATCTTATGAAACGTGTGGCTAAAATCAATTATTTACTTTGATTTAGATTTTAATCAAAATTTTTAGTTGTACCAATTAGAGATATATTTGTATTGGGTTCAACATGGGGATAACTAAACAAATGGGACCCATTTGATACATGATATTGAACACAATTATATATTAACATACTGAAGAATTGAACTCATTTCATTAAGCTTGTTTGGCTAAGCTTAAAGGTTCAAATAAAAGTCTACTATTTTAACTCTTAACCTGTGGACTGACTATGTCAAGCAAACACCTTCATATCTGCATTTCCATTTGCCAAGTCCTATGCAATAAAATTTATAATCATGCTACGTAGTTAGGATTTCAGTTTTGGGGAAGCAAAAATACAGGGGCTGGAGGGGGGCGAGCCCCCCTCCCGGGGGTTCGGGGGCGGAGCTCCCAGAACTTTTTTTTTATTAAGAGGGTTGAAAATGACGATTTTGAGTACCAAAATAGATAAGTTAGATTGACTGACCAAAAAGATAATCAGTTTGTATATACAAAATAATATGTCCATCTATGTGTCTAACGCTATACAAATTGAAAATATGAACGTTAGATGAACATAAAAAAGATAAAAAGTAAACTGCCTATCTATATAATAGATGGTAGAGATGACTTGGATATCTGAAATTGGTCTCTTCTTGTCCTCATCACTTCAAACTCGTCAATAAGAGAATCTAATGGAAAAGTATCAACAATCTCCTTCTTTATATACACAAGCATGCTACTGGATAAAAAACCATCTTCCATTCTATTACGCAACCTTGTCTTAATGACACCCATAGCTGAAAATGCACGTTCTCTAGTTACTGTTGAAACTAGAAGAGTCAAGACAAGACGAATCAATCTATCAACAAGATTAGAACTCATTGATTTTCTTGTCAATGCCAACAGTTGGCTCACATCGGGAAGTGTTGTCAAAATTCTAAATTGAGAGTTGCGCTGAATTTCAATTTGATATAGCTCCAATTAATTTTTCAAATGCAACTTCTCTTTATCTGTAAAGTCAGTGGGATAAAATTTATCTACAAATTTACAAATATTTTGAATATCAAAAACCTTGTAACCGCCTCTAAGATCTAATGATGAACTAAGAGTAAGCAATTCCATCACATCTTCCTTGAATTTGGGCTATTTATTTATTTAAGTAACTATTAGATCTTTTGTTTAAGTTTAAGATTTTTGTATGGTTGAATTTTAAAATGTAAGTTATGGGTCAATATTTATTAATGGAAAAAAAAATAAAAAATTTCAAAATTTTGTGAGGGCGAGTCAAAATTTTTGTGGAGACGAAATTGAAAAATACATTACAAAATAATTAGGAATAGTGGACCAGCGGACAACGTTGAGGGGGTCGCCCCCCCTGCCCCCTAGCTTTGTCTATGATGCTACATGTAGATTATAGTTGACAACAATTTTGATACTCTTTCATGTTGTAGTAATCTATAGTATTGATTTTAAACACATCCATCCCATCGTTGTCAACATTCCTTTCACTTGGGGGGATGTCGTCATTTGCGCCAACCAAGAATGTACATATAGCAAAATTCTAAAATTTAGCCTTTGTTTGACAATTATTCTTCCATTTTTTCTTCTCATACTCTATTTCAACCCACATTGTGATCCACGTAAACCTATTTTTCTACTTTGCCTATGTTTGACAACCATAATTTCAAATTTCTTTAATTTTCATATTCATTTTTAACATATTTATACAATAAAATATTTTGCATGTAAACTTAAAACTAGACCCTACTTCTTAACAACACATTTCCAAAAAATCACTATTCAAAGCACAAATTTTTCAAAATAATGGCAATCAAACAGTAACTTTTTAATCACATACTCTACAAAGATTTACTATTCAAAAACTCATTCTATACCCAAAAAAAAAAAAAAAAAAAAATGGCTGTAAAACCGGGGCTTGCAAAATTAATAATTAATTTTTCCCGACTTTAATCAATAAAATTGTAGCATGTTTGAGCTCCATTTTTTTTTTTTTTTTTATCAAAATACATTTTGGAATAGTATTTTTTTAATCAACTTTAATCAATAAAACAAGGGTTTCAGCAGCGCGGTTTAAGTGTCAAGGACCTCGTTGTCTTATCAGGTATTTTAATGCCCACTGCTACATATTCCATGTGTACCTAAGGGTGTAAATTTAGGCCGACCTAGCTTTACATACAGCCCATGTAAGCAAACAAATTCACTAGTGGCAATAGTGCTAGTTGCTTAAACAATCCTAGGGACCATACGACATAATTTTTCCTTTGCTTATTGTAGAAGAGTTTTATGATACAATGGTACTTAAACCAACATCTTCTAAAAACTCTTCTAGTGAGAATTTTCAGAAAATAAGGGTCTGTTCTCTTTACCATTTACAAGTCGTTTTCTGTTTTCGATTTTTCAAAACAGTGAAAATGCGTTCTTTTTCTTATTTTCAAAAACACGTTTTTGAAAACAAGTTAAGAATTTACAAAGAAAATCCAAAACGGCAAATTTGCCGTTTTGAGTGTTTTCAATTATAATCAAGCAAAAATTTTTAAAACATGTTTTGAGTGTTTTCAAAACAATTTTTCAAAATGTCAAAAAGAACACATTTTCAACAATTTCAAAATGGACACTCAAAACACAAAATTTAAAATGAATTCAAAACTCAAAACCGAAACACAAAGAGAACCATCCCTAACTTTTTAATTTCAAAAACAAGTTTTGAATTCTGACTTCTTTGTTGCATTTTATAACGTTTAAGAAATATTCTTATTTTTCCCATTTCAATCTTGAAGGACAAAACTCGGTAGAAATTTGTTTGTTTGAACGTAATTTTTATCTCTAGGCGGACATACAATTGGGATTTCTCATTGCTCATCCTTCAACTGCGCCGTCTCTACAATTTCACTGGAAGGCTTGATACCGACCCCAGTTTGGATACCAAGTACGTAGAAAGACTTAAGAGGAAATGCAAGCACCGAGACCAGAACTCAATAGTTGAAATGGATCCGGGAAGTTTCAAGACCTTCGATGAGTCCTATGTCAGAATTGTAGCAAAAAAGAAGATGGCTTTTGGAGTTAGACGCAGCTCTACTAGATGACATTGAAACAAAAGCAAATCTTGAATTTCAAGCTCTATCTCATGGATCTACTTTTTTTCAAGACTTTGGGGAGTCCATGGTGAAAATGGGCAGGATTAATGTGCTTACTGATAAAGAAGGTGAAATCAGAAGAGTGTGTACTAGGGTTAACTAATAACAACTTTATTCAATCATCCACACACGGTGTCACGCAGTGAGAATGCTTAGCTCCCCATTCGGCACGGCAAACACGCTAACAGTTAGGCGCGAGGCCTATCTTACCAATAGTGCACTAATGATATATGATCATGTGCAAACATTCTCCCTTATATCCTACTCATAGTATGCGTGTAAGCCAGTTGTTCGGGCTTGCCGACCAAAGAATGAGGGGAGGGCGACCATGAGACGTTGAACCTCGGGAACCAAACCTGCGATCCGTAAAACACGGGCATGTTTGATTGTGATTAAAAGTTATTTTTGTAAAAAGTAAATTAAGCACAACTACATGTGCATGGCCATCTAAAAAGAATGAATGTAGAACAGTGTTGCCATGTTGCTGAGTGTGTAAAAGACTAAAAGTGCACACTCCATGCGCTTGATCTATCTGTTTCCTCAGAATAAGAAGATTACGAGTGTATAATTATTGACTTTTTAATTATTTATTCTTCAATTTTTTTAATGTGAGGGTACCGTCGGATTTGTAGACCGAACTTTTCCCACTGCTAATTATGTTAGTAATTTTATTTTTCTTCTAACAAATAATAAAAAATAATTTGTTGAAGTATCAAATATGAAATTTTTTTATTGCTGTTTCCCGTGTTTTCTAGTAATAATTTATAATCATTTCTTTTTTTTGCTGCATACGAAAAAAAGGCATATTGAAAATCAAATACTTAAGCTACGTAATGTTGACTCGATTGCTTAACTCAGAAGGAAGAAAATGCTTTATGAATTGATCAAAAAATTACTTTAGTGAAGCGATCATAGCTTTTTGTCCAATAAACCCAATGAATTTCAGCCATGCTTTTCAGCGGCTTATTATAATAAGAGCAATTATTCTATTCTTGGAAGTGTCGTTCCTTAACGGGAGTCTTCATTCTATGTCTTGTCCAAATGGTTTCTAATCTGTCATTCACGCAAATGGGTCCTCAAGACCTTTCCCCAATTTGGTGTAGTCGGTATGGAAATCATTGTAAGGATTTTTTAATCGAACATTTGGGCTAATACGTGAAATATTGTGAATTAAATCAAAGGCTATCAATTTTGATTAAATCGGCTTAATGTGATCTAATAAGTTTTCGATACTTTGAGTTTTGAAGCATCCAATTAAAGCATGGACATTTATGTGTAGAGATCATGCCTGTTCCTAATTTTATGATGATCCGAATTAGGTCAATGTGCCGTTAGTATATATATGTGATTATGGTCCCATCCTCAGAGAGAGACAAAAGAACAATGTGCTGATCGGGAAGACTAAAATCCCAGAATTCATTCCTCGCAGTAATCATGTCTGATTTGGGTATGTTTCCGCTTTCGATTTATATATTCTTGATGATCCAACATGAACGATTCTTACGCCGGTAAAAAATATTTTCCCCCAACAATCATTTCTTGATTATACCACAAACACCAAAATTAAGATCGCAAATTTGAAATAACCCAAACTGTAAGAAATTTTTATTGATACTTGACTGTCTTAGTGGCACAAAATTGTTGATTAGATGGAGATTATTACAATACTTCAAGACATAATCACCATATCAATCACACTGCACAGTGTGGAAGAATGGATTTGGTTGCGGTATAGAATCGGGGCTCCTATCATGTAATCAGCTGCGGTTGTAGTCTACCACTATTTGCCCCGAGCTTAAATTAGTTAAAAAATTGTACGACCAGTAAAGCAAACCGTCCAACCTGTCGTTTAACTTGATCCTTACTTTTCGACGTAGGTATGAACACGCACGCTTTTTTTCATACTTCTTTTTTGTATTAGAATATTTTTAGTGCACAAAATATTCATCTATAAAACAGCATAACGGCCACAAGCATATTACATATATGTTTTGCCAACTTCCAGCCATGCGCATGCCTCTTCAAAACTATCTCTTTTCATAATCCAGAACCCTGAATTTAAATTCTGAATCAGTTTCTTGAAGATTTAATTTAGTTACACTACAAATGGTTCGCTGGAAAATTAGTGAAACTAACTCCGGCATCTACCACTGGTTTTTTCAGGTAATAACAGTGTTAAGTTTGGTTTCTGTAGTTATATGGCGCTGTCTAATCCCAAAAAATCCTTCTTTCACCATTACAAATATATATTTTCCTTCTCTAAATTCTACGAATTCCTCCGTTGGAAACTCTTCTCTAATACTTTTCGATTTCAAAATCTCGAATCCTAACAAAGGTATTAGCATATACTATCATAGGATCTCCTTGAGTTTATTTTTCAAAGATGTCTTTGTTGGGACAAATTCTACGTCACCATTTTATCAAGGGCACATGAACAATACTTCATGGAAAATACCTATAAAGGCTGACTCAGCCGTGGCCGACCGGAATTTTCAGCAAGGACTAAGACGTGGAAATATAGATTTTAAAGTGGGGGTGGAAACTGCAGTTAAGTTTAAGATATGCAGCTGGAAAACAAAGGAGCATCAGATAGGATATGAAGCATATTTTACCAGTATGAAAATCAGTTTCAATGGGAGTTTATCCGGTGGGAATGATATGAAGCTGCACCTGATACAAAAGCCACGTTCTAGAGTGTGAAATTGAGTTTTGCTCGGCAAGCAGAGTAAATACTAAAATAGTCATGAAATCAAACTTAGAAATTTGTCCTTGTTTTCTTTTTCTTTTATTAATGTTAATCAGGAATCGAAAAACATGATGCTCAACTATTCGGAAATGATATTATTATTCACTGAGTGAATACGAATGCTGTATAGTAGTAGTCAAGTAGAGCGAAAAGGTTTAGAATAAAAGTTTTCAGACAATTATAAAAATTTTGTGTCACGGATATGATGAAATGGAATATGCTATCTAACAATTTAAGTTTTTTAGACGAAGTGCAAGATTTTTCAACAGATTGACAGAGTATAACTGTAAAATAACGAGTAACAGCAAAATAAGATGACATGAAAAAGAAAAAGTTCGACTCAGCATAACCTACATCTTTCCGGCTTTAGCAAAAGTATTACTTTTTCATCATATCATGTTACTTTCATTCTACACAGTCTGCTGTATACCTTTATACACCCCCCTTTGTTTTAACTGCTAGCATTTATTAAGGGCATATACTGTATGACACAAAGATATATTTGCTGGCAACTTTCAAGAGTACGACATTTGCTGCTTCTGCTATCCTGTGTACCGTTTATATCATTACAGAGATTTAAGGTTGACTGGATAGAGATCTCTGGCAGATACAGAAGATGAGCCAATTTCTCGTGCATCGGAAGGATGATTAAGGGTCTGAGATTCGCTTGAATTAGGTTCCAAGTCTTCGAACTCCTCTCCGAGTGCTTGAAGCTTCAATTCATCTTCATAGATGCTTGTATCTATCTTAAATTCCTCTACATTTATATATCCTTCAAGCATGCCACAGACTGTGGACATTGGAGGCCTTAGGGCCGGAGATAAATTGGTGCACAATAGAGCAACTTTGATCATTCGTTCTGCCTCGTCCATAATGAAATTTGAACCCAACCTTGGATCCACGAGCTCCATCAACCTTCCTTCGTTCTGCAAAACCATAGCCTGAGACAAAAGGCCATTGCGTAAGACCTTGTTTCATGGACATAAGAACTAAAAACAGGTTATTGAGACAAAACTCCATTATCTGATGTGGCGAAAATACAGATTTCTAACCCACTCAAGAAGGCAAAAGAAATTTTCACTGGGACGATATTTTGTGTTGTTCTTTCCGGCAACAATTTCTAGTGCAACCACGCCAAAACTGTACACATCTACTTTGTAGGTTAAGTAACCCCACATTGCATATTCAGGAGCCATATACCCGCTGCAAAACGAAAATGATCAATTGCATATTACGACAAGCTTTCGCTCTTATTTCTCACAGAAAGTTTAAACTTCAAATATTAATAATTAACATTGAAAATGACATGTTACACCTCATCCTTTTATAGTCAAAGTCAAAGTCAAAGTCAAATAAGGATTAAGTTGAATAAATGATTTTTATGGGGTCTAATTGGTAATTAATAATACTTGGAGGGCTGTAACTAATATATAAAGAAACTTAGGGAATTAGATTACATTATTAGAAATAAAAGGACTAAATATGATTTTGTATAAAGATTGGGGACTTGACTTTGCAATTTGGCTATAGTTATCCAATTAAGCTCATGTTTAGTACACATTAAAATTTTCATTTTCATTCTTCTACTCATTTTTAACCACACATTTTTCAATAAAATAAAATTTTTCATCACATCAATAGCTTTTCATTCTTTTTCAACCATACATTCTCAATCAATCTACTATTCTAAAATACATTCTTCCAAAACAATGTGACTCAAACACACCCTAACCTTGACTTTTCTATCCATTTTTCTCATTCCTTGGAGAGAAGAAACACAGAGACCGTTCCATAGAGAGAAAAAGGAAAAGGAAAGAAAAGAGGAGAAGAAAAAGGAGGAAAATAAGCTAGAACCTTCAATTTCTTTCTCAATTCCTAGAGGTAAGCATGAAATTTAATTATTGAAGAATGATATTAGATTTTAGGGTTTATGGAAATTTTCCCTAAATTCGAAATTTGATAAGAAGTAGGGGTTATTGAAATATATTTTAGATATTAAACAAGAATATATCAATGTAATGCATATTGGAAGATTGGTGTTGAAGAAAGTAAGACTTGAAGATGAGTTTATTAAATTGATACTTAGTCTTTGATTTTTCTTGTATTTTTATGATATGAAATATTTAATTATGATGTATTAAAGTGAGATATGGATTTGAGGGTGGATTTTGGCATTTTAAATCAATTTTCGTGCAAAATTAATGTACAAGTGCTATTTCTGAAATTCTGCCCAGAAAGTGTTATTTTTGTCAAAGGTTTGGAGACAGTTTTCTACCTACAGAAACTAATGCCAGACTTCAATATTTTGGAATTTTAGTGCTAGTGTTGTCAAAACTTGGTTTTTCTCAGATTTTACAAGTTTAATAAAACTAAATGATAAATATGGAAGTTTAAGTATTGAATTAAATTATATATGGGGGTTGTATATGTGTATAAGGTGAGTGAATGAATTTGGTATATGTGGTGATTGGTGGGTAAATTGTTAAAGAGAATTGAAATGGCTATTTTATTATTCTTATTAAAATTGTGAATTGAGTTTTGACTTGAATAAATTTATTATTATATCAGGAGGTAGCGAAGAGATTGTGAGAGCTCACCCGCCAAATTAATCGTCCCGTAAATAGCTTGTGAGTGGAAAAACATGAATATTTTTCAAGTATTGATAACTAATTATATTATTATACATTTTATGTAATTATGTGAATTATTTATCCAATTACATGATTAATGTGGAAATATTATTTCATTATGAATTATGTGGAATTTTAAAGTTTGTATATGGATTATTTGTGAATTGGAATGTGAGACACATATGATATTGAGATCAACTAGAAAAGTACCTATGATTATATATTTATTCTAGTTCACTGATGGGCCTTGGTTGTGTTCTATACTACACCGATGGGTCTTGACTGTGGATGAAGAGGTCTGACCGTGTATATAGTTCACTGATTGGCCTTGGCCGTGTTCTAGTATTGATTATGAAAGGTCTTTGAGAACCACTTCCGTTTACTGATGGGGACGTGAGGCCCGTGTCGGGAGTGTTTGGCCCAAGGGGTAGTCTACGCGCGTATGACCAGATTACAGATTTTAGTCAGAGGGTACATTTTTGGTAGATATCCTGATACATTTGATGTGATGAGATGATGATATAGATTTGAGTTGATGATTATATCATGGTTATGATGTGATATTTTTGAGTATTACGTGGACGTCTCACTTTTTGATTATTGTTATTATTATATGTTGTTATACTGTGTGTTAAATATTGACCTTTGATTCCACCTAAACCAAGCTCAGATAAACCAAAATCAACACCACAATGACAACCAATCTCCAACCACAATACCCAAACACAGGTTGCTTCAAAATTCCACAAAGGAATGAGTTGAGTGATCCTTTTGGCAGCCCAAATAAGCCACAAAGGCTAATGAAGGAGAATGAGAGAATAGCACAAAGCAAGAGGAAGCACAAAGCAAACTCACGTTTCTCTCTCAATTTCTCACGACTCCAATATTCACACTGAGGCAACACAAAAGAAACCGACCCACTTATAAGCAAGCAAAGTGGTCTTTTAGGTCAAACTTTAAGTGGCCCAATAAGTCACAATAAATGGGCCTCCAACCAACAAAGCCATCCAAGGTGTTTGGGCTGGACCATGAGCAGCTCTAATTAATTAGGTTACTTCCAATGGCCCACTTATATTGTCGGAGTGGTTCGTTCAATGTGGTGTCAACATTTCATTTCAATCATCGGCCGAGGCCTATGAAATCTAATCCAACTAGAAAAACGGTTTAACATCATCGCTCGGATTTATTGGGTATCAAAAAACCCAACAAATCTCCACCTTGATCCCAATAAATCTGCAAGCAATCAAAACACACAGTTTATACTTGCACAACCAAGGTAACCAATAAAAATTGGCATCACAGACCTTACCTCGTGTCTCCACCTGAAACACATACCATACATGTTCCATATACTCACCAGGGCTAAGGTCAAGAACACCCAAGTAGAAACAGATAAGCACATCAATCAATCAAGAGCAAATAAAACATGCGACAGAGATATCACACAGGATAACACAGAGATCTAATCACACTCGTTCACACAGAACAACACATTAACACCAAGTTAATCAACAGGCCAACACATACGCAACACATGCATAAATGACCTCACAAAGATCTCACCACACTTATCCTATCCCATTTCGTGTTGCTCACTCACCTCGAGAACACATATCTCACCTCATCGCCCACCTGCTCACTAGACTAATCACTCAAACAAACAAACAAACAAACATGTCTAACGGTAAGCCTCTATAGATCCTAAGTTCTCGGGATAATCCTCTATCAACACATCACTTCTCCAACCTACGTGGATAATGGGTCTCCACCTAACAGAAGTGATAGAAGTGTCTCACTCACACTCCACCTGATCAGGGTCTCTTCCAGATAAAGGATTCCAGACATTTGATCACATCTCCACTCGTGATCCAAATGTCACACTCAACATCCCACGGTACAACCAATGTACCCCTAGGCATCTATACTCCACCTTACAGAAAGACACACAACACACTGCAAATGCATCACACAAAATCCACAATTCATGCAAACAATTACACACAGTAATAAGATCACTTAAAACATGCCAATGCACATATCAAACAATTTGAAAATGTAACATATAACCACGCAACAGAATTAAGTAATCACACACATGCAGAAAAGGATTTCACACGGATGCACATGCAGTAACTAGGGTTACACTCAGTAAACCTCACTAGGGTCATCACTCGACCCTATAGCCAGATTCGCATCACCTCTCATCTTACCATTCTGCCTATCCTTCCTTTTGGGACAGTCCCTAATGAAGTGTCCAGACTTACCACAACTGTAACACCGTCTACCATTAGACTTGTCCCATTTCTTGCTCTTCTTCTTACCATCATCATCACTCGAGTCGCTACTCGAATCACCACTGTTTTGATCTCTACCCAAACTCATTTGCTTAAATTTCATTCTACTCCTCATCATATGCAACTCACCGCTTTCCTTATCATGTTTTTCAGCTCTCATCTCCATCTCCTTACTTCTAAGTGAGTCAACGACAATTTCAGGCGTCAAGGTGTCTCTACCATACTTAATAGCATTTTTGACTTCACGATAAGTATCAGGTATAGCATTTAGCAAAATGATAGCTTTGTAAGTTTCAGACACCGACTCACCACAGTTAACAATATCTTGAACAAGTTTGTTAAACACATCCAAATTGTCATCCAAATCTTTTGAAGAATCCATTTTGAAACTGAAAAATCTTTCAAGCAAGTACAATTTATTAGGAGTAGATTTGAGCAAATATAAATCCTCCAACTTTTTCCAAAGTTCTTTTGTAGAATCAAGTTTTCCAACTTTTCTCAAAACAGTGTCAGACAAGTGTAAAATAATTGAAGTGTATGCAAGTTCATCATATTCTTCCTTTTGTGCTTCTGTAAAATCTACGGGAAATTTGCCGTCTATGGCCTTTGAAACTTTTTGTTGAACCAAAATACCTCTCATTTTCTGTTGCCAAATAGAAAAGTCACCCTTTCCATTGAAAATTCCAACTTCGAAACGTGAAGTCATCTTGAAAACCAGAACAACCAAGAAATGCACAAATAGGTCACACAGAGTAATCCTAAGGTAGCAATATACACCGTACTAGATTCCCAGGTTTTCGTGAGACTCAAAATCTCAGATCAAGGGAACGTTCGAACGGGTCAAGTCCAGGTGTTCTAACAAGATAATCAATGCAACACGAAGGTATATAAACAAAAATTTAAAATTTTCAATCAATGCAGTCTCACACAGTGACTAAACAACAATTACGGCACAAAAATAAATTACCAACTTGCAATCAAAATCAAGACTTCAAATAGAGCAAAAATTCCTAAAATTCTAGCACAAGCAATGGTTACCCCTTCACGGTAACCCCAATCCTATTGTCACCCCACACGATGACGCGCTAATGCTGAAATTTAAACGGGATAAGCCAATTTACCAGAGCGGACCTATCTGAGTCCGTAAATTACGAGGGATATAATTTTAACACTTTTAGGGCCACTATTGCTAGCCCTAAAGTTTTCAGCAACTGCAGCAACCAACAGAACGAAAATTGACTTACGAACGCAGGGGCAAATCCGTCCAACTTTTTCTTCGTAACCTGAAACACTAAACAAAAAATATCAATACGTTCAGGAATAAGAAATAAATAGACTGCACAAAAAATTCTGGCCGGAAAACCGCCGTAGCGCCGCCGCCGGAAACCACCCGCCGCCGACCGCCGCCGCCGGAGAAGACCCGAACCACCACCGGAGGCGCCTTCCCCTGCTGGTCACAGATCCAGCCTCGGTTTTCCCGTCAGGTGAGTATTCTGGCCGGAATTTACGAAAATAGCCGCCGATTTTCTTGAAGAAATCGAGCCTCGCGATTTCTTCGACCTCCCCGCCGTCGACCAGCAGCTCCACCACCTGCAGAGCTCGATTATGGGCTCAGTTTTTCCGGGCAGTGGCTGGTTTGGCCGGAAAATGGACTTGCAGGTCCGGTTTTGAGAGGACCTTCGAGTTCTCCTTTTTTCTTTTGGTTTCTCTAGCCTTTTTTGATCCAACCAAGACGCTCTGATACCAAATGTTAAATATTGACCTTTGATTCCACCTAAACCAAGCTCAGATAAACCAAAATCAACACCACAATGACAACCAATCTCCAACCACAATACCCAAACACCGGTTGCTTCAAAATTCCACAAAGGAATGAGTTGAGTGATCTTTTTGGCAGCCCAAATAAGCCACAAAGGCTAAGAAAGAAGAAGGAGAGAATAGCACAAAGCAAGAGGAAGCACAAAGCAAACTCACGTTTCTCTCTCAATTTCTCACGACTCCAATATTCACACTGAGGCAACACAAAAGAAACCGACCCACTTATAAGCAAGCAAAGTGGTCTTTTAGGTCAAACTTTAAGTGGCCCAATAAGTCACAATAAATGGGCCTCCAACCAACAAAGCCATCCAAGGTGTTTGGGCTGGACCATGAGCAGCTCTAATTAATTAGGTTACTTCCAATGGCCCACTTATATTGTCGGAGTGGTTCGTTCAATGTGGTGTCAACATTTCATTTCAATCATCGGCCGAGGCCTATGAAATCTAATCCAACTAGAAAAACGGTTTAACATCATCGCTCGGATTTATTGGGTATCAAAAAACCCAACACTGTGGATTGGTAAATGATGTAAACTTGATATTGATAAAAATGTGTAAATGAAAAAGTATAATTATTTTTGAACTTTTCCATTCACCGAGCTATCAACTCATATACTTTTTCCCTATTTCCTTATTAGGTAGCAATTGAGTTTTTGGACATCTTGTAGAGTTGAGCCTTGATTTTGGAATCAAAGCCATCGACGAAGTTAGCTAGTATGACTCATTTCCTAGAGCATGTAGTCAGTGTTTTGAGACACATGTTCATTTTTGGATGTCATTCCACATCACTTGTAGATAATTAGATGGTCTCAATATGTATTTTGTAACCATATGTACAGTTGATGCTACTTTCATAGTAAAAAGGTTGAGAATTCGGCTTATCTCTGTACTGTGTTATACTTCTGTGGTTAATGAAGTGAATCGTGAATTAGCATTGATATGATATTATTGTTGAGAGTTGTATCAAATTGTTTATAGGTTGGTTAGTCCAAATTACAGGGAAGATAATGCCGAAATTTTATTAAAATAATTTACAAGTTGCATATTGTAGTAGCCTTGATAGTGGGTCCAACTTCTAGTTAGTATCTATCATCGGCGCATGTCACACTCCGCGTCCACTAGCTTATTAGGAGGGGTATTAGGAGTAGGGTGTGTCATGACATGACACTAATATTCCCAGAGAATTTAAATTGCTTTCATTTTATTCAAGTTTGTCTAAAACGTATACTTATATGTAAAATAAACTGAATATTATAATAAATAATTTCTTTATTGATCAACTAAAAGAATGGAGAGATTAGAAGGAAAAGCTCACATAGTCCCAGCAACTCTAGTGCTGATGTGGGTGTTATCTTCTTCATCAAGTTTGGCTAAACCAAAATCCGAAATCTTGGGATTGAGGTCTTTATCAAGAAGAATGTTATTGGTTTTTATGTCTCTATGAACAATTTTCAATGTGGATTCTTCATGCAGAAAAGCCAAGCCTCTTGCTATACCGATACAAATTCTCTGTCTGGTTGGCCAGTCCATTTTTACTTGCCATTCCTCTGGTCCTGTACTTGATAATAAGATACAATTAAGTGTGTGCATCAGATTATAAATACTGAATTTGTATATTAGACTATTTTAATTTATAAAGAATGCATAATGCAGGTACAAAATTCAGTTACCAAATAAAGCGCGGGCCAGGCAATTGTTCTCCATGTATTCATACACCAGCAGTAACTGGCTTCCCTCAATGCAACATCCATACAATTTTACGAGATTTGGATGCTGTAAACCAGAAATCATGCCTATTTCATTCACGAATTCACGGTTCCCTTGCTTTGATTTGGAAGATAGCTGCTTGACAGCAATTACACTACCATCCAAGAGTATACCCTGCAAATGAAGCATTATAGTATTACACACATGCACGCATATAGAAATGTTAGAAAAATATAAGCACGAAGGTATAGACAAAGCATAAGAGGGAAAAGTTGGAAGTTCATATTGCTACATACCTTGTAGACAGTTCCAAAACCACCTTCCCCAATTTTATTTGCAGCATCAAAGTTGTTTGTGGCGGCTTTGATTTGTCTAAAAGTAAAAAAGCCAGTCCGCAAATCTAATCCCCTTAGTTCTGGAAAAGAGCAATTTTTAGATGTGGAATTCACTGTAAGCTATATAGCTAAAAATTCCGTCATCTCTCTTTTTCTCTATACAGTAAATATGAGATTCGCATGTCCATATATGCACCCTCACAAGGGGTTACATTCTAGTTTTTCTTTGATCTATTTCTTGGCCATGGTCACATCACCACGAGAAAATTATTTATCCTAAATTTGAGAGTAACTTCCATAGTTGTCATCTGATGCATTACTACTGTAAGACTATCCATAAAATTAAATACGACAATTCAAAATTTACATTCTTGCTTAAATACTAAGAAATGTCTATTTGTTCACCTTGTTCCCTGGAGATCCTGCTTCCTATATAGCCTTTCCACCATGAAAAAAAGAGAATAATGAGAATGAGAAAAATTGCCAAAGCTGTTACTCCCGTTGGGATGAAAATGTTCTTCTTTCCTTTCGATGGAGGCTTAGAATCTATATAATGAAAGAAATAAAGAATAATTTGTTACATGGTATTCAGTTTGCCTAGCACCAGAAAAAATTACATAAAAGGAATTGGTGTAGGAAATTTGAGAACAATAGCAAGTGAAAAAGAAAGATGATAGAATAATTAACAGAGTACTAATTTAAGTGCCAACAACACCTAAGTTTTGTAGCTTAAGTTGCAAAAGATTATCTGGTCGTGCAGATAAATTGCATACTTTCTCAAATAAACAGATAAAAAAAAATATTCTTATTGACATGAAGAGAGATAGAGGGGTTTGATGATAAGTATAATAGTATTTCACAGACAATCTTACCAGATTCCACGGAAATAGCTGATATCAAAGGGCCATAATTGCCTCCTGTAGGGATGGCTGTTGATCCTTTCCCAGAATAGTGAAACCGGATATCTAGAGTTTTATTCTTAACCATCACCTTAAATGGTTTTATCACGACTTTATCAACACCTTTCGCTTCGTTTTCAATATCAAAATCTTTCAATTTTCTTTCGTCCTGTATTAAGTTGAATAAGTTGAGTCAAATTGCAACAGTAAATGGCACTAAAAAGAACTGTTTATTGACCTGGATATAAACGTCAAACATCCGTCTTCCAAGACTTTGGAAAGAGCCATTATCTCTGAAAACTATCTCTGCGAAGTAAAGTGTCACGGTGTAGTTTCCATTTGCTAAACAACGCCCGTAATAAGTGAGAGATAAAGGAGATTTACGTGCATTTGTATAGAGTTCAGAGTCCTTCATTTTCAGCACAGACACATTTTTTGCTGTATAGACATCATTTGTTTGGTCAACGTCCCAAAAGTGTCCTGTACTACTAGTTCCCCAGTGCTCTTTTGAGTGAACAAATTTTGCTGCACCTCCTGATTCTTCATCAGCTTCAAATTTTCTTTTGCCAATCGTAGCTTCCCCTCCACCACAATTTACATAAAAGGAATACCAATCTGTGAAAAACCAAAGCAGATTAAAGTTCTTAGAGTTGTAATCTTTGGAGTGTAAAAAGACAGAAGTGCTGTAACTATATACGATATATAAAATTACTACTGCATTCCTTTTGCTTTTAGTTTTCAACTGGAGTGCAAAAAAGGACGTTGCTAACTTGATGGCATACTACATAGAAATGCTTGGATGATGAGATTCAAGTAAACAATCAAGGCTTAGCATGTAAAATGAAGTACTTACCCTTTGAACAAGGAATGAGGCACTTCTCTTGTTCTCTATATATGGCAAGGGGCAGAATGAATAATATTATGTACAAAGTTATGTTTAAATTACAATAATCTTATCTACATAAGATGCAACTTAAAAACTTACACACTGTTTACTCCACTAAAGCTTCTGAACAAGTTTCTGATGCAGAAAGAAAAGAAGAAAACAAATTGAAGCTATGAAGAAGCATACAGAAAGAAAGCACGTGAAGAAAAATTGGGGCTTACTGATTTTCCCTGCAAGTTGATGGCTCAGAAGTCTCATTGAAGTTATTGTAAGAAAGATCTATGAAGCTGCAAATTCATGTAATATCTCTAAAATAAATGATAGAAACGAACCGATGAATGAAAAAGTGATAGAAGTCTAGCAATAAGTAGCAACTAAATTAAAAAATGAGATTGTTCTCGAACTTATGAGACTAGTCCCATATATTAAGGTGAGCTTGAACAAGATGGCAATTGTATGTCTGGATATAAAGATGTCAATAGAGGTCCTGAGAGAAATGGGGAATTTCCATTTATGTATGAATTTGAGGACATCGTCATTTATGACGGACAATGCTACTATTAAATCGCAGAGATAATCTTATGTACGATAAATAATAAGAAACATGGAAGTGAACTTACTAATCTTCACTTCTCCTCGTGATCCACTTTGGAATTTGCCCACTGAGAAAGTTACCAGTCAGATACCTAATCACAAACACAAAATTCAAATGCAATCAAAATTATACATTTATAATACAAACTAAAAATACTGAATATGAATGACGCTTGAATATTAAGGATTGAATATGAACTGGACACCCTTAAGTTTGGTTAAAGTGGTCCTTACTACTTGTTTTGGGGGGAAAAAAAAAGACGGATTTAGGATTTGACCATGAATAAAGTCTTCCATTGTCATGCTTCAATATATGACAGGTGAATGACAGACCAAAGCTTTTGTACAAATAGTTGAATAATATCATACTAATTCACTTACATGGTATCTAGAAGTCGTAAGGATTCAAAATTTGGAACCTCTCCTTTGAACTTGTTAAAGCTCAGATCTCTGTGAATACACCACAGGAGCATATCTTATAACCAAGCACATATTTTCTCAGCTTACGAACAATATGGCAGTTAAGTAAACCTAAATTTTGTATGATATCCAGAGAGAGAAAAAAGACGGGCAGAAAAGCAATGGAAACACAGGAAAACAAACAAAATTACAGGATTTCCAAATATTGGTCTTGGGAAAAACTTCATGTGGCAAGCTCTTGCACGGTATGAAACCTCACAATCTGAAAATGCACATTGTAGATCCTCCATATTTTTCCTGTTGGATTTTGTGACCCAAATTAGGTTGAAATTTTTTGGGAATATATTTTTTCTTCTTTGCACGTATTCGGAAAAATATTATTTCCTTTATTTTACGTGTTTTATTGGAAAAATATTATTTCATTTATTTCACGTAATTTGTTTTTATCTTGTTTCCATTTTGGATTTGGACATCTTCCCTATAAATAGTAAACTTTTCATTCAGTTTTAGTGAGTAAAATTGCTGAAATTGTATTTTTTTCTCCATTGGTTGTTTAATAAAATATCGGTTCCTCTGTCAATTTTTTCTTTTCTTTACTTCAAATCTCGTTTTTGTTTGGTGAGCGATCAATACTTCGTATTGCTCCATTAATCTTTCCTGATTTTTCATAACATGTGGGTTCAAAGGGTCCCAACAAGTGGTATTAGAGCTACATGTTAAATTTATTTGATATTTCTAGTTTCGATGGCTGTCTGAAGTGTGACATTCAATATAAGGTTTTCTCCGTGGCAAGTAAAGATGAAAGCAATTCTAGCGCAGATGGATTTGGACGATGCTCTGTTGGGTTTTGATAAAATGCCAACAACTTGAACAATAGATGAGAAGCAACGAAAGGATCAGGAAGCACTGTATATGATTCATCTTTATCTTTCTAACAACATTCTTCAGGATGTGGTTAAGGAGAAATCAGCTGCTGCATTGTGGTTAAAACTGGAGCAACTGTGCATGACGAAGACATTGACGAGTAAGTTGCATCTGAAGTAGAGACTTTATTCTCATCGTATGACAGAAGGGAGTTCTTTGGAGGACCATCTGGCCGTGTTCAAGGAGATCATCGCTGATCTGGAAACGTTAGAAGTCAAGTATGATGAAGAGGATCTGGCCTTGATCCTGTTGTGCTCATTGCCCGTTTCGTATTCGTCATTCAGAGACACAATCTTGTACAGTCATGACACACTTACCATTGACGATGCTTATGACGCTTTATTTTCAAAGGAGAAAATGAAGCATATTGTTGGAGCTAAGGATAAGGAGGCTTTGGTTTCGTACGGTGATCGACTGAGGGATAGGTTGAGGGTAAACTTCAGCAATTAGGTTTGCTTCTACTTCAGGAGAAAATGACACATCAAGAAGGATTGCGACAAGTTGCATGGTAAAGGTAATTTATGTGCAAATCATGTGAGGTAATTTGATCATTCGGATGAGACTAATATTGTCGAGAGATTTTTGGATGGCAAAGATGTGGTACTGACCATATCTGACATGGAATCTAAGCCGGATGAGGAGTGGATTTTGTATTCAGTGTGTTTGTTCCATAGGTGCCCCAATAGGGCCTGGTTTGAAACATATGAAACGGTGAAGCAAGGTGGAGTTGTCATGGGAAACAACCAATCTTGTAGGGTTGTTGGAATTGGTCGGGTCAGATTAAGGTTATTGGATGGGACAGTTCAAGTTCTTGGCCAGGTTCGGCATGTTCCAAACTTAAGGAAAAATCTCATCTCTCTGAGTACCCTGGATTCTAATGGGTGCACATTTTCTGGTGGGGGTGGAGTCTTAAAGGTCCAAAGGGGTCATCGTGTTGTGCTGGAAGGACGGAATAGTTCTCAACTGTATATCCTGCACGAGCACGCAGAACCAGTGAAGAGACATCTGGACATGTTTAGTACCGTGGAAGAGATCCAGTTCGGTACAGTACCTTTCGTGTTGGGCTCTGAGTTATTTGCTAGGGGAAGACTCATGGAGCGTAGGTACCGGGTTTCAGATGTGGGTAATCATGCGTTCGGGGTGTTTGAAGGTGACAGTTCTAACAAGGGGCCTTCAGTTCAAGCATTTGGTATGGATATCGCTACAAGGTATGCTTTGACCATGTTTGGTGTTTGTTGAATTCTCTGTTGGAATTTTGGGAACCTGGGGTTGGGTTCGGGTGTCATTTGTGGACATTGGGCAAAGGTGATGTTTTTAGTGAGGTAGAAAGTTTTGGTACTGAATGAAAAGATTGGTTTATTTTGATGCAGTCGGACTTATTTTTCGAGGGGGGGAAATTTTGGAGTTTCGTTCGTTGCATCGGAATTTGTATCAAGGTGGAGATTGTTGGATTTTGTGACCCAAATTAGGTTGGAATTTTTTGGGAATATATTTTTCTTTCTTTGCACGTAGTTGGAAAAATATTATTTCCTTTATTTCACATTTTTTTGATTTTTTTTTATCTTGTTTCCATCTTGGGTATGGATATTTTCCATATAAATGGTAGACTCTTCATTCAGTTTTAGTGAGTAGAAATTATATTTTTCTCTCTATTGGTTGTTTAATAAAATATTGGTTCCTCTGCCAATTTTTTCTTTTCTTTACTTTAAATCTTGTTCTTGTTTGGTGAGCAATCAATACTTCATATTGCTCCATTAATCTCTTCTGATTTTTCACAACACGTGGACTCAAAGGGTCCCAACATTTCCATAGCCTAGTCTCCACCACACGTACAAATTATATTACAAGCAGTGGGTTTTGTGGCATGGAGTACAATGAATTCATGATTTTGGTTACTATCTTCAACAAGTAAAGATGGAAGTTCCAATGCCTCCCAAATAAATGATGATTTCTAGAATAAAAGAAGAGGAAATAAGAACTGTGGTTGTGTTAAAAGTTACACTCCTCTTGAACTTTAAAATCTTATGAAGAATTAACTTCTCTAAATGTGAAAAGAAAGCAAGTAAAATACTAGAGCAAGTAAAGATGGAAGTTCCAATGCCTCCCAAATAAATGACGATTTCTAGAATAAAAGAAGAGGAAATAAGAACTGTGGTTGTGTTAAAAGTTACACTCCTCTTGAACTTTAAAATCTTATGAAGAATTAACTACTCTAAATGTGAAAAGAAAGCAAGTAAAATACTAGAGGGAGTCACTGTGAACTGCTGAATATATTTTTTTTAAGCAACTCATAGAGTTGGCATTTGGTTACAAGAATATTGAAACAAGTATGATGGGGAGTGTAGTAGTAAAAAGAAGAAAAGAGGTACTACAACTAGAATCAGTACTTACAGACTCTTCAATGATGTAAATTCTTCAAGGTCATTAGAAATGGTTCCATTTATGTTACATCTCCTTAACATCCTGCAAGCACTCAACATATGTATAAAATAATATGGTTCTGAAAGCAATTATCAAACTCTTCTAAGTTGTTTATTGATTTAGTGACATTTACTCACAAATACTCAATCTTTTTCATGTCTCTTAGCCGTGGAAACTCTGAAGCACCTCCATTCAAGTCACTAATCCTTCTGCATAGATATCACATCACACCAGTTGTCATCTTCACTATCAATGTTTAGTAAATGAACATAATATTGTTACTGAAGTATTGACAAACAGAAATTTGACTGTATAGGTTTCAACTCACAGGTAAATTAAATTTTTTAAGATGGAAATACTAGGTGGTATGGGTCCTTCAAAACCACTGCCTTGTATCTCTCTGTTGATAATAAATTAATAATAAGTCGCAACTATAAATTTTGCATTTTGGAAAATGCTCATTCAGGAAAGGACTTACAATTTTTGAAGGTTTGTCCAGCTCTGAAAATTAGGTAATTTTCCAGTGAAGTTGTTACTGCTTAGCCTACTGCATTGCCCACCCGAAAGACATGTTATCATGAAAATAGCATAAAACTGTTTGCACTTTTTCAGATTAAAAAACTTTATACTTTGAGAAATGTGTGGTAAAATACTTACAGATCTGTCAACATTTTTAGATTATTTAATTCAGTCGGCAACTCACCAGCGAGATTGTTATCACTTAGAATGCTGCAGTGACCAAAGAAGACAAGTTACACGTACATAAATGGGTAAATTACTGCCATTGTCCCTAACATTTTGTTGGAGTAATTTTCAAAAGAATGTCGTTTAGACATTGGTAGATTAAATCAAGGAAATACAATTCAAGAACTGGATCAACATGGGACAAAAACGAGAGACGAAGGAATGGACCAAAACTTGAGCCAGTTTGCAACACAAACTAGTGCAGGTGGGTAACATGGAAGTGCTCCTGTGCTGCCTGGTTGCACAGGTGCGTTGCTTGTGCTGGGCGGAACACTGCTTGGCAGTAATATACATGAAAATGAAATCAGTTTGCACACTACAATTTTCTATACTTTCTAACATCCAAAATACCAACTTTTGTGTATTCATTCCTTCTTAAATATTGTTTTTGCTTCGTGATCATACTGCAGAGATAAAGTACAAACTCCGATAAAGATCTCAAATTCTTTGATGTCCGGGTTATCTTTGTGGATGCACAACACAGACAACACTGAAAGGCTTCATTTTATCCTGGAGGCATATTTGCATTCCCGTGTGAATCACAGATTGGCCGGGCAAATAACATCTTAAGGGAAGTGACACTTGTTACGTGCCTCGAAGCCGGTATTGTTTTAAGTTCGAGTTTCTGCTATATTCCAACTTCTAGTTATCTACTTATTATCTCAAGATTGATTCCACCAACAATCTCCAGACATTATTTCAAGTTTTCTATGGCACATCCAATGTTTTAGCTACGAGATTTTGCATTAAACTTTGTCAAATTGGAAAGGTTTGACGGTTCTAATTTTCGAATATGGCAAAACAAACTTCACTTCTTTCTCACAACCCTCAACGTAGTGTAAAAGCTTACAACTCCAAAGCCATAAGAGACAAAAAAAAAAATGAACCATCGGGGATACAAGCGCTAGACAAAAATGCGATTAAGATGATTACATATGCAAGGGTCACATTTGCTATGCAATATCTCGTAATCCTTTTTTTGATCAGTACCACAAGAAGAAAACCGCCAAGGAAATATGGGAGGCATTGGAAGCCATATGCATGTTGGAGGATACTACAAGTAAGATATTCTTTGTATCTAAATTCTTTCAATATCGAATAGTGGACAACACTAAGGTAATTGAGCAATTTCATGAAACCACTCTTATACATAATCAATTTCTTCAATACCACATCAATAAGGATGAGTCCATCGTGGTATCTTCAATCATTGACAAACTACCTCCATCTTGGAAAGATTATAGTAGAAGTCTAAAACACGAGAAATAGGATATCTCTATTGAAGTATTGGGTCGTAATCTCCAAATGGAGAAAGAGTTTAAAATGATTAATTTTGAGGAACGTGGTGTCCAATCTTCTAACGCTCATGTGGGTAAGGATAAGGAAGGATCGAAAGAGGAAGATGATGCAAATTAACAAAACAACAAAAACAACAAGAAGAGGAAGCATGATTCAAAAAATGAGGGTTCCAAGAAACGGAGGAGGTCTTGTTACATTTGTAGCGAAACGAGACATCTCAAAAGTGAATGTCGCCATTTGAAGAAACAAGATGACATGGATAACTTTGTAATTTGAATTTGTTTTTGTTAAGGGATATATATCCCACATCGATAAATGATGTTGACACAGACCAATTAATAAAGATCTTGTGCTACTCCTCTTAACAAGGTTGACCTTTTAAGATGAACCCCCAAATCTAACATGGTATCAGAGCCCATTATGCTCCAACGAGCGATTCGATCCCATTAACACTCTAAAAACGAGCACGTGAATTTCAAGATTGATCTGCTCAAATGAGCCACCATCTTGCGGGGCATGTTAAGGGATATATATCCCACATCGATAAATGATATTGACACAGACCAATTAATAAAGATCTTGAGCTACTCCTCTTAAAAAGGTTGACCTTTTAAGATGGACTCCCAAATCTTAACAGTTTAAGTATGCTTTCAAGTTTGTTTTGAGTGTTTTGAATATGTACTGCAGAAGAGTGGTGTTTTTTTGGAAAACATTTTTGTTTGAGTATATGTTTATAATAAAATAAATTATTGTTATATGTTGATTTATTATTTGATTTTGTTACACCTCTTTCAACAAAGCTCTAAGTATGATCAAGTGGCAGTAGGGGCGGACACAGACATTTTGAGTTAGGGGGCACAATCAAACTCTAAACAAATCGAATACTTTGTTCTTAATTTCTGAATGATTCATACTTGACTTGAGACAATATAAATTTACATTTAAAAAATATTTCTTCATTAATATTTTGTTAATCATTTTCATCCATTTGATTTCGAAAAGTCATTTTATTAATGTTTTGTTTATCACAAAAAATGCATATTTACGTTTAAAAACCTTATAATGTATTTGATTCAAACAATCAATTCAAGTAATCGAAAGGAAAAATATATAACTAATATTCAATCAAATAAACACAATTCGTTAAATATAAGTCAAATTGGATATAATGAATTCAGACACATTCTATATACACAGTTTGATAGGAGAAAATGCAAATTTAAATTCTAATAATTGTAGTAAGTGTGATGATTTGTAGAGAAACTATATACAAATTTTAAAAAATTAGAAGGGTTAAGATTTTGTTAAAAGGCGTGAGGAAAAGGTTAGAAGAGAGCAAGAGAACAGAGAAAAAATCAAATTTATTGTGATTTTACCCCTATTTGATGGAGATTAAAATCAAGTTTTAGAAAATTTTGATAAAAGTTAAACAATTATAAATTCCATGAAATATGTTATTAAAAATAATTGTTAACTTTGATTTTGATTAAAATTTAGATTTCAATCGATAACAAACATGACTTTATAAAAAAAATCTCAAAAGTTGGGGGGTCACGTAACCCCCCAAGACCCCCTAGTTCCACCGTGAGTGGCAGCTACACGACAAGTGAACCAAGGCTCGCATTCTACGTCATTATGCCAATGTGGCTGAACATCCAGGGAGAGCCGAGCCTACATGGATGAGGCGAGATAGGTAGAGTCGTTTTATAGAAAATCTTCATACAAGATCTTATATCAAGTGGATGATATGACAACTGATTGAATACACAACTTTATTCAATTAAACAAGTCAAGTCTAGTTTTACATATCGGCCTAGGGCTGCGAAGCCATCATAACATTAAATGCAGCATAGCTTAGGAATGATTGATTGATGTCTATGACAAGAAGCCCGACCTGCTAGGATGAGACCATGTGTCTTTTTATCCAACTAACTCTTACTCATCATTTTCTACTATGAAAGATCATACTTAGTGACATTTCAAAGTAATGCAAGTTTATGCTCTCAACTTACAATTTTGCTTATTTATTATTCTCGATATACACCCCAAAGCCTACCCTTTTTTTTACATTGAAGGCTCCAGTCTAAAGCCCTCCCACACTTGTACATTTATTTTCCCAATTGTCTTGATCATCGAGTGCGCGCGACCAACTCCACCACCATCGGAGGAAGTCACGTGTGGCTAACGGTTTGTCCAGGTGTGCATGAATCAGGCTTGCATGGACGTGAGAGGCATTTGGATCTATTGGCTACATTGTTGGTACAAATCTTGATGTTAGTAGATTGGCGCCGTTTGTAGAAAACCACACTATAACCACGAACATCCCATGAAAAAGGTATACAAAAAGTGCATAGGCTTCCCCCTTGAAAAAAGCTTTGTTCTTGAAGAAAGAACAAATGGAAGCCCATGAAGGAAAATAAAATTTTAAACTCAACGCGGTTCGTTGACATGTGATACTTCTTGAGAAATGAGTATTTTGAGTCTAAGGTCTACTTAGAAGAGCCCATTTTGAAGAAAAGATACGCCTCTTCACCATGAATTCTAGCAATGAAAATGCTTCCCCCTTGAAAAATATTTTGTTCTTGAATAAAGAACAAGTGGAAGCACCAAACACAGAAGATTTGAAACTCAACTCAACATCTTGGGTGATCACTCCTTGAAAAATGAGTATTTTAGGACAAAATGCACTCAAATAAAATAGGCATCCACCCACAATAAGTGGGAATGATAAAGCTAGACACCTAAGATCAAGAAAGGTCACTGAAGAAGAGGTCATTCGGACCAAAGTCACATTTATGCAACAACTCCTCCAAATAAAATGGAATACGCATAATCCCTGTAAATGGGAGGCCAATGAAAAAAAAGACCATAAGTTGAAGAACTTCTGAAAAGGGGAAGCCCCAAAACAGGAGCCATTAATCGAATAACCCCTGATAAATGGAAGGCTTTTGAAGAAGAGATTGAAGGAGAACCCATGAAGAAGGGGACAAGTTTGAAGAATTATGATGCCTCATCTCTAAAACTTGGGACTTCGCCTCTACACAAATACTTCATCTATTTTTAGAAGCTTCATCTTTATAGGAATATTCTAACTTTACAACCATGATTTTTTCAAGTATAGAGACCTCACATTGGCTTATTCAATAGCGGTTCCACCATGTAATGCCTCTTCCAATCTGTGCATAAATGCCTCCACATGTGATAAGTAAAAATCCCCGAATTGAAGGAGAACAATGCAAAAGAAGAGAAAATGACTAAAAACGAACAAAAAATGAACATGAGGACTAGAGTGTAGGTGTGTCAAAAGTGAAAAGACTTTGGATACAATTTATCAAGTGTATGATTGAAAAACGTCAAAATATGGGGACCAAAATGTAGATAAAAAGTTATAGGGCCTGATCATAAAATTATTGAGGGACTTGAAGACAATTTTTAGCTTCACCTATGCATCAACGCATCCCCATAAAATGAAGACCCTAAAAAAGGGTTGGCATTTGAAAATGTCATGAATAAAAGAACCCATGAAAAGGGAAAGCCCCTAAAGAGACTAAGAAGGGAATAACCCTTGAAGAATGGATGACCATTAAAGAAGGGGTCATATTTGAAGAATTACGAGGCTTCATCCATGAACTATAAGATCATCTTTAAAATTACAACTTTTCTAAGATCATCAAAATGTAGATTTAGTTGATGGTTTGAATGCGATTAAGAGTGTTGATTATAGTCCAGATCCTTTTTTTGATGCATTCAATTGTGATTTTGTTACATTGCTTGTTTCAATCTTGTTTAATGGTCAATAGATCATTTTCCCCCTAGTTGGGTAGCAAATATGGAGAATATTTCAGTTGAATTTTTTTTATGGAGAAGTTTGTTTGTGTCCTTCATTGAAGAGTTCAAGTTTATTCAATGCAATGGAATTTGTCTCCAAGTGGAGAATTTTTTCTTTTGAAGTTTTGTTCATTGTGGTGGAATTAATGTTAAGATAGCAATTGTTAGAATTTGGTTGTGTCCCGAATTCTTTGTTGAAGATAATTAGGAATTCTAATTAAAGTGTACATTGATAAGTGTGTTTTGCACACTAATTTAATACCCGAATATGCTTTTATTGATGAAAAGAGTAGATATCAACTCACAATCGTGTAATTTTGAGTTTTGTATGTCATAAACCCAAATGTGAAGAGAATAAGGCAAAAAAGAGAAGTCGGGGACCAAATTGCACAAGGACAAAAAGTTGGAGGACTTGTGTTGCAATTTATGGAGGGCAAAATTGAAATGATAGTTTTGAGGACCGAATTGTAGAAGAATAAAGTCGAGGGACCTTGAGTACAAATCACTAGAGGGCTTGTGTGCAAAAAAGAAAAAAATAAAACTATTGTCTTGGCAGAGAATTGGTGTCGAGGCACTACTTTTAAAACTTGGGGGACCACTTTTGTAAGTTGCCAAAACTTGCGGACTTGGCTACAATTTTTCTAGGTTTTTAAAGTTAAAAAACCAGCAATGGGCTTCCATTCTTCTTCTTCCATTTTGTGTTCTTCCTCTTTTCTTCCTTTTCATTTTCTTCCTTCTTTCATTTTCTCTTATTTTTCTTTTGATTTTTCTTGGGATTTTGGGGAAAACCATAGAGCACATAAAGGAGAATCAATCAAATAATTGGAGAAATTTTGGGGAAATCAAGAGCTAGCTATTATCATATTCACAAATCCAATCTAAAAAGGAATTTTTTTTTTTAATAATCTTGTAATGTATTGTTATATATATTCTCATTTTTGTCAATTGTATAATATTGGCTAAATATTTGTGTTGGGATTTATGATAGTAGTTTAACCTAGCTTAAGCTCTTGTTTGGTAGAGATTAAAATTAGGAAAGTGTTTGGTAGAGATCAAAATCGGATTAAAATTGAAAAATTAGCCGTTATTGTTGACTTTTATTAGACGAGTGGGGCCCAACAACGGTCATATTTTCAATTTTAATCTGATTAGTAGCCCTACCAAACATGCTCTAGATTTTTAGTAAATTTTGGTAAAAGTTGATGAAATGTGTGGTTAAAATTAATTGTTGATTTTATCTTAAAATTTTAATTGGATTTTAATCCAAACCAAACAAGGGTCTATTTACTTGTTAATGTTAAAATGCTTATTTTTATGTGTATCTATTATGTATTTCATGCATTTTCATTTACGCGGTCAATGAATGATTATGTTTAGTGATTTGTACATTGTTCGAAAGAAGATTATGCATTTTCATTTATGTGGCCAAATAGTAGAAAGCCTAGATTTGTGTAGGGAATAGAGACACCCCTAACCTTAGGTGACTCATTGAGCTATTTTCACAAAAATTTAATGCGGTTGTTTGGTTTTAGTTGACATATAAATCTAGTAGATTAAACCAATCAATTATGATTAATTTTGCTCGAAAGAGCTAATTATCTGAAATTGAAAAATCGGGTCTAACATCGTAAATGATAAATTTATTAATTGACTCGTGGATAAATTAATTAGGCGATGATTAATCGAAACCATGAATTCCAACCACATCTTCCTCCTAAATTTCCAAGATTTTTATGTTATCTTATTTTGTAGAATTTTAATTAATCTTTCTTCTTTTCAAAATCAAAATCTTCGTTGTGTGTTTGTTTTTGTTATTTTTAGAATTAAATTGTTAAAGTTGTGTAATCGAAAGTAAACATTCCTAGAGGGATCTACAACTCGGATTCAAAAAATCTACTTTATTACTTGAATGCGACCCATGTACTTGCGGTTTACAGTTTATAGCGAATATATATTAAAAAAATTCTATTTGGAATGTTATTGTGGAATCTTATTCAAATTTACTTGGAGAATTCTAGTTGAAGTTCTACTTGAAAGCCCAATTGAGAGTTGAATTTTGTGTTGGATTTGAATAGGATATTGTGATGAAGAAAATCAAGTTTTTGAAATAAAGAATCTGAGAATGGGTGCCATGGCGCCGACGCCACCTGGTCTATTTTGCCCTGTGCGATTTTTTCTCCTCTACTCCATTTTGGACTCATTTTTATATTCTACTAGAACTACAACTCTACTATTAGGGTTTAGACGTCCCCTGTTTGTTTCCTACATATAATTAGTTCTTCATTATAATTTAGAAGAAGTTAGAAATATTATAAACATAAATCTTTGTATTCTTTCTTTATATTATAATAAAATCTCCATTTTCTGTAAATTATTTTGTTATTGTGATCTTGTGATCAATTACTGCATATTGTGGCTATAATTTCTTTTTTTTTTTCCAACAATTTGGTATTGAATTAATCCGGTATCATCTTTATTTCACAACAATAAGTCTATGTAATATGAGTGTCGGTGATGGTTTATCTCCAAAGTGGCTTGACTAGCTACTTAAGATATTCTTGAAAATTAAGGATACGGTAGACGTGGTGTATTCACATGTTGATTTATATGAACACACGAGGATATAAAACTTGCATATGAAGTTTTTCGCTTAGCCACTTACAGCTGTTGGTTCAAAACTTGTCTACCATATCACGTTGGTTAATATTTGCATCAACTTCACTTCGTGAAGGTTGAAGTCCAAAAGCTCCTTCGTCTATGCATAAAGTTTGTGAAGTCTGTTACTCAAATAAATAATCCTACAATAAATACACCATGTGGCAATTGGACAAGTTCCAACGAAATCCTAAGTATAGCCAAGTGACAAACTACACAGCAAGTGAATCTAGACCCGTCCCACATCATTCTGCCCACATGGAAATTTGGCCGAGCCACTCTTGGCTGAACCTCTTTTGGGCGAGCCACTATTGGTCGAACCTCTATTGTCCGAACCCCCATGAAGAGCTGAGCCCCAATGGATGACATGAGATATGTAGAGGCGTATTAGAGAAGATCTTCATACTAGATCTTGTATCAAATGGGTGATGTGACAACTCACTGAATATGTAGTCCTACTCAATCAAACAAGTCAAATCTAGTCTTACATGTCAGGTCTAGGGCTGCCAAGCAGCCACAACATTAGAAGAAAAGTAGCCTGTGAATGATTGATTGATGGCTATGACAAGAGGTCCCAGTTGTGTGGATGAGGCCACGTGCCCCCCCATCTAATGACTCTTAATCATCATCTTCTACTATAAAAACTTACACTTAACACCATTTGAAGGCAATGCAAGTTTATGCACTCAAAGAAAACTTGGGCACTCTCTCTACTTAAAAGCTTACTCCTCAAAGCCGACCTCCTTTTTATCATAAAAAATAATCACATTGTAAATCAAGAAACACTTGGATTCCTTCTTTTCGGTTGGATCATTTTTTGGGGTTAACGAAGTCTATATGACAGATTTTAAAATTATCACTCATTTTGAAAATTGTAGAGGATTGTTGGAGTAATTTTCAAAAGAATGTCATTTGGACATTTGTAGATTAAATCAAGGAAGGAAATACTTCAAGACGCACTGCCAAGCGACAACAATGGCCTCTTTTCGTCCCTAACTGATGTTTGATTATTAGAATTCAATTTTTTCGGTTTGTATTGATTTAATTCAAACTCTAATAACTATCTTGAAGTGTTGTAAATCTTGGGAAGAAATGTAATTCAATTCTATAAATAGACTGAATGGTTTTTTCCTTTATAATCAAGATACATAAAATTGTAATCCGTTTTCACTCTACCATTTTCTACAATTTCTTGCATCCAAAATACCAATTTTAGTGCATTCATATCTTCTTAAATATTGTTCGTATTTATCATACTGGAGAGATAAAGTAGAAATTTCGAGTGGACTTCAAATTTTTCGGTGTTCGGGTTGTCTTCGTGAGAAAGCCCAAACAACACTAAAAGCTTCATTATATACTATGGACGTATTTGTATTCCGGCCTGTGTGCATCACATATTGGTGGAAACAAATAGCTTCTTAAGGAAAGCGATATTTTGTCATCTAGTTTGTCTAATCACGAACTCAAAACTGAACCTCGTTTCTGTAATCTACCCTATATAAATTCAACTAATCAGTTAAATTAATTTGTTAAAATCTGGATGATCGAAGAGGTCTTACAGATTCTTTAAATTGACCAGCTTCCCTAGTTCTGCTGGAACGGTCCCGTTAAACCTGTTACTCTGCAGGTTCCTGAAAGTTGAATAGATTTTCATAATTACAATTAGAATTCCGAGAAAATATATCCACTATCAAACAGAACATTCATGGTGTTTGCTTGTTTATGTGGGAGTGACCATATGTAGAGAGAGAGAGAGAGAGAGAGAGATCTATCATCTATGGATCAGTTGATATAAAGAGGGGGAGATAGCTAGATAGGAACTCACATATATACGAGGGTAGTAATGTTTCCCAAGTATTTTGGTATGGGTCCAGATAAGTGGTTCGCCATAAGAGACCTACATCACATATACTTTTTCAATATAACTGAGGATGTAGACATTACATCATTGCCAAGACTCAATTAAAAACTACAGGCAAAGCTCACATGAACTCCAATTTGGTTGCTTCCCATTCCTTAGGTATTGTACCACTGAGGTAGTTGAGGGCAAGATCACTGCACCCAATAGATTCAGAGTGAGATCAATGTAGCCAATAAATTGTCTCATCCTTTGAAGCAAAAAGCTGAGTAGATTTAACAAATTGAAAATAAACTTGGAATATCTTGCTACATTTTCTTGAGGTAAGGTAACTTTGCCAGTGAGGGCGGAAGGACACCTGCCAAATCCTGTCCTTTTAGATATCTGTTTGTAAAGAAAAAAGAGGCTATCTTTAGCGTGCTTTGAATTGAAAAGTTCTCATCTAAATTTTACAAGTGCGACAATTGAGTTTCTTGAACAAAGCGAAAAAATCATTCAGAAGGGATTTTGAAGGAAACAATACGATATATTAAGTTCATGTTTGGTGGGGATTATTTTTAGCAAATTTTGATAAAAATTGATTACATGTGCGGTAGAAAAGTTGTGAAACCCATAAAATGTGCTGTTAAAATTAATTGTTGATTTTTACTTAGATTAAGATCTAGATTTTAATTGTGCCAAATAAATGTGCGATTGAAAAGTTGTGAAACCCATAAAATGTGCGGTTAAAATTAATTGTTGATTTTTACCTAGATTAAGATCCAGATTTTAATCGTGCCAAATAGGGGCTAAATGTATAGATTGGTTGAAGTAAAACAACTTGTTAGAGTGGCTTCATCTAGAAAACACTATAAACGTTATGCGATTTCATTTTCAACTTGAACTTATCAATCAAAGAAGTAACTTGAAACATTGACATGGTGAAAAATAAAGTTGTATGCTTGACTGAATGAAGAAAAATAACTTTTTTATGGTTATATCACTAAGACAGTTTATTGCAGAAATTCCCATATGTACATAGTTAAGTGCAAATCCTGGTTAAAAACGATGAAGATAGAGACTTCAGCAATATAAAACAGACTATAAAGGTCAAGTATGATTACTAGGCACCATAAGTTCTATTGAGGTTAAGCGTGAAAAAAGTACGATAATTCCCACTTAAAATATCATTTTAAGAATTGACAAGCAGATTACCAACCATTATACGGTATTCCATGTCTCAAAATCAGATACTGAAAAGCCCATATTTAACTGCTTGAGGATCAATAGAAACAGAATACATTTTCTGTGATTGCTGATTCCTTGCAATTCAATAGCACAAATGGCTATTTCTAAATCAATTTCAAACTAATGAAAATGATGATAAGTTTTTCAGCAAGAAAACCTACATCGATTCTACGTGGCATACACCACCAGCGGAAGTACAATTGCAGATGATGGAATCGTTGTAATGCATATCGGGTATTTCCAGTTCTACACAGGTGAAGTCCCAGTCCTTTTTGCCCAACTGATCAACTATTTCACGAAGAGCATTCTCTGCAAAAATCAAACTCTATTCTAAATTAGAAATGTGATCGGATTCATGTTGATCAAAGCGAATTTTCAGAAATAACCTGAAGTTTAATGGAAGGCTAAAAAGTGTGGAGTCCCTAGCGAACTACACAAGTGAATGGAAAAGAAAGAAATGGTTTATATAAAAGAAACGATCCTTACTTTCCTCCTCAGGGAGATATCCACTCTGTGCTAAAATAATTGTTGCTTTGAAGAAAAGTAATATCGTCAAGTTGAACATAAAAATGAGAAAAGCTTTCGACATCTTTACACCTCAGTTTAATATTCATCAGGCCGAAACAAGCACATGTATATATACGAGAGAGAAGAGATTAGAACTTCTGTTAACGATGACTATAGCATTCGATGAGACACTAAACAAGGTGAGACCTTCAATGTTACGCCGTGTAACATGAGCCTAACAGAATTTTTAAAAACGGTAGACAAACGAGGGCTAACTTTCCAGGTAGATTGAGAAGGACCTCAATGGAAACTTGGGAAATGGACAATCAACATTGGCCTCTTGATCTGAATATTCAAATAAATAGAATTTTCTTTATCACGTCTATTCACCTCACAGTATAATTGACTTCTCCTTATTCAAATTGTATAGATATTCACAATATTAAACACTATTTTCCTACATCTCTTTGCCTTATTAGAGTTCTGAAACACATTGATCAACTAGATAATACTGTGCATGTCCATTGACTCAATTTTAAGTTTTCTAATTGCAACCTCTCTCTCAAAGTCGCCCATAAAATCCGTACTCTCTTAAATTATATTCAGTGGCAGGGACCTATTTAGGATTTCAATCTGAGGGGGCGAAAATACGGGGGGTGGAGGGGGGCGGGCCCCATCTCAAATTTAACTAGAAAGAGGATTAAAAACGGATAAAGAGGATTAAAAACGAAGATTTTGAGTATCAAAATAGGCAAATGAGGCCAAGAAAATTGAACCGAACCAAAGGTGGAGCCAAGCATTAATGGTACGGTCGTCTTTCCACTCTCCGCCATGGATTGAAATTTTGAAGTTATAAGCGCCATGCAAAATTTCATAAATCGTGCAAATAATTTGTGAAGCAGTTTGGGAATTAATTATATTACAATTGGGTTGAATTTTTATTTTTCAAATGGGCTAAACAATGGGCTAGAACCAATTTTCCTTTATTTTATATAAACAATACACAAAACCTACATATAAGAATTACTTTTCAAAACTAACAAATTTGTCTAATTATTTCAAAAATCATGTGGTAAATAGATTTATTAAATATTAAATTATAATATAATATATATTAATTATTTACACCCATGACACCTCACCCACCCCGTCCTATTACTCCCTACACCACCTTCCCTTTATCTCTCCGGCTTCGCACCAGCAACCGCTACGCACAGCTCCGGCGAAGCCTACCCACCTCTGACGAATATTCCGGTGACCCCCTTCCCCCCGACAACTATTCTGGCACGCTCTGGCAAATTGCTCCGATGACTATTTCGGTGACTACTCCATCGATAGAAAAATCTCCAAAAAATACAGTGGTCGTAGTGGTGCATTGTAAGTGATGAAATTGTGCCATGTAAATTTTCATGTACGTATAGCATCACTCATAATTACTTATTCATGGTCAGAAGTTTGACTTAAGTTACGATCAGTTGTTCGTCCATTTATTATTAACATTCATTTGTTAACAAAAATGTACTGATAATCGTAAAAATAACAATGAAATTGTCACATTTTTAAACAGTTTATCTGAACCCCTTTTCACCTCTTGTTGATAGAGAGAGAACCGAGTTGTTGAGTCTCTTTAGTAGACAGCTACATCAGGATAATCTTTGAATAATAAAACAATTGGACGTGATTTTCTGACATTATTGATTGGTCAAACGAAGTTGCTTAGAAGTTTAACCATTTACGTGTCAAACTATTATTGCCGGAGTTGCTGACTTCACTAACCCATTAGAGTATATAGAACGTTGGATAATTCTTCTTGCATCTATCCATAATCCACCATTAAAGCCCCTTTAAAACTCATTAAAATCAAAAAAAATTTCTACCACTTTTCAACCCACTTTTTTTGACCCAAGTGGGGTTCATGTCTATAAAAAAATGAATTAACTAGTGGTTGTGAGGGTATTACCGTCATTTAGTCCTATAAAGACAACTTGACACATGGGGCCCTCATTTGATTGAAAATTAGGGTGTGTTCCTCCCATTATTGAGAGAATAATGATGTAATGAATAGTATTTTTTGGAGAATGTGTGGTTGAATTAAAGTAATTTTATTAATTTGTGTGTAAAATATTTTATTGGGTGAATGTGCGGGTGGAGATTGTTTACTGCAGAAAATAATGTTTGATAAAATGATAGACAAACATGGGCTTAGTCAACTAATGGATTTTAAAGGGGCTCAAATATGGGCTAAAATTGTCCACTACTTTGTTGTTTTGTGCAATACGTGCGGCCAATTCACTAACTTTGTTATTTGGGACCAACTTTATCTTCAGTGTGACTAATTATGACCAAATTTGTATTCAGTGTGACTATCTATGACTAGCAATCTCAAGTCACAATCGGTCACAATCAACACAAAATTAATCACAAGCATTCATAACACATACTTGGTCGAATAAAGTCACCACAAACAAATCTTACCGTTCTTGTGATTAATCGTGACCAACTTTGTCTTCGGTGTGACTGATTATGACCAAATTTGTATTCACTGTGTCTGTTTGTGACCAGATTAATCTCAAGTCACAATCAATACAAAATTGATCACAAATAGTCACAACAAACACATATTTGATCGCATGACATATAAATCATTCACACTTTTTCCCAGCCCCTATTGGAAACTCTGGGAGAAAATCAATCATGCTCTCCAAATAAAAACCAAAACCAGATTTTACTTCCTCAATTTATCAATCCACCGTGAGTATCAAACACAATGTCCAGGCTTGAAAGTGAATCAGGTTAAAATAATTTCCAGGCCCTAAAGTTCAACAATGTAAGAGCTAGTCGTTACCATTTTCTCCACTTTGAGGATCAGTGCATTAACAATTAAAAATTCTCAAACTCAATGTCAATTCATTCTCCTTCGTACATTAAATTTAGAATTGAATCATAAGTTTCTTCTATTGTTAGCTAGGGTTCAATTAGATCACAGTAGGAAGAAAATTCAAAGGTAGCAGTCCATAAGGCTGGACAATGGCAAAATGTCTTAATGTTCATAAATCAAGCAAAAGACATACCAATATTCAAGACTGGGCTCAGATGACTTATCCTCTTCTGACAATATGAAGTAAACAAAATCTTCATATCCCATCTTTCCTTCAACCTTATTGGTAAACTTTCTGGGAATCTAAGTCAAATTTGAAATATTTTATATTAAAAGCAGTGGCATCTCAGGGACGATAATGGACCATCACTAACTAGGATACTTTTTCAATTTTGTCGGCACAATCAACTTAGACCCAGGACTTGTGGATAAAGGTGAACTTGGATCCTGCAACCTCCTCAATCGACTATTAGTTTCTTGCCAAAATCTTGCCGAAACAACAATTACGCCCATAGGAGACACCGCCACATTCTTGAACTCCTGAAGTACTACCAGATGATATACTATCCGTATCAGATGTAGTGAGATCAGATTGCACAAATGACTTGTTATTTACTGAATTTCCATCTGGTGCCTCCTTAAAAACCTGGGAACTACCCAAATGCGACTCACTACCCTCACCAATCATCGATTGTTGCATTACTCGAATCACATTTCCACATATCCGGTGAGCTTACTTTTCTCATCACCACTACCACTACAATCCAAACTCCTCGGCAATGGATTCACTAGCCGGTTCCGCGCTGGCCATTGATGCTCATCGACTGGCTTAGTATTCTCCACTTGATATCCTCCTCCATCGCAATTCCCTCTTGATAGAGTACTGCTTCTTCTCTTCGGTGTGACCTTCCTCACACTACTCAAATTAGGTGAAGGTGAGGCTACCTTAGTCTTACTAACGAGTAGCGAAAACGCTTCCCTACTGATTTTTGAGTAAGAGAGTGCCGATCTATTTTTTGGGGAAGAGAGAGAGTGTGTGTGTGTGTCATCTCTGAACTGCTGCGAGCGACTGCAACCGCCGATGCAGTAGGCGACTGGTCTCACGAAACTCCGACGAGAGAAGTGGTAGGTGGCCGGCATTTAGAGGGTGGGGTGGGGAAGACGTCGCCGATCTGATTTTTGGATAAGAGAGTGCCAATCTAATTTTTGGGGAAGAGAGAGAGAGTGTGTGTGTGTGTGTGGTGGGGGGGGATTAATCAGGTATAGGGTAAAAGAAGTGTTCGGCATGCCAGAGTGGGTAGGTGTAATTAATTTAAAAATTAGTATTTATCACCTGATTTTTGAATTGTAAACTTCATCTTTCTTATTTTTGAATTGTAATATTAAAAAGAAGGGTTTTAAGTAATTTTCTCTTATTTTTAATGCAACAGTGGGTAATAGATTCATAAATGGGTCATTTGCTTTTGGATTGGATTTGAGCTATTTATTTATTTAAATAACTATTGGATCTTTTATTTAGGTTTAAAATTTTTGTATGGTTGAATTTTAAAGTGTAAGTTATTAGGTCAATATTTATTAATAAATTTTTTTTTAAATTTTGCAGGGGCGAGTCAAATTCTTTGGGGGGGGGATGATGAAACTGAAAAATACATTACAAATTAATTATGAATATTGGACCAGCGGACAATGTTGGGGGGCAGTCGCTAGGGCTGTAAATTGATCGAATATGGATTAGATCTGCCTATATCCGATAAGAAAATTATTTGATCCGATCCGATCCGATCCAATAATCCAACGGATATTTGATTGTTAAATCCATATCCAATTTGTTATATTATCAGATATTCGATTTGATAATCTGATCCGAAATTAATAAAAATTAGGAAAAAAATGATTTTATATTCTTTAAAAAGTTTGAACTAACTTGAGGCCCACCTGTTTTTACTTGTAAACCCAATAGTGACTTCTATCATTATGATGTTCCTTTTTAAAAGAGAGACTCTCTTCTAATTTTTTTATTGACATTCGATGTGGGTTAAAGTAAAATTGAATTTCAATTTTAAATATAAATATTTTATTTCATTATTTCCATTAACAAATCAAATTATTTGTTACATATTAATTATTAGTTTTTGAAGTTGTAAAATAAATTACAATAATAAATTTAATTAAGAGAAATATAGATATTTATTTACTTTAAATTAGTAAACTAAAATTAAAAAAATCTATTGTTTTTATATGTTTTACATTTATATGTATAATTATTTATTCAATTTGACAATCGGTTCGATATTGATTCGACTCTGGGTTGATTTTTAAAACATTGGTTGAAATCAATTTTTTTTTTTTTTTCAAATTTTCCAATTCTTAAACATGTTTAATAATTATAATTTTTTATGTTTTGAATTTGATTATTTTAGTGACAAATAATATGGCATAAAAATATTTTACCGACTCAATTATTTATAAAAAAATCGGATCGGATTTACATATATCCATATTTGATCCATCTAATTAACGGATTATCGGATTCGAATTTTGATCAAATTATCGGATTAAGACCCTAAATCCATCTCCTATTAATTTCGTCGGATTCAGATTAAAATCCAATTCATTGACAGCCCTAGCGGTTGCCCCTATCTCCGTCTATGTTCATCGGGTGGTAATATTTTTTTGCAAGAGTGATGCGATCGCAACACAATGCATTGGAAAAAAAATAGAGATGCAATAAAACTACTACAACTAATTATCTTTGATCGTTTAGTTGTTTTGCCTCTTATATTAGAAGTAATAAATTAAATAGACGAGGGTTGCAGAATTTTATTTATTTTTTAAATAGGGCAGAAGGTATTTTATGGCCACTATTTTCGCATCCCCATAATTGAAGAGGTCTCATGGGTAGTCCGTATTGGTATCAAGTGTGTGTTTGGTGGAGATAAAAGGGTGTTTGGTGTAGATTAAAATCAAATTTCAAGTGGATTGTGATAGAAGTTTTTGAAATGTGTGGTTGAAAATGTGTGAGACTCATAAAAGATATGATTGATATTGATTGTTTCACCTTGACTTAAATTAAAATCAAATTAAAATCCGACCCAAACATGTCCTAAAATTAGATTTTTAGTATATTGTGATAAAAGCATTTGAAATATGTAGTTGAAAAGATGTGAGACTCATAAAAAATGTGGTTAATATCAATTATTTAACTTTGATTTAGATTAAAATCTGATTTTAATTCATACCAAACATGGCCTAAATCTACTCCCTTGTTCTGGTGTTTCCACTTTTTTGCCAATTTCTTGGGTAAAATCTCCCACCTATCTTAAAGATAAAGAAAGCTTTCTTGGACGCTTCTTGCACTAAAAATTGAATGATGATCCAATTCATTAACTATTATTATTTCTTCAAAGCATACAAACGAATAATAATTAGTAAAAATGAATGACAACCCGCTTCAGGCTTCTCGTTTTCAATAATCTCTGGGGAATAAGATTAGGGTGAGAAGTCCTCTAGAATCCAGATGGTATACAGACATAGGCTGACCAATTTGTCCCATCCTCATTATTGAATATCTAACTATATAATTGTTGTACGTACTTATTAATATATTCAATCGTGTTTGTTACCACTACTAATTTCACCCAAAAAATGAGAATTTTTACTGTTGGAATAGTGGCTAGCTGCAATAGTTGACCATTTTGTGAGTGAGTGGGCACCACTATTTTGAAAAAAAAAATGGTCAAATTTCTCATTTTGTTGTTGAAGTAGTGGGAACAAACCGGTAGAGACGGAAATGTGTGTGTGTGTGTGTGTGGAGGGGGTCCCCCAATATTGTCCGATGGTCCACTATTCATAGTTAATTTGTAATGTATTTTTCAGTTTCGCTCCCGCAAAATTTTGGAACTTTTTATTTTTTTTCCATTAATAAATATTGACCCAATAACTTACACTTTAAAATTCAACCTTACAAAAATTTTAGAACTAAACAAAAGATCCAATAGTTACTTAAATAAATAAATATCCCAAATTCAATCCAAAAGCAAATGACCCATTTATGAATCAATTACCCAAAAGCATACCCCTTAGACCACAGCCCACAAAATGTAATCCCGACTACAGACACCTAATGAGTTATAATCTTGTTGATAGATTGATTCGTCTTGTCTTAACTCTTCCAGTTTCAACAGCAACTATATAACGTGCATTTTCAGCTATGAGTGTTATTAAGACAATGTTACGTAATAGAATTGAAGATGATTTTTTGTCCAGTACCATGCTTGTGTATATAGAGGAGGTTGTTGATACTTTTCCATTAGATTCTCTTATTGGCGAGTTTGAAGTGATGATGACGATGAGAGACCAATTTCAGATATCCAAGCCATCTATACCATCTGTTATATAGATAGACAGTTTACTTTTTATTTTTTTGATGTCCATCTAACGTTCATGTTTTCAATTTGTATAGCGTTAGACACATAGATGGACATATTGTTTTTGTATCGACAAATTGATTGTCTTTTTGGTCAGTCAATCTAACTTGCCTATTTTGGTACTCAAAATTGTCGTTTTCAATCCTCTTAGTTAAAAAAAAATTTCGGGGACCCGTATTTTCGCCCCCGCAAAATTGAAATCCTGGCTACGTCCTTGCAAACAGGGGCTCAAAATGAAATTTCCATTTCCATCAAACATCTCACCATGTCAAAAGCATGGTTTGATAGTGATACAAATAGATTAATAAACGACAGATCAATTTTATCAATTTATAGGCCTCAAAACCCCATTAGATGGACATATTGTTTTTGTATCGACAAATTGATTGTCTTTTTGGTCAGTCAATCTAACTTGCCTATTTTGGTACTCAAAATTGTCGTTTTCAATCCTCTTAGTTAAAAAAAAATTTCGGGGGCCCGTATTTTCGCCCCCGCAAAATTGAAATCCTGGCTACGTCCTTGCAAACAGGGGCTCAAAATGAAATTTCCATTTCCATCAAACATCTCACCATGTCAAAAGCATGGTTTGATAGTGATACAAATAGATTAATAAACGACAGATCAATTTTATCAATTTATAGGCCTCAAAACCCCATTAGAATTTTTTTCAGTTGTGCTGGCGCATCTTGAGTTTAAACCTATTAGCTTTAATTACGACTCACAAAGATTTGTTTGTTGAGCCTGATAGAAAATCGGAAAGGGATTATCGATCCAAAACATTATTAAATCCTAATTTATCAAAAACCTTTCTCAAATATAACCATGCATGTTGAAATCAATGAGAATGAAAATAGCGGAAGTATAAAACATACCTTAAACCATAGATTTTCGATTCTTTACTCGAAGGGGTTAGATCTTCCAATTGATTGGTGGTCTCATTTTCAGTTTTGCTCTCCATTGATGGGGATGTAGAGAAGCTCAAGCACACACCAACAATTGGGGACCATGACCCTATATAATTATAAGATAATTGAAAGGTCATTATCTTTCATTTATTTCAAATCGGCCCATTCAACAATTTAAAACAAACTTCCGGTCTCTATACTTTAATTCCATGAAACTTAATACCCACTAGTCAAAATTTATCTTTATTTGATCACTTTAATTGACTAATATACTTTAAATAATAGAACCACACATTTTAATATGTTACGTGTGGCCCCAAATATGTTAGAATTTTTCAACAATCTTCCACTGGGCCATACGTGTAACCTTTTAAATGTGTACAATCTTACGAGCTCAAAAATGTTGCTATTATTATTATTATTATTATTATTATTATTATTATAGGTATTTCAAATAATCTCGTCCATCAATCATATTGATATATGATCAAAGTGATTTTTGTCACATTTAACGTGACTAAATCTATCAATGTTCACGTATACCCATACAACCAAATGACATAGATCAATCAAGGAAGTGTAGCCTAACGATAACATTTTGCAGTCAAATTCCATGATTATAATCAGAATATCTAACAATCTCCAATTTGTCTGATATTCCTGAATGTGATAATGTAATCCTTAGTTTACTATAGATACTGAATAACCTCATGGCTGCTTTCCAAATTTCCATCCCAAATTTAGTTAAATATCTGTCTAGCATACCAATGAATGCTATATCCGAATGTGTATAAACTTAAGTATATATTAAATTCTCAATTGCTGAAGAATCGAGCATTTCACGTATTTCCTTTTCTTTAAATTTATCCATGATGCATTAATTGAGACTAAACTTGTCTCCTTTATCAATAGGGGTATCACCTGATTTACAGTCTTGCATGCCAAACCTTTTAAGTATTTTATTGATATAGCTCTTTTGTGACAATTTAAGAATATCTCGAGGACGATCCCGATGTATCTGAATCCCTAATAAAAAAGAGGTGTCACCAAGATCTTTCATCTCAAAATTTCTTGATAGAAATCTCTTGGTTTCGTGCAACATGTTTATATCCTTAGTAGCAAGCAGTATCAACACACAAAATCAAGAAAATATGCTTACTCTCACTTAACTTGTGATACACACAATCATCAACAGCATTCATCTCGAAATCAAATGAGACAATTATTTGATGAAATTTATGGTACCATTGACGGGAAGCTTGCTTGAGCTCATAAATGGATTTCTTTAATTTGCAAACCATATTATTTGGTTTCCTGACACTTAGTTTTATGATTGCACCATATGGATCGTTTCATCAACGTCACCATTTAGAAACGCCGTCTTAACATCCATCTGATGTAGCTCAAGATCAAAATGTGCAACAAGTGTCATAATTGTCTTGAAAGAGTCTTTCGTTGAAATTTGAGAGAAAGCCTCTTTGTAGTCAATGCCCTCCTTTTGAATAAAGTCTTTAGCTACAAGACAATCTGTATATGCTTCCACATTACCATTCAAATCCCTTTTAGTTTTAAATATCAATTTACAACTAATGAGTTTCGCACCTTCTGGTAATGAGACAAGATCCCAAACTTTATTGTCTTGCATAGACTTATACCCATTATTCATGGCATCAATCCACTTTTGAGAGTTATTCATTTGCATGATTTGATGAAAGTTGATTGATCAGATCTTCTTTCAACAATCCATGTCATCATTATTTTCTTGGAAAAGACTATAAAGTCATCCAAAATTATCTTTCTCCATTTTATAGTGGATTTCCTTAATATTATTTATTCTTGAGGTTGTTGAGTTTGAATTTCTGGAACAATCAGGTGATTGTGTATAGGGGATTTTGAAATGTAGTATTGATCCGAAATTGCTTCTTGAACAAGATCTGGAGCAAGAATTTGTCCCTGAACCTGATCATTGTCAATTGCAACAGAAGAAATATATACATATTCTTCATTCAAGACTCCCATTTCGAATATGACTTAATAGTGGGATCTTTAAAAATTTGCAACCCCTTAAAAAATAGCTTTATTTGGAATTGTGTTGAAAAGTCAAGTTGCAATTTTTATTGATCTTTACTAGAAAGATCATGATGTACCGTAGAATGATTCCACATTCCTTTAGGAATTTTAGCAAAAGGTCATGGACGTTGTTCTCCTTATCCATCATATCTATCATAGTATTCGCTACAATGGTAAGGTTTGACTTGTTGAATTCTTTTATTGAGTTGATTTTCAATTTCAGTCATATATGCTTTAAACATGTCCAGTATTTGAGATTCCTCATAGATGAGATATAGGTAGCCATAGTGAGAAAAATCGTCTATGACATAATAAATGACTGTTGACCATTCCAAGAAATTGAAGGGAATGATCCATATATATCTGTATGAATTAGTTCAAAGACGTCTGAAGCCCTATGACACCTAATCTCCTTATGTTTGTTTGTTTTTCCCTCAATGCAATTGATGTAAACACTTAAGTCTGGAAAAATTAAAGGAATAACACAAGATTTTTCATTCCCTTTTAAGAGAATTGACTTAATCGCTTGTGTCATAGCAAAGTAGAATTCTCATTGGTTAATTTATGTTTAATACCACGCAGATTCACATACAAGATTTCTTTATAAGATGCAACCGTATTAAACTGATAAGGTTATCGTTACCGGATAAAGAACTGGTGCCCACAATTTTTGAGGTAAGAAAAAGATCAAACTGACTATTTCAAATTGAACAAGAGTAACTATATTTGTCCAATATAAAAATAGAAACCAAATTCTGTTCAAAAGACGGTACCATAAATGTCTCTTTCAAATCCAAATAATAACCAGTCTTTAATGATAACCTAAATTCCTTATAGCCTCAACCTTAACTGATTTGCCATCTCCCCACATAAATGAATCTTTTAGCATCAATTGGTTTTGGCAGATCAGACAACTCCGCATATACACACTTATTTGAATAGTAGTACCGAAATATATTCACCAAGTGTGTCTAGGTATTGACATTAAATTTACCTCAAAATAAACCAAAGTGAAAAGTGTACTTTTCTTTACACGCCAAGCGTGATCTTTAGTACAATCTCTCTTTATATATCCCAGATTTTCACAAACGTTACAACTAAATTTATCATTTTTAGGCTTTTGCTGTTTATTTTAAACCGAACCGAATACATCTTTGTTATTATTTATTATCCTTAGAAGTACTAGCCAAGTGAGTAATACTAGTTTCATTTTGCTTTAGCATTTCTTTTTCTTGTACATAATATGTAAATGAGCTCATTAAGAGTTAAGTTTCCCCTTTTGACAGTTGTAACTGCCCTTAATCTACCGAATTGTGCAAGAAGCGGTATCAATACCAAATGTAAGAGCAAGTCATCAAACAGCTCGAGTTTTAGTTCCTTAAGCTTAGAAACAATGTGAGACATCTCCATGATGTACTCCCTTATGTTTTCTTTGCCTTTATACATAATTGAAATCAAGCTTTGCAAAAGTGTACTTGTTTCAGCCTTATCGTTTCTCGCAAAACGTTTCTAATTTCGGCAAGAAATCACTAACATTAGTTACTTCTTCAGATACTGTGCCTCCAAAGGCTTTCCGGAATGTCGCGCTTAATGATCATTAGACTCATGCAATTTGAGTGATCACACTTCTCAAAGTTCTCCTTTCCATCAGGTGAACTTTCTTCCGTAAGAGAAGTAGGTTGCTCAATCCGGAGTGCAAGATCTAGATCCTTGCAGCCCATAACAATCAATATGCTCTCTTTCCAATACTTGAAGTTTGTTCTATTCAGCACGAAAATAGTGCAAAAGTGGATGGATTATCTGAATAGAGAACTTATTTCCAATTAACATGTTCACATTGGAATCCGTATTAAACAATTAATTAATTCAAATAATGGTGAGTTCCATCTCAAGATATCTAACACATCATTAATATCAAGTCTTTAGACAATAATATTAATTGTAAGTGGTATTCTTGGTGTAGTGATCAAACATTGACAATAACTCGTGTCAAACAATAAACCCATCTTTGGATTGATTTATTATTCACATGGAAACCTTATAATTGTCACACATTTACCACCACAAGTGTGCATGCAATTCGACCAAATATTAATCTTCTTTTGGACCAGCTAATATCCGCATGAACAAGCATATACACACGAATTCCTTCTAATATTCTAAGTTAATTAATTTCCACAAGAGAGGTTGCTTTGACAACATATTGCTTCAATCAATTCACTTTCGAATATTATATACTCAAATGAGTCCTTCATGCCAAAATTTGAAAAGTGGAATACTTAATTTTATTTATCTTGAAACTTTAAGGGTCTAAGGGTTAATAATTCAATACTTTAGAGGTCAAAATTAATTAATTCAAAACTTAAGGGACCAATAATTAATTATTGAAAACTTTAGGGACCCAAAACTTAATAGTTCAAAACATTATGGGTCAATTAATAAATTATTGAAAAGTTTAGAAGTCAAAAATCAATTATTAGAAACTTTAGGGGCCAATTTAAACCAATTATGAACATTCAGGGACTTAATTATAAAATTCAGAACTTAAATGACCCAAATTAATTAATTTCAGAACTTCATGGGGCTGAATTATTAAAACCCATAACCTTAAGACCCAATTTGAATATACTTTAAACCTTTGGGGTTGAAACTTAAAATTTAACCCTAATCCTTAAATTGCAAGCAAGGGTTTCAAAACTTCAAATTTGCAGTCCAAACCCCCACCCCAAAACTTCCAAACCGAAAACTTTAATGGAGGCCCCTTCATCTTTCCTCCCTGGCGGCGCCGCCAGGGCGGGCTAAAGGCGGAGGACTGCCGCCCCCCGCACGCTGCTGTAACAGCAGCCCAACAGCCAGCCCAGGTTGCTGTAACAATCAGCAGTCGATGGCTGCATACTTTTTTTTAAAAATAAACTTGGAATTCTTTTAACAGATCTGAAAATATAGTAATCCAACCTCAATTTCAAAATCCGAATTTTCAAGAAAACTTTAAATTATTCCGAAATCCATATAATTTCAAGTTAGATTAATAATAAATCCAATTTGCATAAAATAATTGAAAGATCAAATAACCCATAAAAATTCAGAATTTTAAAATTCAATTTCTTAAGAATTTCAACTATGGAGAGACTCTGATACCATTTGATAGAAAATCGGAAAAGGATTATCGATCCAAAACATTATTAAATCCTAATTTATCAAAACTCTTTCTCAAATATAACCATCCATGTTGAAATCAATGAGAATGAAAATAGAGGAAGCATAAAACATACCTTAAACCATAGATTTTCGATTCTTTGCATGAAGGGGTTAGATGTTCCAATTGATTGGTGGTCTCATTTTCAGTTTTGCTCTCCATTGATAAGGATGTAGAGAAGCTCAAGCACACACCAACAATTGGGGACCATGACCCCATATAATCATAAGATAATTGAAAAGTCATTATCTTTCATTTGTTTCAAATCGGCCCCTTCAACAATTTAAAACAAATTTCCGATCTCTACACTTTAATTCCATGAAATCTAATACCAATTAGTCAAAATTTATCTTTATTGGATCACTTTAATTGACTAATATATTTTAAATAATATCACCACACATTTTAATATGTTACGTGTGGCCCCAAATATGTTAGAATTTTCCAACAGAGCCCGACTTCAAGAGGTATTTTAAATTTAACCTTTATAATTTGATGTTCTACATCAATGTCTGAATCAAGTTTGCATTTGCATATGTTTGATATTGTTTAAAAGTTAATTTTCTAGACCGCATGCAAGTTTTGTTAGCAAAATAGAAAATCATTTTTTGACAAAATAAGTAATTTAACAACAAATTTAATAAAATCTGAGTGATGTTATAAACGACACAAGTTGGCAGTACACGGGAATGAGTTAGCTAGAATCTTTTCTAACTGGAAATTGCTGTATATTTAAAGGTGACAGCAACATATTACTCGGTATTTCTCCATGTCAATGCACGTGCCCTTGAAAAATTGCATGAGAAACTGCATACTAGACAATATTAAGAAAGAGATAAATTAAAATTTTATCCAATCATTGAAAGCTGTCTGAGAAGGGATCTCGAGCAGATGTAGAGGATGACTGGATGAGCCAGTTTCTGGTGCATCAGACGAATGAAAGTGGGTCTGAGTTTTACTTGAATTAAGTTTCAAGTATTTAATTTTCTCTCTGAGTGATTGAAGCTTCACTAACGAGTTGAACTGACTCGTTTTGCTCATTGACTAGTTGAGTTGGCTAGGGATGAACTATATGCCACACAAGTTTACTGGCTCGTCTAATGTACAGACTTGGCCAGGGGCGGACCCAGCTTAGGCCCAGCGCAGGCATTTGCCTACACTGGGCTTTGGGCTACCCCTGATTTTTGCACTAGCCCAATACTTAAAAAAATAAAAATAAAAGGTTGGGCCAATTATTTGGCCCATTCCAGTCCTACGCCCCATGATTAAACCATAGAAGTTCTTGCGATGTTGACTGCTGAGCCCTTTCTTCAAGTTGCGGGCTGCGATTTCTTGCAATCAACTGCTGACCCCTTTCTTCCACGACCACGAGAACCTGCTGCTGTGCGGGGACAAGGTTATGATGGGGCAAGTAATATGCAAGGTCAGTTCAATGGTCTTAAAGCACTCATTTTAAATGAGAATTCTTGTGCTTTTTACATTCATTGTTTTGCGCATCAACTCCAAGTAACTCTTGTAGTTGTGGCAAAGAAGAATAGACCTATTACTAATTTCTTTTGTGTGGTTGCAGACGTGATAAACAATGTTGGATCATGTGCTAAACATTGTGATCTTCTTCGAGATAAACAATCAGATTTTATTGTTGAGGCATTGGAGAATGGTGATATTTTAAGTGGACGAGGCCTTAATCAAGAAACTACTCTTCAGCGTTCAGGTGATACTCATTGGGGATCACATTATAATTCTTTGGTTTGCTTGATTAACATGTTTACCGCTGTTATTGATGTACTTGGAATAATTGAAGAAGATGGATCAAGTACTTGTGATAAAAAAAAATGATGCATTTAATATATTGGAGTCAATACAATCGTTTGATTTTGCATTTAATCTACATTTAATGAGAAGTATCTTGGGGATTTCAAATGATTTGTCAAAGGCATTACAGAGGAAAGATCAAGACATTGTTAATGCAATGGACATGGTGAAAATTTGCAAAAAGAGACTCCAACTTATGAGAGATGATGGGTGAGATTCTTTCTTACAACATGTTTCTTCTTTTTGTGAGCATCATTATATCAATGTCCCAAACATGGATGGTATGTTTATGTGTTCTGCACATAGTGGTCGCCCTCATCGTAATCCTCCACAAATGACCAACTTGCATCACTTTCGGGGTAGATTTATTCTATTCTGTCATAGATACGCAATTTCAAGAATTGAATGATCGTTTCTCGTAGGTAAATACTGATTTGCTCCTTTGTGTAGCTTGTCTATGTCCACAAAATTCATTCTCTGCTTTTGATAAAAGAAAGTTGATTCAACTTGCTAAGTTTTATCCACAAGATTTTTCAAAAGTAGATCCCTTCACACTTGACGATTAACTTGATAATTACATTTTTTATGTTCTCTCTAACAAAGAGTTTGAAGAATTAAATGGTCTCAGTGTTCTCGCACAACAGTTAGTTTTGACAAATAAGAGCAGATCATATCCAATGGTTTATAAGCTTTTGACTTTGGCACTAATATTTCCTGTTGCTACTGCTACGGTAGAGAGGGTATTTTCTGCCATGAACATTGTGAAGAATAGATTGTGCAATCGAATTGGAGATGAGTGGATGAATGATCACCTTATTGTTTATGTGGAGAAAGACATATTCTTAAAGATTGATAATGATGTGATTGTACAAAGATATCAAAGTATGAAAACTCGTAAAGAACAATTGTAAGGTATTTCATTTTAATATAATACTTGTGTTATAATTTTTTTTCTTCTTTTTTACTGTTACCGCCCGCACTGGACAAATATCCTGGGTCCGCCCCTAGACTTGGCGTTCTATCTTAAAATATCGATCTTAATAAGAGGAGTAGTCCAAAACTTCAAACTCTTATAAGTTGACCTATATTTTCATCTTTATTTGATATATGATTTTATCACTTAACATGCCCTCGCAAGATGATGGTTCGATTGAGTAAATCAATCTTGAAATTCATGTATTTAATTTTTTTCAATCTTAATCGGGATCAAATCGCTCGTTTGAAGTTAATGTGCTCTGATATCAAGTAAAGACTTGACGTTCCATCTTAAAAGGTCAACTTTGTTAAAAGAAGTAGTTCAAACTCTTACAAATTAGTCTATATTTTTATCCTTATTCGATATAAAATTTTATCCCTTAATATCCAGGTTGCAAGATAGAAGATCGATTAGTAAACTATAGACCCCATCAATTAAATAGATATCGACATCTTACCTGTATATTTATGGGCATGGAGTACCTGGAAAGGTAATATGTAACCCTCTTTTATTAATTTATGTAAAGAAGAAAATTTTATCGATAAGATAAATTTATTACATATTTTTTCAAAAAAATCACCAACTAAAAGCTGTATTGTTAATGACAATAGAAAAACAATAACAAGAATACACAGATTTACGTGGACGAACGAATAATGAAAAAATCCACTATATCAAAAATTAGTACAAGAGATAAATGTGTCTAGCGGCTACTCCAAATAATACAATGAAACCCTAAAATACATCTCGGTCCAATAGAAATTCTCATAATTTTTGTTTCACCTCATATGTCACACTGCGAGATTTTCGAGTCATGTCAAACATAATTGGAGTTACCATACTCTTAACAAATCTTGATAGACTATTCTGTCAATAATATTCTTTTTTATTTTTATTACTTTACTTTGCAACAAAATTTGTTGGCTGCAATTAATGCAAGAGCTTGAGCTACAATATAAGTTGGTACCTACATGATGAGAAAAAGACAGCGTTTGATTACGTGAACATAATATATTCATGTATTGAATCACCTCATCTAAAAGTGTAGCTTTTATAGGGAGGACAACCTCCTAAGGCGCAACTTGGATTTTTTTCCATCAAAAGCACGACACTTAATAATTTTCAAAAATAGGCAGCAAAAGCAATGGTTACAGCTAGATTCTAGAAATATGTCCAACGGAGTAAATCACCACCACCACCACTCTCCACATGGCGGCTATTCTTGGAAGTGTCACTACATTGTCCATGTTTGGTTTCACCACGATGGTCGTGCAACCACTAGATATTAAGAAATAGGTTCCAAGCGATCAAATGTAAGCAAAAGTTATATATATGTATTTATCATAATTATTAGTGTTGTGAGACGCGGAAGGTAATATCGGATTAAACAAATACCAAATTGTTGAAAAATAAAATAAAATATAATAATCACAATATGAAGTAATTGATCACAAGAACAAAATAATTTGCAAAGAATGGAGAAATAATACAAGAATTTTGTGTTTATAATTTGTCCTACTTAATTTAAAATACAATGAAAAACTAAATATATATAGGGAACAATCCAAGCCTTAGAAGTAGAGTTGTAGATGAAATAGAATGCTCAAAAGTTTTCTTATCTTGATGTCTTCAACTCCAACACAAATTTCAATTCCCAATAGGACTTTCAAATACAATTTCACCTAGAATTATCTAATTAGACTTCGAATATGATTCCAAAAATAGAATTATAAATAAAATTTCTTTTAACGTGCACTTTAATTAGAATTCTCAATTATTTTCAACAAAAAATTCGGATCATCTTTGCGATCATATCCTTTGTCGCGTAGCTAGTTGCATTAATCCTAATAGTATAAAAGCCATTATAAAACATGGGAGTACCTCCCTCATTGTGCGTCTTGTGGGTACAGTGATGACTGTTAGTACTGTTCTTGATGACTAGTTTGTTAGGGTTGAATTCCAATTTCGCACCAAAACTCAATCAAAACCAAATAAACCGGAATAATGGAACTAAATTCAATACTCAACACTTAAATGTAAACTATATTTCATTCTATTGATATTTTCTATTACAATGCAAGGAATTACAAGTGAAAGAACAATTACAAAGGAGAAAATATCGATTAGCAGAGGAAGAACATGAATAAGCAGGAGAAACAGGGAAAACGAGGAAGAAGCAGGGGAAGAACCTTACCAAAGAGAGGAACGAGGACGGAGAAGAAGAAGAAGAAGAACAACAACAACAGGAGATCGGAGGAGAAGACGGTGAAGAGGAGGAAACTAGAGAGCAGGAGGAGAAGAGGAAGAAGAGGCAGCAAACCAGATTCACTTCATCAATCCTTTTCCAAATGTAGAGATACCACTACATATAGACCCAAACAACAAGGGCTTTGGGCTAGCCCACTAACAATACAAGCCCAATTAGATCAAATAAATGTAAATAGTCCAATAAGCAAGAGTCCATGACATCCCTTCCCCTTAAATTAACCTTGCCTCAAGGTTTGGATGTCTTCTTTGTATGAAGCTAGCTACTTCATTTTCTTCACTATCCTTGGATTAAGCAGGTAGTGCAAGGTGACATATGCCTCTATAAAATCATTGTTTCTTAAGCTGTGATCATCATCAATCCTTATTGGTTTCAAAAGGGTCTTCTGAGAATTGTTAAGCTCAATCATATCACTTTGACTTCCATCTTCAATAGTCTTACTTGGCGTTCCATTCTCAACCCCCTCCTTCTGATCTTTAGAGGAATAAACAATTGCTTCAGAATTCTGATCCTTTGATTCTGAAGAGAAATCAACAGTTGCTTCTGTGAAAGGGAACGTGCCACAACATTCGTGTCACTTGTGATACCATCTTTATTTATATCAACTGACGTTCCAATTTCCAAATTTTGGTTCTCAGTGTCTAAAATCAAACTCATAGATCGCTCCAACTGAGGGAAAACTAGTGTTACTGCACTCCTATAATTTCCTTTACCATTTTCTACTATCTCAATTCGGGTTACAGCCTCTATACTATGATTATTTGCAGAAACATTTGTGACTGCTATAGTTTTCCCAGTATTTTCCTCAGTAACAATATCATCAATTATATCATTTACACGGTCTGGCTTCAAGTGAATCAATTGAAGCATCATATCTCCACCAATTTTATTTTCTTCTGATTCCATAATAACACTACCATTATCTACTTTAGAACTCTAATTGAGCATGGTCACACTTACAATAGGTAAGATCTCATTCCTGTGATTTTCACTTGAACATTCCTCCACATATCCAACACTTTCTAAATCTGCACTACAGCCAGAAGATTCTTTTGTATCTATGCTTAAAATATGATCAGTTAACTCAATGTTAATTGAATCTTCTGATAACTTCTCACTGGATTTATTCTCTCTACAACACTAGTGCTTCCATTGCCTTCATTAGTCGCCTTGGTTGAATCAGCACTAATATTGAACTCATGTTGTTCCACTTTCAAAGCTGATTGATCCTCAGTCATTTAGTTAACATTGAAACGATCAATTCATTTTTTCTGTTCATTTCCCCTATCAATTGCTCCATCCTACTTTGCTTAGTGTAGACCCTCTTCAACATTTGATCTCATGAATTTGCAGTCACATTCAGAACCCCCAGTTTCTTTTCGAACCTTTTAATTTGTTCTTCCTGATTTTTACCAAGAGTTTCCATTTTCTTTCCTAGCTCACGTACTGCTCTAATACCAATTGTTATGGTTGAATTCCAATTTCGCACCAAAACTCAATCAATCACCAAATAAACCAGAATAATGGAACTAAATTCAATACTCAGTACTTAAATGTAAACTATATTTCATTCAACTGATATTTTCTATAACAATATAAGGAATTACAAGTGAAAGAACAATTATAATGGAGAAAATATCGATCAGCAGAGGAAGAAGAGGAATAAGCATAAGCAGGAGAAACAGGAAAAAAGAGGAAGAAGCAGGGGAAGAACCTTACCAGAGAGAAGAATGGGGACAGAGAAGAAAAAGAAGAATTAGAACAACAACAACAACAGCAGATCGGAGGAGAAGACAATGAAGAGGAAGAAACTAGAGAGCAAGAGGAGAAGAGGAAGAAGAGGCAACAAACCAGATTCACTTCATCAATCCCTTTCCAAATGCAGAGATATCACTACATATACACCCAAACAACAAGGGCTTTGGCCTAGCCCACTAACAATACAAGCCCAATTAGATCAAATAAATGTAAATAGTCCAATAAGCAAGAGTCCATGACATAGTTTCGGAGATGTCAATGTCTGGAGGGAGTATACAAGTGGGAAAAGCATGGATTTTAAGAAACGTTGTTAACTGGATACCTTTGTTTATTAGTTTATGTACGTATGTACCAACTGAATACATTTGTCTTCTATAAAGAGATTTCACTTCAGTTCATATGACACAAATCATAAATACAAATCTACAAAGAAAGGTCACTAAAACATCAAAATTATCAGGTTTTGTCAACTAGTACAACGGTTATTTAAGCAGTCGATAGAAGTTGGGGGTTTTTCCAAAATAATTTTTAGTGTTGCTACACTTGCAGAAAAAAAAAAAACCCAGAAAGCTTACAGAAACACACATGGGGTGGGCCCCATTTTTTTGGAAAATATTTAATTCACATGAGCCCACGCCCATGCGAGTGTCTGTAAACATTCTGTAAAAAATGTTTCTGGACACATCGTTTTCCAATAATTTTCCCGCCTAAACCAGTACCACCAGCCTCAAAATTCTTGAGAAAAAGAATTGTCAACAATTTTGTCAACACTGAACTCAAGCAGCTTGTCAGGCAAAACATCAAAAACTCAAGCTACTGGGGGGAGAGCGTCATCCTCTGAAGTTTCGACAGCAGTTGGTGGCACGAATCGCCACATTGGAATTCCAGGGTATCCAACAAGCGGCACCAACTTGCTGCCAACAACTGGAGGCGAGGCTGCAAATGGCACGGGAATTGGATGGGGCTGAGGTAGAAAGCCCCGTGGGGTATTCAATGCTTTCACCTGTAGCTCAAGTTTATCTCTCTCTGTTTTCAGCTTCAACTTCTCATCCCGAAGTTCATTTTTCTCAGCCTACAAGATTATTAATAATATTAAGGAATACACAGAGCATGGCATTCAAACCTCCCAAAGAATAGAGCAATTTGTATTTGGATGTGAAATCTTATAGACAAGTCTGTACCTCACAGAATCAATAAACCGAAAGAACAAGCCTCACCTTTAATTCATTAACCTTCTCCTGCAAACCTTCGTTTGATTCTTTCAACTTCTGGACTTCTTCCTGCATTTGAATCACCATGCGAACAGCATCGCTCAATATAACAGCCTTGTCCATTTTAGGTGGCCTTCCAGGTTCTAGGATAGAACTCAATTCTTGGAACCTTGATATAGAAGCAAAATCAACATAAACATGTACAAGGATACACCGGTAAAAGAGCACCACATACAGCAAACGTCAATGCAACCAGCACACTGCACGTGCATGCAAACAGTAACACAGACTCAGAGAAACAGAGAGTCGAGATTACCTGTCGTTCAACATATCCCTGCGGATTTTCTCCTTGTAGGCTTTGGAATCAGATGCACTACAATTTCCAGACCTCATCCTAATGGGGAAAAACGCAAACACAGTAAGAAAAAAATCAACAAGTCTACTGACTGGAAGAGAAATATTAAAAATTAGTTAAGTAAATTCCATTACAGTTCAAACAAAACTAAAAGAAAAAAAATTCTGCGCACACTACATGATCATTGATGTAATATACTAACATCACCTATTTTCTTTTAACCATATTGAAAACCAACTTGACAACTAAAAAAATGAAAATGAAAATGAAATGAATTACATACACACCTCTTCCTTGAGCCGAACTCCTTCACACCGTCAGTATTTCCAAGCAAGTCGTCAAATTCCACACTGAAACATGATAAAGAAAATCGAGGATGTGCTCATAATAAGAAGAAGAAACTATTTATGCCAAACACTTGATTCATCGAGATATCCAATAAATAACAATTTCATAGGATAACATTATTTTAATAAACTCAAGTCCTTAAAAATCCTGATATCCATCCTCATTTAGTACAGTTCCATAGGTTGAAAATTTTACCTCTACCAAACGGCATATATCAACTGCAAGTTCAGTCTTTTCCTAACAGAATTACTTTTATCAGAAACCGGAGATTAACTCCATTTTCACTTAATCTTGCGCCCTGTTTGATACCATCATGTTTGGACAAGCTTTAAAAAGTTCACTTTTAAGCAAGTATGAAATTATGTTTTAAAATAAGTTCTCCAAACATTTTTGGGATAAAGTTACGCAATTTGTTTTAGCCTTAGCCACACATCTTATTAGTCAATAGATATGAAAAAAGTAAGAAACTACACGGCCCAATAAATTTACTAAGTTGAATTCAGTATTTCATAAAGATTAACAAACTCTCACTGTCATGCTATAGCTATACAAAATCAACAAAAGGAAAAAATAAAAAAATAAAAAAAATTAAACTTCTTCCACCAAAACAAAATAATTCTACCTTACATTCCCATCAGCCCGAACAATTGCAGTATTAGAAGCTGTATCTTAAAATCACAATTCACACACAAAAACAACAAATCATGAATAATTAATGCCCACAAATAACCAAATCTCGTTTGCATCAAACGAGAAGTATAGAGGATAAAGAATAGTGAATGGAAATAAGGAGAGACCTGAGAGGGGCTGGAGGGACGAAAGCGTTATGAGGTTGGGTCCAGGGAAAGGCGGTGCCTTCAAGAGGAGGGAGGTGGCTGCCGGGGACCGGAACGTCATCCAGTAATGCATAATCAAAGACCCAGTTGGAGGAGTTACCATTTTCCTCCAGAGGAGACGCCATTTTCTTGGCGCCGGAGAAGAGTTCTTCCACCGGAGCCGGAGGTACAACAGGAACTGATTTTTTATAAGTTTATTTATTATTATTATTATTTTTATTTTTGGTTTGGAGGGGAAAGAGAAGAAAAATCAGTATTTTTGTGGTACAGGGAAGGGAAGATCAGGGAGGAAAGGAGCGGTGGAGACGAGAAATTTCGTGGCTGGCGTGGAGTCATTGACGGTTATAAACTGGGGCTCACATGTGGCGCCACCGCTCACTAAAAGTGATTTTTTTTAAAGCCCCGTTTGATGTCCATCGTTAGGCGAAAATGAATTTTATAATAGTAAATTTTCAAAGAGGGTGGAACTCAAAAATAAGATTTTTTTTTTTTTGTTTTAAATTGAAGTATAAAATATTTTATCGTGAGAATACGTGATAAAAAAACGAGGTTAAAAAAATGAATTTTAAAATAATGAGAATCATCAAATATAAAATAAATATTCACTTCTTTGAGAAACCTTGCTTTGAATTTTTTGACGAAAATTATAAATTATCAAATTTTATTTTTTATTTTTTATTTTTCATTTATTTACCACTCGTTTCACCATTTAGCCTTAATTCGAAAAAAAAAAAAAAATTATAATCAGTTTAAATATTTTAAAATTGAAATACCAAAGATTAAATATTTCAATTTCTACCTAACCATCTCAAATGTTTCTACATTATTATTGAACTTTAAGTTATCCAAGTTACTTCCATCACTTCATTGCTCATTGCTTTAAAGTCAATGAAAAATGGAAGATGGGATCACATTTTAACAGGTTTAGAATTTGAGGTGAATTATCATCAACTCGGCAAGTCCAGGGTCACAGCTCAAATTCCAACCATTTGAATTCAATGTCAACTAAGATGAATAGTTTCTTCAACAAGATTACGTTGAGAGACTTTGCAACGTCCTTTTCAAAAGTGGTAATTAGTACATAATGTTCCTTTTTTTTTTTTTTCACTTATTGTGGAAAATATCTTTATCTTTTTTTTTTTTTTTTTGTATTTTTATCTTTCATTGCGTAAAATGTCATTTTCATGTATTTTATCAATTAAAAATTGTAAAATGACGAATATATCTTTATATTTAAATAAAATAAAAAGAAGAAAAAAAACCTAATTGTAACCACTGTTCCAAAAAAATTTAAAAAGCACAAATGAATCCCAAATAAATTATTAAAAGGGTAATTAGCATATAATGTTCATATACCTTTCACTATTATTGAAAAAAAAAAATCATATTTTTCTTTTTTTGATATTTTTACTCTTAATTGCACATTTGATTGCACAAACTATCATTTCTATCCATTTTCATCCAATTTCTCAATATAAAGAGTTGTGAAATTACGAATATACCTTCCTAATTAAATAAAAAATATAAACAATTAATTACAACCATATATTCCTAATTTTTTAAGGTGTCCCAATTAAATGTATTAAAAAATTATTTTTTAAAGGCGAAATGAACCCCAAATAAATTATTAAAAAAAATTAGAAATTTAAAAAAATTAATTTTCTTTTAACTTCTTTTTTTTTTTTTTGTTTAAATAGGAGAATATATTCATCATTTCACAGCTCTTTATTGATAAATTGGATAAAAATGAATAAAAATGATGATTTGCGCAATCAAAGATGTAATTAAATGTTAAATACTAAAAAATGAAAGGTAGAGACGTGTTCCGCTATAATAGTGAAAGATAGGGATATTATGTGTTAATTACCCATTTAATAATTTATTTGAGACTCATTTGCGTTTTTTTTAAAAATGGGACTATGATTGCAATTAATTTTTTTCTTTTTCTTTTATTTAAAGAGAATATTATATTCTTCATTTCACAATTTTTATTGAGAAAATGCATGAAAAAGATTTTTTGCGCAATAAAATATGTAAATAAGGGTGAAAATGTCAAAAAATAAAATGTACTGATGTTTTCTATAATAATAGTGAAACGTGAGAACGTTATGTGTTAATTATCATTTTCAAAAAGGGTTAATTTCACGAACGGTGACTGAAATTTAAATTTCTTTCACAAATGGTGACTGAACGATCGTTATGATTTTAATTCAAATTTGAGGATCTCAAGTGCAGGCATCGTAAAAAAAACCTCCCCTAAAAGCATTTTCAGCCACCACTTTAGAATGAAATTCCACCACTTTTCAGCCACGAAAACCATCGGACAAAAATACCACCTTGAAGCCATCGCCTCCCTTTGAACAACCCACCTAAGAATCGCTCCTAACTACAACGGATTTGGCCGGAATTTCGTCCCAAAGTGGCGGGTTCGCACAGTACAAAACTGCCAATCGCCACTTTAGGGCGAAATTTCACCACTTTTCGGCCACCAAAACCACCGGACCAACACACCACCTTGAAGCTCTCGTTTCCTTCTACGTAGCCCACCCAAGAATCATCCCTAAATCTGGCAGATTTGGCCGAAATTTCGTCCCAAAGTGGCGGCTAGCAGTTTTTTGCTGTGCGAGCCTGTCACTTTGGGATGAAATTCCGGCCAAATTCGCCGGAGTTAAGGGAGATTCGTGGGTAGGTTACGTAGAAGGCAACGAGGGCTTCACAGTGGTGTGTTGATCCGGTGGTTTTGGTGGCCGGAAAGTGGTGAAATTTCGCCCCAAAGTGGTGGCAGACAGTTTTGTGTTGTACGAGCCTGCCACTTTGGGACGAAACTCCGGTCTACTCCGTCGGAGTTAGGGGTGATTCTTGGACGGATTGCGTAGAGGACAACGATGGCTTCAAGGTGGTGTGTTGGTTCGGTGGTTTTGGTTGCCAGAAAGTGGTGAAATATCGCCCCAAAGTGGTGGCTGGCAATTTTGTGTTGTACGAGCCCACCACTTTGGGACAAAATTCCAGCCAAATTTGTCAGAGTTAGGGGCGATTCTTAGGTGGGTTGCGTAGAGGACAGCGAGGACTTCAAGGTGGTGTGTTTTTCCGGTGGTTTTGGTGGCTAGAAAGTGGTGAAATTTTGCCCCAAAGTGGAGGCTGACAGTTTGTGTTGTGTGGGCCCGCCACTTTAGGATGAAATTTCGGCCAAATCCGTCGGAATTAGAGGCGATTCTTGGGTGGGTTACGTAGAGGGCAATGAGGGCTTCAAGGTGGTGTATTTTTTCGGTGGTTTTGGTGGCCTAAAAATGGTGAAATTTCGCCCCAAAGTGGCAGCAGACAGTTTTTTGCTGTGAGAGCGGCTCACTTTGGGACGAAACTCTGGCCAAATCCGTCGAAGTTAGGGGCAATTCTTGGGTGGGTTGCGTAGAGGGCAGAGATGACTTCAAGGTGGTGTGTTGGTCATGTGGTTTTGGTGTTCGAAAAGTGGTAAAATTTTGCCCCAAAGTGGCGGCTGGCAGTTTTGTGCTGTGCGTGCCCCCCACGTCGGGGTTAGGGGCGATTCTTGGGTCGGTTGCGTAGAGGACAACGAGGGTTTCAAGGTGGTGTGTTGGTTCAGTGGTTTTGGTGGCCAAAAAGTGGTGCAATTTCATCCAAAAGTGGTGGCGGAAAATGGTTTTGGGGAGGGTTTTTGATTATGTTTGCACTTGAGGTCCTCAAGGTTATATGTTCACGTGTTTTAGTCTTTTAAGTATGAATTAAAATTATAATGGTCCTTCATGGACCGTTTGTGAAAGAAATTTATGTTTCAGTGACCGTTTGTGAAAGCGCATGTAAATTAAGTGACCGTTTGTGCTAGTTTTAAATTTGATGACCGTTTTGTAATTTTGATGTAAATTCAGTAACCGTTTGAGAAATTAACCCTTTTAAAAAATGATGAATACCAATCAAAAAATAATAAATTTTATTACTATCTTATTACATACTACTATCGTTCTTTAGCAATACATAGTTTAATGTATTCAATATACACTTTGCCCATGAGATCGATTTTTTTTTTTTAAATCTATATTTTTTAAAACTTATTTTTAATTACATATTTTCTCAATTATACACTTTTTACAAAATTTATTCTCAAAGACAGAGCCCCTCCCCCCACCTCCCCCACACACACACACAACACGCGCGCGCGCGCACACAAATCTCTTCAATATGCGAAGAAAAGAATAAGGTGATGCTATTTGGCTGTACGAGAGCCATTGAATATTGATGCTCATAACCATGGCATGACTCCAAAAAATAGCAATAATTTGGTAGCTATATACGTATGGTCTCCAAGAGATTTAGTAATTATTATTAAAGATCGGAATCAAAGATCCACAACTCGTGACTTTGACTCAAGAACGTGGAGGAATTCACGGTGAAGTTGTAAAAAGAGTAGAATCAGTGAAACGAATACTCGGAATTAAGAGGCCAGCCAGGTTGATTGGTTCAAAAAATTGAGTGTCAAAAAATTCATAAATTTTATATTACTCTCACGCAACTCAAGCACTTTCGGACCTTAAGCGAGAGCTTTGAAGAACGGTGAAGGAAGATTTTTCGAGATTTTTTTTTTCTAATAAAAAAAAAAAAGGAATAAATGACACTTATGAGCGACAACTTTTACCACTTGTAGTTGATCATTATCCAATAAATATCTCAATAAAAGTTAAGGACGATGAAAGGAGACAGCAGCACGACTAACAATAATTCCAGTGCTAGAGTTGTGCTACACTCTTGCAAGGCCAACGAATAAAAATAATTAATTTTCTCCTCGCATCACATTATTTTTTTATCAATTGAAGCTTTATTAAACAACCTCAATATCCTTCCTGAGTTATTCCTTTGACCTATGGTCTAACATTCCAAAGTCATCGAATAAGGTACACGAGAATCAAGAAAAAGGAGTGGCATCTTCCAAATGCCGCATCACCTGATAATCAGATGATTCACATTTGAAAGTTTGAATTTGATATTATTTTTAGTGCTTTTAAGGATAATGAGAACCGTGTTTGTGAATTTAGATGCAGCTTTCACGATTTTTAATCTTCCACAACCAAACATAGTGGTTAGTGCACGTCTCATTTTAAATCAAATCTACTTTGTCATTAAGACTGACCTATTTTCATTGTTCTTAAACATTTTCACTGTCAAATGCACCAAAACCATCTAGTGAGACGGGTCCATAATTGATTGGATATACATCAAGTTGGAAAGCAAAAATTGGACAATATATTTCAACTCTGTACATGGATTCATATGTGTTTATTAAATGTACACGTAGAAGGACTCACATGTTTTCTATAAATAATTATGTGCACTTGGATCTCGACTACTACAAGCTAGGCTTACCACATTTAATGTCCAAAAGAGGAATTTCATCAATCAGGTCCTTTCATCTCGCACTGTAGAATTTTGGCTGCCCTTATTCGATCTTCAAATTCGTGCACATCACTCAAAAATCCAAAACCTGCTCTCTCCCTCTCGATCTTCTCTACCCATTCTCCACCCTATTGTCAGATTTTCTAAAACATCAAATTTGACTAATTTTATTCATATGAAATGTGTAGTTAAAATTAATTAGGGAAAAAATCACATATACACTATAAAATAAAATATTCTCAATATCCTATATGTTACAATATATAAAAAAAAATACTGTATAAAGATAATAATATTATTAGAAATACTTGATCCCTTAATTACTCCCAAAAACGTTTTCTAACTGAAATTAAACTACAAAACCATAAACTACGCTGAATTAAATACATTCCCGTAAATTAAACCAATTCAAAAAAATTAAATGGAGAACAATACTCAGCACTTTGAGGAGAAATTATGTTGGTATTTCTTCTTCGCTTTCAAGAATAAAAAACTGGAGTTTGCGATATCATTCAATCAAAACCATCCTCGAATTGGATAATTCCATCCTTTACTCCATTATTTATTGTTTTGATATAACAACAATATCTGTAATCTGTTGTATATATTTGGATTCAGCGTGATGGTTCTAACACACGAACTTCAGAACATTTGTGTTACGCTTTGCCACCGAGGCTCAAAATCAATGTGCCACGTATAGGGGTGGGCGCGGGTCGGTTCGGTTCGATTTTTTCGGTTCCAGAAATTTTCAGGTATTTAGTGAATGGAACCGTCGGTTCTAGATATAATTCTGGAACCGTTCGGATTCGGTTCCTACTATAATTAATTTTTTTAACATTTATAATAACACTATATAAATACATTTAGAAAACTTTGTCAGTGCGTCTTGAATAATTAATCCATAACATATTAAAAAGTTTTCACGAAATGCTAACACTTTAGTACTAGACAATATAGATCACAATTTTTTTTGCTGCTTCCCTCAAACAGTTACTGCTCCACTGCTTACACAACAAAAGGTAATATATAAAAGCATCTAACTATGTTCTCCATTTTGAGAAGTGGTACCAAAATCATTCTTGTTTTCTGAAAACATTGTGAGAAGTGAGGCAATCCCAACGTGCTCAGTACTTTCACCCAGTGAATCTGTGTGTGAATATTGACCAGGTTCAATCTTAACTTTTACAAATGAACGTAATATTTTAAAGTATTAAAAATACTTACCAACTATGTAATGTAATCATCGATTGCTTGACTTGCCATGTACCATTAAAATGTTAACAATTTCTTGAGTACCATGTAAAGAAAAAGAATCCAGTAATTAGAGCTGGAAATCTCTGTGCAAAACTCTTGGAAGGCTTAGAAAATTTTTCATTGTAAACACGATAAAAGAACGAAAGCACTGTCAGCGTTAAGAGGGTAAAATCTCACGTCTCTTAAATATGAAAAGAATAAATACGAGAGTACTCCAACTTAGTGTGAGAACTAGAATGAGGAGGACTTCTTCAAGTTGAGAGAAAATGACTCATGACTGGACAAGAAACATGTTGTGCGGCGGGAATGGACTGGAGAGAGAAGAAGAAGAGAAGACTGAAAATTCTAGAGCTCTTTCCCTTTTATATTTAGTGGCTTTTTTTTTTTTTACAATTTCTTTTTATGTTGGTCAGTTTTGAAGAAAAGAAGACCGAAAATTCTAGGGCTCTGTCCCTTTTATATTTAGTGGTTTTTTATTTAATTTTTTTTATGTTAGTCGGTTTGGGTTATATTCAATATACTTGAAGCCCAAATGTCCAATTGTAAAAAAAAAATTCGGTTCTTATTCGGTTCTTCGGTTCTTGGTCTAGAACCGAGAACCGAACCCGTCGGTTCTCGATTCGAATACCCGTTTGGGTTTTTAATTTAAGAAAATCCGTTCGGTTCGGTTCGGTTCGGTTCGATTCGGTTCCGGTTCGGTTCGAACATTTTGCCCAGCCCTAGCCACGTAGCAATCCACATGGGCAGAAAGTCAACAGAAAAGTCAACAAGGACCCAAGTGATCAAATACAGAAATAATACAATTTTCGAAGCTCGTATCGAGGCACTGCCTCAACGGACAAAGCACTGTAACTTAGGTCGGAACGCTACTTAAGGAAACAAAGAAAAAAGTTGAAACTCTTCACTCGGAAGACCAGCATAAAGACCCTCCAAGGCTCTCCAATCATCCGAAGCTCACGAAGCCGACGCTGTCTCTTACAACATATTTGAAGATCTTTTTGAAATGATTGATGTAACACATGTAATAAAGAATGTCAGATGTGTCAGCCTATTGTGTAGGGCGGCGACCCCTTATCAGATTATTTATCGTATAAATAGACATCGATGTAAAGTCTCAGTTAAGGAGATGAGGTCATGTGATTCTGATCCAACGGACACCACGTCGTTAAGGCAGTATAAATATGTTCTCTTTGTAACTTAGAAATGATTTTTTTTTAAACAAAGACCACTAGGGTGTCTATTTTATTATTTTAAAAAAATGAAGTACAAGAAAGGAGTAGGGCATATACCTAACCTCCAGTAATTGAAATATGCTAACAATGTCTCGATATTAAATGTTAAAAACAGTAAATGAAAAATGAACAAGTATTTGAAACCACTCAAGGGTAGTCTCTGAAAAGTTTCTTATTTTGCTTCACTGATGAGATGACCTACTATGTACAAGTGATAAATAGGGAAGCTCTAATTGCCCTAAGGGGAGGTTTGGACATGAATTCCCTCCTCTGGAGGGATGTGAAAAACAAGGATCCCACCACTTATGATGCTTTATTAGAAATGATAAGACGCGAAATCCTCAATAAAAAATTGAGAGATAATAAGAACCGGGCCAACCAAGGACTTCCCCTACCACAAATGCAAAGGGGAAAATGTCCTACCTCCCATCTTATAGATTACCAGACCCCTTTCAATCATGGACAAACACTGGCCATTGTGACACTCGACGCAATACTCACTTTGGTTTAAGAGGACATAAACCTTGGTGCTAAAATGCATCAGGGACGACCTTATCCAAGATACCCTCAAAGAGGAAGAGGTAGGGGATGAGATGCTGAACATAGGAATAAGAATGAAGCGCCCATTTATTGTACTTACCATCACTTCCATGACCACCGCACAAAAGACTGTTGGGACATCGCAAGACACCCCCAGAACAACAATTAAGGAAGAGGCAGACACCCTCGAAGAGATGCTCCTCTTAGGCAGACCCAACAACCTGGAAACGTCGAGCCAATGCACCCCAACAGAAACGATGCTCCAAGAAGGAAGGACAATGATGCAGAAAGACCTAGAGAAGGTCAAAGACAAAGGCGAAGCCCCCCAACGAACGATGTCCATGAACCTATCAGGAAAATTGATACAATCTTGGAGGCCCACACATTGGGGAAGAATCTAGGAATTCTCATAGAAATTATGCCATGGAAGCAACAGACCTTCATATGACAAACTTCATAGTCAAATGAGCTTTTATTGAAAGAAACAGTCCACCAATATCATTTACTCACGAAGATACAATAGACGTGCAATATCTACACTGTGACACCCTAGTGATGAGGGCTGTCGTGACCCGTAATGACCTCAAAAAGATGTTAGTGGATAATAGAAGCTCCCTCAACATCATCTTTGGAGCTACTTTTTAGACAAGATAAAAGTTGACCATGAGCTGACCCCAATACGTTTTCCCTTGTATGGTTTCACAAGAGATAACATCATTCCAAGAGGTAAGATTACTCTAGGAATAGAGATGAGGACTGTACCCTTGACTGCTCACCACTTCATGGAATTTCTGGTAGTAGATAATCTCTACGCTTATCACGGAGTACTAGGAAGGTGCGCTTTGAATGAACTCTGGGCTGTCCCTTTCGTCCTTCATTTATGCATGAAATTTCCAACTAAAAAATGGAATTGCAACGGTTCGAGGTGATCAAAGAAGCGTAAGGGAATGTTATATGAATTCTCTAAGAAAAGCCGAACCAAAAAGCGTTAATGTCATCACCATAGATGTTAACATGGACAACGTCCTTGAACAAGAGAGAAAACTTGAATAAAAAGAAAAAGACGTCGAAATGATAGATACATCTAAAGAAATGGACATCCTTGGGGTTATATGTACCTCTAAAGAAGAGATGTCTGTGAGGAACAGGCCACTCCTAAAGAAGGGAAAGTTGTTGAAGGAACAGTCAGCTTGGAGGAGCTGGAGCCTCGAGTCATTAACTACGGGGCTCAAACAACACATAAAAGAACTGTAGAGCTTCTCAGTAGATCCATAGGACCTCTCCAAATGCCTGTAGGTCGGAAGAAACTTGCATATAGAAGCTAAGGAGGAGCTGAAAAGCTTCTTACTAAAGAATCTCGATGTCTTCGCCTGGAAACATGGGGACATGGTTGGAATTGACCCAAAAGTTAGTTGTCATTGCTTGAATATTGATCCAAAGGTCACGTCGCATAGGAAAAAGCAAAGGGCTTATGAAGCTCTCAAAGACGAAGTTAAGAAGTTAATCGACAATGGATTCATTCGGGAGTCAGTGTATCCAAAATGGGTCTCAAACCCGATATTAGTCAAAAAAATACAACGAAAAGTAGAGGATTTGTGTCGATTTCTCGTACTTGAACCAAGCTTGTCCTAAGGACAGTTTTCCACTTCCCAGAATAGACCAATTTGTGGATTCAACTACCAAGCACGAACTTCTTAGTTTCATGGACACATACTTTGGATACAACCAGATCCTAATGTTCCCACCAGATGAAGAGCATATTTCCTTCATCACAGACACGGGTCTTTATTGCTACACGTCATGCCTTTCAGGTTGAAAAATATCAGGGTCACCTATCAAAGACTCGTCAACAAGATGTTCATTGACTTGATTGGAAAAACTATGAAGGTCAATGTGGACGACATGTTGGCGAAGATTTTAAAGGCAAGTGATCATGTCGAAAACCTTAATGAGACATTCCAAATTTTAAAGAGGTATGAGATGAAACTCAATCTTTTAAAGTGTGCCTTTGGAGTCGCTTCTGGAAAGTTTTTGGGCTACATTGTTAACCAAAGAGGCATTGAAACTAACCCTAAAATGGTCAAGGCTTTAATGGACATGAGGTCGCCATAGAAACCAAAGGAGGTACAAAGCCTAACTGGACGTATGGCTACCTTAAATCGATTCGTTTCAAAGGAAACAAACAAGTACCTGCCCTTCTTCAAAGTTCTTAAATGTGAAAGTAAATTCCAATGGACAGAGGAATACGATGAAGCCTTCCAAGAGCTGAAAAAGCACTTGGGACGGCTCCCATAATCTCCAAACATAAGGCCAATGAGCCACTTTAGTTGTATTCGGCGGTAACCACAAGTGCTATCAGTTCGGTTTTGATAAGAGAATAGAATGATCATCACTGCCTGTTTATTACGTGAGTAGAGCACTCTTAGCAGTCGAGGCTCGTTATCCAGACATGGAGAAGCTGGCTCTCTCCTTGGTGATAGCCTCTCGAAAGGTGAGGCCATATTTTCAGGCTCACACACTTTATGTATTAACAAATTTCACCCTTAAGCAAGTGCTACAGAAGCCCGATGCTTCAAGGAGGTTGCTAAAGTGGGTTGTGGAACTCAGTGAATTTTACATCATATTTAAACTAAGGGCTACCATCAAAGGGCAACCCTTTGTAGACTTTGTGGTGAGTTAATCCCTATTCTAGAAATAGAAGAGGAGATGGAATCCGCCGAACTCCCCACATGGATTCTCTTCATAGATGGGTCATTAGAAGACTCAAGATCAGGAGCTGGTGTGATCCTTATCAGCCCTGAGGGTCATAAGCTTATTTGTGCTGTGAGGTTAGACTTCAAAGCAACCAATAATACAGCAGAATATGAGCCCTCATCGCTGGCCTTAAGTTGGCTAAAGAAATGCAAGTGAAGAGGCTCATCTTTAGTGGTGACTCCCAACTGGTAGTAAGCCAGGTCCATGGCAATTTTTCAAATAGAGATAAGTCAATGGCTGCGTATTTAAAATTGGTTATGGAATGTATTCTCTCTTTTGAAAGGCTCGAGCTGGTACAGATCCCACACATAGAAAATATTCATGCTGACAGCTTATCAAAACTGGCAAGCAATAGAGATTCAGAGTTGATCACTGTGGTGCCCATGGAGCATCTTTCCAGACATTCCACATCTACGTCCACGTCGAAGTGATAATGTGGGTAAAAGATACTCCATTATGGATGAAGCCAATCATATTATTTCTTAAGGACTAGGCACTACCCTTTAAAAAAGAGGAGGCCTAGAAGCTCAGAAAACGAGCTACCCACTTCGTCCTTTAGAACAATGTGTTGTGCAAGCGAGAGTTTTCACAACCTTTACTTCGATGTATTGAAGGAGAACAAGCCAACTATGTGCTTTGGGAAATTCACGAAGGGGGTATATGGGAACCATATAGGAGGGTAGTCGTTGGCACAAAAAGTGTTAAAACAAGAATATTATTGGCTTACCTTGAAAAATGATGCACAACAATTTGTCTGAAAATGTGATAAGTGCCAAAGCTTTGCAAATATTTAGAGGCAACCCTCCCAAGAGTTAAGCGTTGTTTCCAGTCTGTGGCCCTTTGCCAAATAGAGAATTGATCTTATTGGACCTCTTTCCAAAGAGAGAGGAAATTCAAGTTTTGTAACTGTCGCCATTGATTTCTTTACCAAATGGGTGGAGGCTGAGCCATTTGCCAAGAGTACTGAGGTCAACACTTCCAAGTTCACTTGGAAGAACATTAACTGTAGGTTTGGGATCCCTCATCCGATCATCTCAGACAACGATAGACAGTTTGACAATAACAAGGCCAGAAACTTGTGTAAAGAGCTGGGTATTAAGAAATTTTTTTCCTCCCTACATCACATCCAAGCAAATGGGCAGGTAGAAGCTATCAGCAAAATGATTACGTACACATTGAAACAGAAGTTTTATGCCTCAAAAGGAGCCTCAGTTGATGAACTACCCTAAGTTCTTTAGGCTAGCAGAACTACAAGTAAAACTGTTATCGGGGAGACTCCTTTTTCCATGGCCTAAAAGCCGAGGCTATGTGCCCAATAGAAGTAGGTCTACCATCCCCTCATCGAATTCACTTCAATGAAATATCTTGAGGAGATGTGAGCTCGACCTCTTTGAAGAAAGGAGGGATGAATCTCAGGCCAAATTGGCCGTTTGCCAACGAAAAATGACCAGATATTACAATGCAAGAGTGAAGAAGAGGTTATTTCGTGTAAGCGAGTTGGTACTTTGAATAGTGTTTTTGTCTTCCAAATAACCAGGCTCAGGAACCCTTGTCCCAACTGGGAATGGCCCTATCACATCAAGAAAGAAGTTCGACCAGAAACCTACAAAATCGAAAAATATGGACGGAAAGGTACAGCCTTATCCATGGAATGTAGAACATCTACACAAATATTATCAATAATGATGTAAATATCCAGTTTGTACAGTTTTTGACTCAATGAAAGTGAATTTTATCTCAGTGTTTGTGAAAATAAAATACCTCCCAAGAGGCAAAAATCATGGGAAAGCTTTTGTATGGATGAATCGTCCCTATGCATAAAAGCGTGAGCACTTCGATGAAGAGCCGGATCCCCAAAAGGGACCACCTCATATTCGCAAAGTACTGTACATGTCCTTAACAAAATTTCTTTAAAGGAAGCATTGGCATGGGCGAATCGCTCAACCCTATGCTCAAGAAACAAAGTTCACAATATAAAAAAATTAAATCAAAATTACACAGGTTCATATAAAATAAATAAATGCCTCATGTTGAGAAAGTTCAAGAGAGAAGCATTAGCATGGGCGGATTGCTTAACCTTGTGCTTAAGAAAATTATTGATTTTGGTAAGATAAATTTATTCTTAACTATGCCGAACAAAAACGTTAATGGTGTCGTTGGTCTCCACATACTTCTACCACTTTTCCATCCAGTACTTGTGAAAAGTTGCTGAAGTAATTTGGACTTCGGGAGGGAGGAGTTGAAGTACCTCTGGAGCCATCTCGTCGATTTTCTTCTACAAGGTGAGTTTTGTCTTTGGAGCCTCAGAAGTGGTGGAGTCACTTGTAGCTCTCACCTTCTTAGCATGTACGTGCTTCTGAGGCTCCAGAGTAGACGGCCTCTTCTGCCCACCAAAGGCAGCATCAAATGACACTGCGATTAACTTCTTCCCCGCTGGGACCTAGGAGCGATGAGGATAAATATCGTTTGAGCTCCCCACCCAGATGGTGGAGACTTTGAATTTCTTCTTGGGTTTCTCCACCGCAACCTTTTTTCCCTTGTCTACCTAAGGAGGTCGCCTTTCATATCCAGTAACTACCTCACAGTAGACTTTGTTGATTTTGTTCCTCACCTATTTGGCCGCCACAGTGAGGGCATCAGGCCTTTCTTGCCCGAGGTGGAGGTAGGCGCAAGTATGGTGGCCATGTCCGAGGTGGGATGCCTCATTTTCTCGAAGTTTTTTGCAAGGAAAAGAACAAAGTTAGACATAAGTAAAAGTAGGAAAGCTAAGTTAAAGGTTAAGTATGAGGATGCTGTTATACCCATCTTGACCATTGGACAGAATTATTCAAAAAGTCGTCTCGAGAGGATCAAATAATCAAAATCACGAGACGAGGACGGTCAACGATAGATATCGATCAAAGTCTCCCAGTCACTCTCACTTAGGTCAAAGCGTTCAAGCGACACTACAAAAAAACAATGAAATGTTAATTATTAGATTCAATCTATCAGAGTAAAGAGAATAGCAAAAAGATACTCACAAGGTTCAGAGTAGGAGGTTGGGGTTTTAACATGATGCACATTATCTTCCTCACACTCTTGCCACTTCCCCATGTCCTAGAACTACGTCTCCTTCCATCATTGGCAGATTGATCTATCTCACCATAAATAGACCTGACTTAGCCTATTATGTCCAGGTCCTTAGCCAATTTATGTCTAAACCTGCTTAATCCCATTTGGATGCAGCTTACAGGGTCCTCAGGTACATTAAAGCTATCCCGGCCAACCTGCACTTATAATCCTGTCCAACATGAGAGAACCAAACACATTCAGATAGATTGTCACCTTATTCGGGAGAAATTACAATCTGGATTAATTAAAATCATCCATGTTCTGTCACAACATCAGATGGCAAATATCTTAACAAAACCATTTGGTTCTGCCCTGTTCCACAAAAATATATCCAAGATGGGCATCTTGAACATTCATGCCCCTCTTGAGAAGGATCTTATGCTATAGCTCCAACTGATGCAGCAGTTTCAGCTCCTTCCACCAACTGGATGATAACATAATCAACTTTGCTGTCATGGTAGTTAGATTCAGTTAAGATAGCAAGATAAATCCAGTTAGGTATTTAATGCTGTTGATAGGTTGTTCCAATTGATGATGTAATTTTCTTTTATGTACATGTATTCATTTTATATTCGAGAATAATATTACAAAATTCTTTCTTCTCTGTTTTTCTTATTTTTCTTCAATCTTCTTGATGAAGTCATGGTTCTCAACTCGGGAATTCCACAGTTCTCCTAATTTGCTGCAAACACATGTAAAGTACATTATAAATATGGCGCAAATTCCATTTACCAGAATGGAGACCGGGTCAATGTTCAAGATGCAGACACAAGAGACCAAGTCGTGTCTCGTTTAATGGAACCTCTTCCTCTAATTTGAGTTGCCTAAACTGTTCAAACACAAAATAAGTGCCAGAATGGAAAATATATGTTGATGTGTGGACATGAGTCAATAATACAACACATGTTCATGGACTACAATATTATTATCATAAATTGCTTCTTTTCTTGTTAAAAGATGTGCATCTACTTCATTAATTTATATGTGTGGACCTGAGTCAATATCTTGACTTTCGTTAGACATTTCATTTACATCTTTACATTTTTTTGGTCGCGTTTGAGTTTCATCCTAGGTATGAATGCAATTTCTAGTCACATTTGACCATATAAGTATTGTGTAATATTTTAAATATTATTGAGCAAATTAACATGCATGCTACATAGATCGTAATAATTTGGAATAATGTTTATTATAGTGTCTAATATGTTCTATACTGCTCAAAGCACGATGTAGGAGTTCAAATCAATTTTACAACCAAAAGGGATAAACACTAACGTCTTTAAAATTTTAAAGAAAAATGATTATTGTTTCCCACTTGCAGGGTAACGAACACCGAAGCAATCATTGTTGTGAAAAGAGAAAATAATGATTATTCAAAAATATTAGCAAATACATTTAGCCAAAAGAAAGCTAAAAAAAAAACACCACTAAAAGATCAAAAATAAATTTCTTGAGGAAAAACGAGGAATGAAAATTGATAAAAATGAGACTGAGTGATAAACACTTTTCGAGAATTACAATGAAAATAATTTTGGACATGGAAAATGATCAAATTCGAAGATAGTTTCAAAATAAAGTTGTAGCCCTTTGAGTTATCTTTCCAGCGCATCTTGAATCACCTCAATTGGATATCGATAGAGAAAGTTATGGCCAAAATATTGAAAGCTGTCCGGAAGGAAGTTTCGTAAAACCATGCGACCACAACCTTTAATTCCATGCGGCCGCACAGACCACTTTCGAGAGTTTGAGGGTTAAGTTCATTTGTTCCATGTGTCCGCAAGCCTTTAAACCATGTGGTCGCATGGTTTATGTCCGACACAAAAATTCTGGTTTTCTAATTCCGCTACTTATGGAAACAAGTTCCTTTGATATTTATCAACTCTAGAACACACGAAAAAGAGATAAGAATGCCTCCAACATATTTTTTCTCTATTTTTCTTAGATCTATCACGTGTAACTAACTCTTGGTGCTTGATTGAAAGATACTGAAGCCTTGGAAAATATTATAACTGTGAGATCCACCTATTTTCATTGTTTAATTTATATTTTAAGTATTGAATATTCTTCTATGCATAGTTTTATGATTGCCATGTTTGATTACTTAGAGATCTATTAGTTTTTCACATATTACAATCTATAACTAAGTTGAATCTTAAATCCGTAATTTTTTGAATCATTTAACTTGTGAAGCACTAGGATTTGATAATTTTCTGAGATAGATATTATTGAATCTTAAGAAGAATGTTTAAATATATTGAATGCAACCGCTGGTGTTTGTATTATCTAATTTATCGATTTCTCTATTGTTTAAAGTTGTTATTAAATTGAATCTTTAGCGTTGGTCTAAGATTATTTGATAATTAAGGTTAATTAAAACGCTGATTTCTGATTAACTAAAATTAAGGAGAAATATGAATTTATTCCAACAATGCATATTGTGAATGTGAATTGATTATTCTTAGTGGATTGATGAATGGTTATAAATCTCCAATGGTGGAAGTTGACTTTGATCAAGACTCGTTTCATTGATTTAATACAACTCGTTAATTTACATTATTATTTGTTATAAGATTGATTTTGTTATAAAAAAAACCCCCCAATCGTTATACGAAGCATAAATTATTGAATTGCATACTCTTCGTGGGATCGACCCTTACTTCCATTGCTACATTAGTTTTAGGGGTTTAAGTACTATTTTTGGGTGCCTACGACAACACACCAATTTTTTGGCGCCGCTTCCGGGGAGTGGTGTTAATTTATTTTTCGTTTGTTCTGGTTGTTTATGTCCGCAACTCGATCTTCTAATCAAAATAATTTGCAGTACGACCTAGAAATTGAGGGAACTTTACGCAGGTTAATGAGTAACATCCAACAAAATCTTGAAGAAAGCAATCTAAACCCCAACAATCCATTTGCAAGTGATTTTGAGTTTGAAAGAGAAAGAACCATAACCGAAAACAAGACTTTGAAGGAGCTTGCAGCCCCTACATTGAATCAACAACCTTTATGTATAACTTTTCCTATTTTAGATGCTACTACTACATTTGAGCTTAAATCTAGACTAATACACCTTTTGCCTATTTTTCATGATCTTGCAGGTGAAGATCCTCATAAACATCTGAAAGAGTTTAAAGTGGTCTGCACGAATATGAAACCCACTGGAATTACTGAAGAACAGATTAAACTGAGGGCTTTTCTATTTTCTCTGAAAGATTCGGCTAAGGATTGGCTCTATTATCTACCATCAGGAAGCATTACCACATGAGATGGAATGAAGAGACTACTTTTGGAGAAATATTTTTCCACTTGCATGCATCACATTTTGCTTGAAGAATGAGAAAAGCCTTCCCGTCAACCTCAACGAAGATTGAACCCACCTATGATGGATGTTGTGAAGAAAGAGGTCATCGAGCTTTTGGAAGTTGGCATAATTTATCCTATTTCTGATAGCAGTTGAGTTAGTCCAGTTCAAGTAGTTCCTAAGAAGACGGGGATAACTGTGGTAAAGAATCGGAACGATGAATAGATTATCACATGTGTTCAAAATGGGTGGAGGGTTTGTATAGACTATAGAAAATTAAATGCTGTGACCCGAAAAGATCACTTTCTTTTACCGTTTATTGATCAAATGCTTGAAAGGTTAGCTGGTCATTTTTACTATAGTTTTCTTGATGGTTATTCAGGTTATTTCCAGATTGTAATTGTACCAGAAGATCAAGAAAAGACAACCTTGACATGTCTATTTGGAACATTTGCATACCGTCGCATGCCCTTTGATCTTTGTAATGCTCCAACTACTTTTCAACGATGTATGGTAAGTATATTTTCGGATTATGTTGAGCATATCATAGAGGTTTTTATGGATGATTTCACTGTCTATGAGGATTCATTTGATAACTGTTTGCATAACCTTGAGTTAATCCTTAAAAGATGCATGGAAACTAATTTTGTTTTGAATTCTGAAAAGTGTCACTTTATGGTAGAACAAGGTATAGTTCTAGGGCATGTTATCTCATCTAAGGGCATTGAAGTAGATGAAGCTAAAATTGATATTATTCAATCTCTACCTTACCCAGTTAGTGTGCGGGAGGTTCGCTCTTTTCTTGGACATGCAGGTTTTTATCGCAGGTTTATCAAGGGCTTCTCTAAAATTGCTTTGCCCCTATGTAAATTGTTACAAAAGGATGTGGCTTTTGAATTTGATGAGTCATGCAAAATGACATTTGACAAGTTGAAAGAACTGTTGATTTCTGCACCAATCATTCAACCCCATGACTGGAACTTTCTCTTTGAAATCATGTGTGATGCAAACAACTTTGCAGTAGGAGCAGTGTTGGGTCAAAGAACTAGAAAAACATCTCATGCCATCTATTATGCATCCAGAACTCTAAATGACGCCCAGAGAAACTACACCACAACTGAAAAAGAACTCTTGGCTATTGTTTTTGCTTTAGAAAAACTTCGTCCTTATTTACTTGGTACTAAAGTGATTATTTACTCTGATTATGCAGCTCTGCGTTACTTGATGACAAAGAAAGAGGCGAAACCAAGGCTAATATGATGGATATTTCTCTTGAGTGAATTCAACCTGGAAATCAAGAACAAAAAAGGAACAGAAAATAGTGTTGCGGATCATTTGAGCCGTTTAGCTAACGTGGATGCTGAACTCCAATTGCAGGAAAGCTTTCCAGATGAGCAATTATTTTCTGCAAGCACAACTTTACCATGGTATGTAGACATTGTAGATTTTTTGGTTGTTAACACTCTACCTTCTGATTTGTTTAGGGCTCGAAGAGATAAGCTAAAGAGTGATGCGAAATATTATGTATGAGATGATCCATACTTATGAAAGCATTGTGCAAATCAAGTGATTAGAAGATGTGTTCCTGAAAATGAGATTACTTCCATTCTCACCTTCTATCACTCTTATGCTTGTTGAGGACACTTTGGAGCAAAACGAACAGCAAGGAAAGTGCTTGAATGTGGTTTCTATTGGCCATCATTATTTCGAGATTCCTACTCCTTTTGTAAGTCATATGAAAACTGTAAAAAAATAGGTAATATATCTCAAAAGATTGAAATGTCACAAACTGATACTTATTTGTGAAATCTTTGATGTTTGGGGCATTGATTTCATGGGACCATTTGCTGTCTCATTCGGTTTTACTTATATTTTGCTTGTTGTGGACTATGTTTCGAAATGGGTAGAAGCCAAAGCTACCAGGACTGATAATTCTAAAGTTGTTGCAGATTTTATCAAGTCTAATATATTCTCTAGGTTTGGGATTCCGAGAGCTCTCATCAGTGATCGTGGAACTCATTTTTGTAACCGAACCGTGGAAGCTCTGTTGAGGAAATACCATGTCACCCACAAGGTGTCAACTGCATATCATCCACAAACTAATGATCAGGCAGAGGTGTCAAATCGGGAAATCAAGTCCATCATTGAGAAAACGGTTTGCCCGAACAGAAAAGATTGGAGCTTGTGCTTGGATGAGACTTTATGGGCATACATAACTGTATACAAGACACCCATCGATATGTCACCATACCGGTTAGTGTTTGGAAAACCATGTCACTTTCCAGTGGAGTTAGAACACAAAGCTTACTGGGCCGTCAAGAGTTTCAACATGAAGATGGATGAGAGTGGGAAACACAGAAAATTGAAACTTTAAGAGCTAGAGGAAATTCGCAATGATGCCTATGAGAATGCAAGACTTTACAAGGAGAAGACGAAGGCTTTCCATGACAAAATGATCTATAGGAAAGAATTTGAAGTTGGTCAAAAGGTCCTCCTATACCAATCGAGACTTCATCTATTTCCAGGTAAATTACATTCCCGTTGGATTGGACATTTTGTTATTACTAATGTCTTTCCTCATGGTGCAGTAGAAGTTCGAAGTCTGAAAACCTCAAAGGTATTCAAGGTGAATGGTCATAGACTGAAACCTTTCTATGAAGGTCTTCAGGTAGAGGACGTGACACAATTGGATCTCGAAGACCCATTCTATGCCGGTTGAAGGAAAGAGCAATGAGTCGGGCCTAAGACAATAAACATATGTGCTACTTGGAAGGCAACCCAAGGGGAGTTCGTTCCTTTATCTTTTTATTTTTGTTTTTATTTTTCGCATTCCATTTTTTTTATTTATATTTGTCATTTTATTTGCATTGGACCTTACATTGGGGATGATGTAAGTTTTAAGTGTGGGGGAGGGGATTTAGACTTATTGTATTTCAATTTTGAGTGAGTTTAATTTCAATACTTTTTGCATGATTTTTCAAGAAAATAAGTTGAGAGTTAAATGATTATTTTTTATTGTGTATGCTATTTGCTAGAATTAATTAGGTTTTTGACGAACTCATAACGTGATTGAATGAATAATCCTCCAACTTAGACTTGATTAGTTGAGTTATTTTCTTTGAGAATGATAGTAACTAAATTTTGTAAACAAAAGCCAGTGAAATTTTTGAGCCTTTAGACTGATACATCCATAACAATCTCATTATTCTTTTTCATGTGTGATATTCTTCCATGATTTTGTTTTTCTAGAACTTACATTGATTCTCTTCAAGATCACATTGACATATGCACGCACAAACATGCTTAAGGCCATCTTTGTTACATAAATGAGCTTCATTAGCCAAATAACCAACCCTGTAATTGAATTTTCTATTGTTGAGCCCCTTTGAGCCTTATTGTCTTTTCTTTGTATAAACTCACATTACAAACTTTAAATTGAAAAAAAAAACAATGTTTTTACCCAAGTCTTATTGTTTTTAGCTAGTGGAGGATTGTTGAATGTCATGAGAAGTGTGGGTATGCAAGAAAATAAGTGTGGGGTATCAAGATTTATGGTAGTGCTATTATTGGTGAATTGGAACAAATTTTATATGTTAATTCAGTGATTTCCATTATTGGTGTATAATTTGGAGTTTACATAGTGCAAGAAAAATACAAGAAGAAGAAGGAAAAAAAATGAATGATTGAAAAAAAAAAGTGATGAAAGAGAGTGATTTTAATGTGAAAAATATCTATATTCATAACTCTTCCTACATCTCAAGAAAGAGTTCGATTTGTGTGGGATAGATGCAAAAATGATGAAGCTATCATGTGGAGTGGTTGGTTTACATGTCTTATGTATATGTTTGAGTTAAGTCTATTTATCTTTACTCCACTAGTTTCGATAGATCTTGAGTCACATACCCAAATATTTTCCATCTTGACCATAAGCCACATTACAACATTTGAAAAGTCCTTATAATCGATAGATCTTGAGTCACATACCCAAATATTTTCCATCTTGACCATAAGCCACATTACAACATTTGAAAAGTCCTTATGATTATTATAAAGCATGTAATCTAAGTGGTGGCGAATGAGAAGATATGCAAGCATATGGTAGAACATCTCAATTGGAATGAATTTGAGCGAAACACTTACCCTTTAAACACATGAGAGTTGAGTGCTTATATCCGTGAGGGTCTACATGTTTAGTTTACTCCATCTTCATATGAAAATGCTTGTTAATTGATTATGAGTTGTGTGTAATGTTTATTCGTGACATTTTATGTGTTTTGAAAAAGTTTGATGGTTATATGTTCTTGACATTATGACCTGGTGTTTTAGAGAATTAAATTTGAGTTTTGCAGAGAACGAGCAAAATCTAAGTGTGGGGGAATTTGATAGGAATGTAAAATGCATATTTTTCCCTCTTTATTTTATGCACTTGTATATTTATTTTTTGCCAAAATGTACTCATTACGCTCATATTTTGATTTATGTGGCAATTCTATGGATATGGTTTAATTTGAAAAAAAATAGGTGAAAATGGACCAAATGAAAGGAAATGAAAGTTCAGGGACTAAAGAGCAAATACTATAAACTTGTTTATAACCTTGGGATGAAGATTTGAGAGCATTAGAGGTCAATTGGATGAAGAAATGAGTCAAAATGATGAAATATAGCCAAGACATTATCACATATCAACTTTCAAGATGAAAAGTTTTGCATCGATTTTCAGCCTCATATTGGGACCAATTTTTGACATGGAAAATGATTGAATTCGAACATAGTTTCTAGAGCAAGGTTGTAGCCCTTTGAGTTATCTTTCCACCGCATTTTGAATCACCTCAATTAGATATCGGTAAAGAAAGTTATGACCAAAAATACTGAAAGATGTCTAGGAGGAAGTTTCGTAAAACCATGCGGCCGCAAGCATTTAATTCCACGCGGCCGCACAGACCACTTCCGAGAGTTTGAGGGTTGAGTTCATTTGTTCCATACGGCCACATGACTCATTTCCAACACGAAAATTCTGATTTCTTAATTCCGTTCCACTACTTATGGAAGCAAGTTCCTTTAATATTTATCAACCCTAGAACACACGAAAAAGAGATCAGAACGTCTTCAACCTATTTTCTCTTTATTTTTCTTAGATCTATCATGTGTAACTAACTCTTGGTACTTGATTGAAGGATACCGAAGCCTTGGAAAACATTATAACTATGAGATTCACCTATTTTCATTGTTTAATTTATATTTTTAGTATTGAATATTCTTCTATACATAATTTTATGATTATCATGTTTGATTACTAAGAGATCTATTAGTTTTTCATATATTGCAATCTATAGCTAAGTTAAATCTCAAATCCGTAATTGTTTGAATCATTTAACTTGTGAAACACTAGGATTTGATAATTTTCTGCGATAGATGTTATTGAATCTTAAAAAGAATGTTTAAATAGATTGAATGCAACCGCTGGTTTTTGTATTATCTAGTTTATTGATTTTTCTATTGTTTAAAGCTGTTATTAAATTGAATTTTTAGCGCTGGTCTGGAATTATTTGATAATTATGGTTAATTAGAACACTGATTTTTTATTAACTAAAATTAAGGAGAAATAGGAATTTATTCCAACAATAATTGATTATTTTTTGTGGATTGATGAATGGTTATAAATCTCCAATGGTGGAAGTTGACTTTGATCAAGACTCGTTTCATTGATTTAATACAACTCGTTAATTTATATTGTTATTTGTTATAAGATTAATTTCGTTATAAACAAAACCCCCCAATCGTTATACGAAATATAAATTGTTGAATTGCACACTCTTCGTAGGATCGACTCTTACTTCCATTGCTATATTAGTTTTTAGAGGATTAAGGACTATTTTTGGGTGCATACGACAACACACCAAAGGTCCGACTAATTATTACTAAGTTGATTAGGTATTTAGATAATATTCTTGTGACCATATTTAATTGGTTGTCATGTGATAAGAGTGCGAGTCCTAGTTTATGTCTCAATTTTCGATAGAGTTATTGTTGTAATCAAAATTTATAGAACTATTTTGCGTGTAAATATTTTATTGTGTGAATGTGCAGTTGAAAACGAACATGAAAATTAAAGAGCTTCGTTTTAAAGGGAGACAAATAGGGGCTTAGTCTATCATATGCTAAACAGCCTCCTAAAAACCTTTATAGATCACGAGAAACGCCTAATATGAAAATTAGGTGGATCAGCCATATTGAAGCCACAAGTGGATAACATGTACGTGTGACAGTTGTATTTCTATTCATCCGTTTTCTCAAGGATTTTATAATTGGACGCTGAACCCATTTCAAATGATGAAGTTGTCGAAGTATAGGGTCATTTCACGTGTCATGCCAGGTATCAAGAAAAATGAATTCTGGCTTCAAAAGAGACGCCTTTTGTGATGTTACCTAACTTTTAGGCAATGTCTTTTTAGACTATACTCAGCCCACATGCAATACTTCAATTTCAATGTACAAATAAATTTAAATTTACCCCTTTGTAATTTTCATTAGGCGGTGGAGAAATCTTGTCCTTTCAGAAACTTTAATCTTCAGAAGAGATCGAGTACTTGAAAGTTTTTTGTGGACACTGGGAGTTGCTTCTGAGCCTCAGCATGAAAGCCTTCGAAAATGGCCGACCAAAATCATCATGTTCATCTTAATAATCGATGATGTGATGTCTATGCCATTTATGGTTCGACAGAAGAATTGGAGTGCTTTACACATACTGTTAGTTTCATCCTAGGTATGAATGCAATTTCTAGTCATATTTGACCACATAAGCGTTGTGTAATAATTTAAATATTATTGAGAAAATTAACAAGTATGCTACATAGACGGTAATAATTCGAAATAATGTTGATATAGTTCTAATATGTTCTGTACTGCTCAAAGCACATCGTAGGAGTTCAAATCAATTTTAGAACCAAAAGGAATAAGCACTAACGTCTTTAAAATTTTAAAGAACAATAATACTTGTTTCTCACTTGCAAGGTAACAAACACCGAAGCAATTATTGTTGTGAAATGTGAAAAGAGAAAGTAATAATAATTCAGAAATATTAGCAAATACATTTAGCCGAAAGAAAGCTAAAAAAAAAAAAAACACCACTAAAAGATCAAAAATAAATTTCTTGAGGAAAAAACGAGGAAAGGAAATTGATAAAAAATGAGATGGAATGATAACACTTTTCCAGAATTACAATGAAAAGTTTGTATAATTTAGGGCTAGGAATTGGAACCGCGCGATTTGAATACGAGTCTATTATCGTGTATTAATTGAGCCCACATGATAAGTTAGTTGTGTTGCAGTGCTTATTAAATTCTCAATCATTTAGGGGTTAAAAATGAATTTGTGCTAGATGAAACTAGGTCTCGCAATTTGGAATCTACTAGTTGTCATATTTAGCCCTTTTTTAGTTCAGCTAAAAAATCTAAGTTAAAATCAATGGCGGTGAATGAGCCATTCAGATTGGGAATATAAGGACCACCCATACTTCTGAAAGAGGAAGAGCCGAGAATCAATGTGTGTGAAGCTCAATTGAGCAACAAATTATGCCCCTATTTGGATTGTGAATTCATTAACAAGTTGATCCCTAGGAAGGTCCGACTAATTATTACTAAGTTGATCAGGTTTTAGATAATATTCTTGTGACCATATTTAATTGGTTGTCATGTGATAATGTCTCGCGCATGGTAAAAATGATATTGCCTTTTTGATAAGAGTCATTGTTGTAATCAAATTTCATGCTTTTTTTCTTTTTTCATAAAACTTGAGTTTCGTGCTTTTTACATCGATGCCAATTATTTGCATCGATGATTTTTTTCTTTTGCTAATTTCTAAATGTACAAGCCAATGGGTGTCCCACTGCTCAACCAAGATAAACCCTGTCCATCTAGCAAAATTCCTTGTAAAATGCCAATACTTGGTGCCAAAAGAGAAACAAGATCCAAACTTCGTGCTACTTGCTGAGAATTCCACTTCCTTTTTAAAAATTAATTATGTTATACTTCCTTGGACATGTTAGTTGTTTTCATGAGACCATTTATCACGTTGATAGATGACAAATAATGTCGTGCAAGTATTGTCTTCAAATACATACGTTAAACTACTACAAGGTGTTTCACATTGTATGCTTAGGTAGACAATTAATATGATGGGCCCGTTTGAATTAATTCTTTGACAACATCATTGTACTTTTTTTAAGCATTTATTGGAGCCGTGTAATGAGATAAAAAAAAATTCCCTAGCCATTGAATTAGTCATCTACGAGCAAGATTCAATGTTTATTAAAAGTCATCTATTGGTGGTGGTGGTTCTGAGGCTGCTATTTTTTATTAAGTTGTTTATTATTAGTTTGTCCTTTTTTGTGAATTAATTTTTCTATGATGATGGTGGTGTTTATGTCGTCATCGGCATGACTGTATTTGTGGAGGTAGTGTTTGGCCACCATTAGGATAGATTAAGATTGGGTGGGTGAACTTTGTAGGGAAAGATAAGAATTTTTTTAATTATTTTTTCTTTATATGTTAATATTTTCAATGGTTTTAAATGCGATTTATTTTTACTTTTTGAAAAGTCATTTGTAATTTGTTTTTTTATTTTACTTTGTTTTTTTTTTTTAAAGAGAATGGAAAATTCGCTATTTAATGGCCTAACTGGATGGAAGGATGAGTTTTGCTATATAATTGAAAGTTTGTCGATAGATTATGCTAAAAAAAAGGTTGACGATAGATTTTTTTTTTTTTTAAATTTTGCAAAGCCTGGGGACGAAAAATGGAAATTTTTTGAAAAGAAAATAATACAGTAGTTTTATAAAAGGAAAACTTATGCGGTAAGGAGATGGAGAGTAAACTTAAACAAATTTAAAAACTAAACTCCATGCGTCTCGTCATCAAACACAAAATGTAATATTTCTTAAACTCGTGATAACTTTGGATTCGATTTGGAAGAAGATCTTGTGAATTTATACTGAATCCTAAATTCGGAAAGTCTATAGTTTGATCCTAATTTTCATGAATGTATCCAAAAGGGTCACGGAAAATTGCCTTGTCCTCGAGTCCACTCCTAAACCACTAGATGAAAGAGTCAAACAAACTAGGAAAATATAATACAAATAAGAGTCTAACACAAGACGAAGTTCTTTTACAATGGATAATACCAATAACGGAATATTTGAGTTGAAATACGAGTCTAAAACACTGCTTTGCGTTCTTCTACTTCTATTTTCCATGAAAGCCATGTAATCACTAATGGATCAAACCATCTTTCTCAGACTGGTGGCTCAAAATGGCCTGAGATGTTGACATTTACATCGATAGGGAGTGTTTTCGTAAAGGGTTTCTATAAAGGATTTAGAAGATTTATCTACACACATATTCTTTATTAACTTTGTAGCCTTCAGAGATTTTAGGATGATCTAATGTGTACTACTCCTGTAGGAAACTGTAAGTGATGAACATAATTAAATTACGAAAAATTCTACACGTACATGGGTTCTTATTCACATTTGACTATACAGAAGTAAGCTAAAGTAATATTATTGCAGTGTAACGATATTTTCCCTCTCTCCCAAACGAAGTGAAATTTACAAAACCATACAAAAGAGGAACCTCAATCTCTTCTTCTAGCTAGATTATTGGCCACCCGTTGAATGACAAAGCTGGTTAGATAAAATGAAAAGGTCCCTGTCACTGAACGAATGCATGAAAAGAACATCAGATCGTTTTTCACAAGGGCAACTTTCGCCATACACCCATAACGACACATCTCCAAGAATCAAACTCGGTTAGAAACAGTAGAAAAGAACATCACCGACAGAAAATTATGGTTCACACAATCTGGTAGATATTATGAACTTGATAATTCACTACATGGTCATCTACTTTATTCTTCACATGACAGGCATTTATTAGTGTCCACAACACAAATTAACGACATTGACGGAATGAAGAAATTGAAGTTATTGATCAACGGCCTAAATAGGAAGTTTCAATAATAATTCTATTTTCTTTTAATTAGTTTTGCATCAAGTAGAAAGCTAATCGTCTAGGAAGAAAATTATTTTCATGCATGTAAAATTGTGAATAGTGACAGTTCCAAGGGGACTTCCAAAAGTTCTGATTGGTTACTTTAAGCCCCGTTAACTTCAGCCAAAAAAATTGATTAAAATCTAAGTTAAAATCAATATTTATCTTTTATGGCTCATTTCTTGATATGCATAACTCTTCGAACACACATTTCATCGACACAGATTATATACCCCACGTCTGTGGGAGTATCTTGATAATGTTTGGATGTCATCATCTGGTCCTCTGCCTTATCTTGTTGCACTGTCTGGTGTAGGTCAAGATATAAACGAAACCATTGAAATCCTTGAGAACAATCAGAAAATTATCTACTACTTCTCGTTGATAATACGTCTCTGCAACGATCAAGCAACTTCAGCTGTAATCATTTGTTGGGAGTGCGCCCAAAGTCCCACATTGGTTATAAATGGGAAAGATTATGAGTTTATAAGCATGGTCAATATCTCCATTTGTATGAGGCTTTTTGGGGTAAAGCCCAAAAGCAAATTCATGAGGGCATAGGCCTAAAGTGGACAATATCATATCATTGTGGAGATATATGGTGTCCATAAACCCAACAAGTGGTATCAGAGCCAGGTTCAGACTTAGCCATGTGGATGAATTCCTCGGAATGCCGAACGAAGGTGGTGAGCCTCGGTTTCCTCGTGATAGGATCCGTGGATGAGCTCTATTTGACAGATGATGTGCTCCGGATGCTTCACAGACGTGTCCTGATCCCAACACGGTGAGGATGAGTTGACTTGAATAGAGCAAGCTCTCGAGTCAGGTTGGCAGAGAGTGGACGGATGGATGATCGTTTGAGGGGAGGCTCGGTGGTCCTTTGTTCGAGGAGAGGATTATTGAGAGTGCGCCCAAAGTCCCACATTGGTTATAAACTTTAGATTAACTTAGTTTTAAAATATTATTATTAATATTTTAATGTTTAATTATGATCCAATTTTGTAAAAATAAACTTTGAATCTGATTTTTGAAATGTTAACTTGAAAACTCTGGTTTCATGTAATTTTCACAATTAAAATCCAAATTTTAATCCAAATCAAATTCAATACAAATGTTGTCATTTTGTAATTGCACGAATTCAATACTCTGGTTCCATGTATAATTTAGGGCTAGGAATTGGAATTGCGCGAATTCAATACAAGTCTATTATCGTATATTAATTGAGCCCACATGATAAGTTAGTTATGGCGTAGTGGTTATTACATTCTCAATCATTTAGGGGTTAAAAGCATAATTGTGCTAGATGAAACTAGGGCTCGCATTTTGGAATCTACCAAGTTGTCATATTTAGCCCTTGTTTAATTCAGCTAAAATATCTAATTAAAATCTAAGTTAAAATCAATGGCGGTGAATGAGCCATTTGGATTGGGAATATAAGGACCACCCATACTTCTGAAAGAGGAAGAGCCGAGAATCAATGTGTGTGAAGCTCAATTGAGCAACAAATTATGCCCCTATTTGGATTGTGAATTCATTAACAAGTTGATCCCTAGGAAGGTCCGACTAATTATTACTAAGTTGATCAGGTTTTAGATAATATTCTTGTGACCATATTTAATTGGTTGTCATGTGATAATGTCTCGCGCATGGCAAAAATGATATTGCCTTTTTTATAAGAGTCATTGTTGTAATCAAATTTCATGCTTTTTTCTTTTTTCATAAAACTTGAGCTTCGTGCTTTTTACATCTGTGCCAATTATTTGCATCGATGATTTCTTTCTTTTGCTAATTTCTAAATGAACAAGCCAATGGGCATCCCACTGCTCAACCAAGATAAACCCTGTCTATCTAGCAAAATTCCTTGTAAAATGCCAATACTTGGTGCCAAAAGAGAAACAAGATCCAAACTTCGTGCTACTTGCTGAGCATTCAACTTCTTGTGTCCTTATTAAAAACTAATTATGTTATACTTCGTTGGACATGTTAGTTGTCTTCATGAGACCATTTATCACGTTGATAGATGATGAATAATGTCGTGCAAGTATTGTCTTCAAATACATATGTTAAACTACTACAAGGTGTTTCACATTGTATTCTTAGGTAGACAATTGATATGATGGGCCCTGTTTGAATTAATTCTTTGACAACATCATTGTACCTTTTTTTAAGCTTTTATTGGAGCCATGTAATGAGATAAAAAAAATTTCCCTAGCCATTGAATTAGTCATCTACGAGCAATATTCAATGTTTATTAAAAGTCATCTATACGTGGTGGTGGTTTGAGGCTGCTATTTTTTATTAAGAGCTTGTTTGGTAAGGATTTTTTGGAGGAAGAATTGCTTTTGAATATTGATATGGTGGGAAATGTGTGGTTGAAAAAAAAGAAAAAATTATTGATGTGATGGAAAATATTATTTTATTGAAAAATATGCGGTTGAAAATGAGAATTGATTTACTGTAGAATTGGAGAATCAAGAACAAACAGGCCCTAAGTTGTTTATTATTAGTTTGTCCTTTTTTGTGAATTAATTTTTCTATGATGGTGGTGTTGATGTCTCATCGGCATGATTGTATTTGTGGAGGTAGTGTTTGGCCACCATTAGGATAGATTAAGATTGGGTGGGTGAACTTTGTAGGGAAAGATAAGAATTTTTTTAATTATTTTTTCTTTATATGTTAATATTTTCAATCGTTTTAAATGTGATTTATTTTTACTTTTTGAAAAGTCATTTGTAATTTTTTTTATTTTACTTTGTTTTTTTTTTTTTTTTTTTTTTAAGAGAATGGAAAATTCGCTATTTAATGGCCTAACTGGATGGAAGGATGAGTTTTGCTATATAATTGAAAGTTTGTCGATAGATTATGCTAAAAAAACAGGTTGACAATAGATTTTTTTTTTTTTTTTTTAAAAAAACATTGCAAAGCCTGGGGACGAAAAATGGAAATTTTTTGAAAAGAAAATAATACAGTAGTTTTATAAAAGGAAAACTTATGCGGTAAGGAGATGGAGAGTAAACTTAAACAAATTTAAAAACTAAACTCCATGTGTCTCGTCATCAAACACAAAATGTAATATTTCTTAAACTCGTGATAACTTTGGATTCGATTTGGAAGAAGATCTTGTGAATTTATACTGAATCCTAAATTCGGAAAGTCTATAGTTTGATCCTAATTTTCATGAATGTATCCAAAAGGGTCACGGAAAATTGCCTTGTCCTCGAGTCCACTCCTAAACCACTAGATGAAAGAGTCAAACAAACTAGGAAAATATAATACAAATAAGAGTCTAACACAAGACGAAGTTCTTTTACAATGGATAATACCAATAACGGAATATTTGAGTTGAAATACGAGTCTAAAACACTGCTTTGCGTTCTTCTACTTCTATTTTCCATGAAAGCCATGTAATCACTAATGGATCAAACCATCTTTCTCAGACTGGTGGCTCAAAATGGCCTGAGATGTTGACATTTACATCGATAGGGAGTGTTTTCGTAAAGGGTTTCTATAAAGGATTTAGAAGATTTATCTACACACATATTCTTTATTAACTTTGTAGCCTTCAGAGATTTTAGGATGATCTAATGTGTACTACTCCTGTAGGAAACTGTAAGTGATGAACATAATTAAATTACGAAAAATTCTACACGTACATGGGTTCTTATTCACATTTGACTATACAGAAGTAAGCTAAAGTAATATTATTGCAGTGTAACGATATTTTCCCTCTCTCCCAAACGAAGTGAAATTTACAAAACCATACAAAAGAGGAACCTCAATCTCTTCTTCTAGCTAGATTATTGGCCACCCGTTGAATGACAAAGCTGGTTAGATAAAATGAAAAGGTCCCTGTCACTGAACGAATGCATGAAAAGAACATCAGATCGTTTTTCACAAGGGCAACTTTCGCCATACACCCATAACGACACATCTCCAAGAATCAAACTCGGTTAGAAACAGTAGAAAAGAACATCACCGACAGAAAATTATGGTTCACACAATCTGGTAGATATTATGAACTTGATAATTCACTACATGGTCATCTACTTTATTCTTCACATGACAGGCATTTATTAGTGTCCACAACACAAATTAACGACATTGACGGAATGAAGAAATTGAAGTTATTGATCAACGGCCTAAATAGGAAGTTTCAATAATAATTCTATTTTCTTTTAATTAGTTTTGCATCAAGTAGAAAGCTAATCGTCTAGGAAGAAAATTATTTTCATGCATGTAAAATTGTGAATAGTGACAGTTCCAAGGGGACTTCCAAAAGTTCTGATTGGTTACTTTAAGCCCCGTTAACTTCAGCCAAAAAAATTGATTAAAATCTAAGTTAAAATCAATATTTATCTTTTATGGCTCATTTCTTGATATGCATAACTCTTCGAACACACATTTCATCGACACAGATTATATACCCCACGTCTGTGGGAGTATCTTGATAATGTTTGGATGTCATCATCTGGTCCTCTGCCTTATCTTGTTGCACTGTCTGGTGTAGGTCAAGATATAAACGAAACCATTGAAATCCTTGAGAACAATCAGAAAATTATCTACTACTTCTCGTTGATAATACGTCTCTGCAACGATCAAGCAACTTCAGCTGTAATCATTTGTTGGGAGTGCGCCCAAAGTCCCACATTGGTTATAAATGGGAAAGATTATGAGTTTATAAGCATGGTCAATATCTCCATTTGTATGAGGCTTTTTGGGGTAAAGCCCAAAAGCAAATTCATGAGGGCATAGGCCTAAAGTGGACAATATCATATCATTGTGGAGATATATGGTGTCCATAAACCCAACAAGTGGTATCAGAGCCAGGTTCAGACTTAGCCATGTGGATGAATTCCTCGGAATGCCGAACGAAGGTGGTGAGCCTCGGTTTCCTCGTGATAGGATCCGTGGATGAGCTCTATTTGACAGATGATGTGCTCCGGATGCTTCACAGACGTGTCCTGATCCCAACACGGTGAGGATGAGTTGACTTGAATAGAGCAAGCTCTCGAGTCAGGTTGGCAGAGAGTGGACGGATGGATGATCGTTTGAGGGGAGGCTCGGTGGTCCTTTGTTCGAGGAGAGGATTATTGAGAGTGCGCCCAAAGTCCCACATTGGTTATAAACTTTAGATTAACTTAGTTTTAAAATATTATTATTAATATTTTAATGTTTAATTATGATCCAATTTTGTAAAAATAAACTTTGAATCTGATTTTTGAAATGTTAACTTGAAAACTCTGGTTTCATGTAATTTTCACAATTAAAATCCAAATTTTAATCCAAATCAAATTCAATACAAATGTTGTCATTTTGTAATTGCACGAATTCAATACTCTGGTTCCATGTATAATTTAGGGCTAGGAATTGGAATTGCGCGAATTCAATAGTATATTAATTGAGCCCACATGATAAGTTAGTTATGGCGTAGTGGTTATTACATTCTCAATCATTTAGGGGTTAAAAGCATAATTGTGCTAGATGAAACTAGGGCTCGCATTTTGGAATCTACCAAGTTGTCATATTTAGCCCTTGTTTAATTCAGCTAAAATATCTAATTAAAATCTAAGTTAAAATCAATGGCGGTGAATGAACCATTTGGATTGGGAATATAAGGACCACCCATACTTGTGAAAGAGGAAGAGCCGGAATCAATGTGTGTGAAGCTCAATTGAGCAACAAATTATGCCCCTATTTGGATTGTGAATTCATTAACAAGTTGATCCCTAGGAAGGTCCGACTAATTATTACTAAGTTGATCAGGTTTTAGATAATATTCTTGTGACCATATTTAATTGGTTGTCATGTGATAATGTCTCGCGCATGGCAAAAATGATATTGCCTTTTTTATAAGAGTCATTGTTGTAATCAAATTTCATGCTTTTTTCTTTTTTCATAAAACTTGAGCTTCGTGCTTTTTACATCTGTGTCAATTATTTGCATCGATGATTTTTTTTCTTTTGCTAATTTCTAAATGAACAAGCCAATGGGCATCCCACTGCTCAACCAAGATAAACCCTGTCCATCTAGCAAAATTTCTTGTAAAATGCCAATACTTGGTGCCAAAAGAGAAACAAGATCCAAACTTCGTGCTACTTGCTGAGAATTCCACTTCCTTATTAAAAATTAATTATGTTATACTTCGTTGGACATGTTAGTTGTCTTCATGAGACCATTTATCACGTTGATAGATGATGAATAATGTCGTGCAAGTATTGTCTTCAAATACATATGTTAAACTACTACAAGGTGTTTCACATTGTATTCTTAGGTAGACAATTGATATGATGGGCCCTGTTTGAATTAATTCTTTGACAACATCATTGTAGTTTTTTTAAGCATTTATTGGAGCCGTGTAATGAGATAAAAAAATTTCCCTAGCCATTGAATTAGTCATCTACGAGCAAGATTCAATGTTTATTAAAAGTCATCTATTCAATGAGGCTACTATTTTTTATCAAGTTGTTTATTATTAATTTGTTCTTTTTTGGTGATTTTATTTTTCTTTATCAATCTCTTCTTCTTGCTAGGTTATTGGCCACTCGTTGAATGACAATGTTGGTTAGATAAAATGAAATGATCTCTGTCACTGAACAAATGCATGAAAAGAACATCAGATTGTTTTTTTTCACTAGGGCACCTTACGCCATACACCCATAGCGACACACCACTAAGAATCAAACTTGGTTAGAAACAGTATAAAAGAACATTAGCGACAGAAAATTATGGTTCACACAATCTGGTGGATATTATGAACTTGATAAACTGAAGTTATTGACGTGGGTTTGTTGTTCTAAACTAACAACCACTCATGAACTAGAACTATCGAGGTAATGTTCCCTCTTTTAAGTTTTAACTGTCATCTTTAGAGTCAGTGTCGACCTACTTGACATGCTTTTTTTTGCTTTAGTAATTTTTCTCATCCCAACACATTTCACAGTGTACCATACTCCTGACTTGAAAGTTCCAAAATTGATCTGGGCGAACCTTGTTAGGAAAATACCAAACGAAATTAGGAACACTACTAGAATTCTAAAATAACGGAAAGAAATGTTGACCTTGTTAGAAAAATACAAAAGGAAATTAGGAATACTACTAGAATTCTAAAATAATGGAAAAAAAACGTTACAATAAACAAAGTAACAATAAAAAAGAGAAAACCTGGTTGTTGATATAGTAGCGATATTGGAAGGAATCGAGGCATGTGTTGTACATAGTTTTCTTAAAATATATTCACCTTCCACCGTGTTGCAAGTGGACTAATGACTTCTACCTCTCATGATATAACCATCGAAAGTAGTCGACTAACATCTCGTCACTACTTTAGACAAACTTAGAATGTTTACAATTCTATTACTGAGCTAGAAAATAATTATCTAAACTACAAAGAACAAAACTCTTAAAAGCAAAGAGAGAAGAGGGGAAATTAAAGAAAGGACAGAGCTCTAAAAGTTTTTGGTGTATAGAACAGGAAGAAGAACACTTCCTCATATTGTACTAGAATGAGGGAGATTTCGATTCTTATTAATTTTGTGTTAAACCCAATATGTTACAATAGTCATTATAATAGCAAGTAGAACAATATGTGTACAATAGCCACAAGACTTTGTAACTACCAATTACTTATATAGTACTAGGATGAGAGAGAATTGAAGTTTGAAATCAAAAGCTTGTTATTACAATTCTTCATTTACAATGTTTTATATTTTAATTTTTTTCCAACAATTTTGCACATGAATGAAATTAACAAGAATTAACGAATTGAGCATGTCATGAACGTATAGACATGGAATACCATATCCATTCTATAAATACATTTATCGTATTCGTTGATTTTAAATTCACTCACCATCATAACATTGTTTAATTTTTCATGTCATTGTTTTGATGTTTGTTTTGAATCATACAAGAATTTCACTAGTTTACGAACTTTCTTTCCCTGTCCAGGTGTAAAACCCTCAACTTGTTCGATGTAAATTTCTTCAACGGAATCTCACATGGCAACAATTTCTAGTACCATCCTTATGGAATTTATTGTCATCACAGGAGAATAAGTATCAAAGTAATCAAAATCTTCCCATTGTCTATAACCTTATCAAGACCCTTGTTAATAGTCTACATAATTAGTTTGTTCTATCATAGAAGCCATCGGTCCTCTCTTGACCATAGTGGAGGCGAATCTATTTTAAGAAAATCGCGTGTAATATAGACCTCGATTCCTTCCAATACTGCTACTAAATCAACAATTAGATTTCCTCTCTTTTATTGTTAATATGTTTATTGTAACATTTCTTTGCATTATTTTAGAATTCCAACAATATTCCTAATTTCCTTTTGTCCTAACAAACCTAAAAAACCAAACACAGCCATTGGCAACAATAGACCACGAGTGGCCGTAACAAGGCCAGACCTAGGGGGTCCTAGACATCCCAACTTTTGAGATTTTTTTTTAAAGTCATGTTTAGTATCGGTTGAAATATAAGTTTTAATCTAAATCAAAGTTAATAATTAATTTTAATGACATATTTCATAGAATCTATAACTGTTTAACTTTTATCAAAATTTACTAAAAAATAATTTTAATCACCACTAAACAAGGGCAAAATCACAATAAATTTGAATTTTTCTCTTTTCTTTTGTTCTCTGTTGCTCTTACCTTTTAACAAAATCTTTATCCTTCTAATTTTTTTTTTATATAAATTTGTATATAATATCTCTTCAAATTATTACATTTACTACAAATCTTCGATTTCCGATCAAATTTTCAAGTAGTTAGAACCTAAATTTGGATTTTCTCTACAAACTATGTATATAGAATGTGTTTGAACTCATTATATCCAATTTAACTTATATTTAACGAATTTTGTTTATTTGATTGATTATTAGTATTGAATATTAATTATATGTTTTTTTCTTTCGATTACTTATTGTTTGTATCAAATACATTATAAGATTTTTAAATGTAAATATGCATTTTCTTGTGATAAACAAAACATTTATAAAATGACTCTTCGAAATCAAATGGATGAAAATGATTAGTAAAAATATTAATGAAGAATTTTTTTTTAAAATGTAAATGTACATTGTCTCAAATCAAGTATGAATGAGAACAAATAATTAGATTTGTAAAATGTTTGATTGTACCCCCTAATTCAAAATGTCTGCGTCCGCCCCTGGGCCTTAGTAAATGAAAATTATCTAAGAGTAGATTTGCACAAGCTAATTAAATTCATTGGTTACAACATATGTTCTTCACTAATTAAACCTTGAGCAGAATGTACAACAAAGCATTAATTTCCCTTCTCTCTCAATATGAAAAAAGGCTATTTGTTTGTTTCACCCGTCGTGTATGGCACACTGGTTACAACATCTGTTCTACACTAATTAACACTTTTCATTGTACTCACCATATTGAGACTGCAAATTTTCCAATTAATTTTATTGTACCATGTTTTATTTTAATAAAAAATAAAAGATACTACTTAAGAGTGGTTGAGGAAAAAAAAAAAAAAAACTATTTGAAGGTTGAGCGAGGCAGTCAGCATAATTCTGAGGTGATAGCAATATGAAATTTTGGAGTCTTTCAAGAGGAAGAAAATTCAGCTGAACGTCAGTCTCATAATGTATGTCATTTCCTTTCCAATACAAATTCTTTCACGGGGTTACACCTGTTCTTAAGGCTGAATACATGTTTTACACGTATTCTTATTCTCACTTTTATTAAACGTGTTATATTCAGGTTTTCGTGAAACACTTTCATGACTTTTCTCTCCACAGAGATCATAGATAACTTGTCAATCTGATCCGGGGAGAAAAGTCATGTATATGTGGCAAAACTTTTAATTAAGTTCGGTCAAAATATATATATATATATTTTTTACGTAGGAACCTGCAGCCACTATCCGTGAGTGCGCACTGGGTAAATCTCGCTCAATATGGAGTAGCCCGCAAAAATAATTAAAAATATTATTTTTAATTATACATTTCTAGGATGTTATAATATTTATTAACTTTGGGATTAGCTAAATTTAATCAAGCAAGCAACTATTGGAACTCTTGGAATTATTTGATCATAATAAAGGTTGAATGGCTTGCTTGAACAAGTTGCTGAAGTTGGTAATTACAAGTCTACATTTATCAGAAACTAGCTACCGTCATATAGTTATTAATCTTGGATTAATTGGAGCCAATTATGTAATTAGACCAATTTACAAATGAAGTGCTAAAAAATCTGTCCGACTTGGGTGGGTATTACATCAACACGGCATAGGTTCGATTATGTTACATTTTTCTTTACATTGTGCCACGTGGCAAAACACAATTGGACAATTTTCAAAAAACAAAGGCAACAGGCTAAAGTTTGGATGTAGGCTTGTTTCGAAGCATTTATTGACCGGGCCAGTAAAATACATGCTTTTCAATGGCAACTCAAAATCCAGAAGTTGAGTGAGAATCTTCAGTAAATTCCAGAAGATAAGTGAATTGAATGTAAGGTGACCATAGATATAAACAGAAACTAATGAAGAAAATCACCGTCACTATCACTTGTTGTACATATCTTCCACGTCTCTTCCTATATAATGTAATATAAACTCCATGTTAAGGCATCTTCAAAACTACTTCTATCTGTTGTTTATTAACATTAGGAATTCCACAATGTCAGGTGATCAACAATCTTTGAACAGCCAAATGAAGACAGAGTCCGTCCAAAGGCGAACTGCTAATTACAAGCCAAACATCTGGAATTACGGTCTCTTACAGTCTCTAGCAAACGAATATGATGTGAGATTTCCTCTTATTTCTTTTCTTTTTTCTTTAAAGTAAGCCGCTCAAATAAATATAGTGCTAACTTTTGAGTAGCCCAATTACATATTCATTTTCAACCACATATTCATAAAATATAATATTTACTCGTAAATATAAAAAATTTCTCTGTTGTTATTCTCCTAAAAATCACTATTCAAAACTCTACTTTTTTTAAGTAATGATCGTCAAACATGGGCTAAGTGGTGCGGAATTAAAAAATATATTTTATCTGAAATTGAACTTTCCGAATCGAAACTAAAACAGAATAGGAGGTTTCTGTCCGATTAAAAAAATAATGGGGGTGTTTGATTTAATGTTTTCAATTTTTAGTTAAATATCCAAAACTTGTTTGATTTGATAGTTTTAAAAATTTACTTTTGAAAACAAAATTAAATTTATATCATAAAACTCTACATATTTTGACGTTTTAAATATTCTCAATGATCACTAAAAACACGGGAAATAAAAATAGTCTAATTCCTCTTGCCAATGGAAAATCAAACCCATCCATAAAAATATATAAAAAAAAAAAAAAAAATATAGAGAAATGAAAGAAAAGTTAAAATAAAAAAGCCACCTTCTTCTCCAAACCCACAACTTCCACCACTATCACTCACACACTTCCCATCCCCCACCCTAACATGCCACCACAACTACCACCACTTCTTCCCTACCATTTTCACGCCGTCACCACAACTACCACCATCTTTCGTCGATTTTCTATCACTTTTAATGTAGAGCCTCAAAATCCCAACTCCAGTCGAACTCAAATTTTAGTATCCAAATTCAGTGCACAATATGTGGTTTTAAAAAAAAATTTGAACTTACTTGCAAAATATTTTATTGTGAGAATGTGTGATTGAAAATGAATTTGAAAAAAAAATATTGAAATAATGATAATCAAACACCGGCTAATAAATAAAATTCATTAAATAAAATGCCATATAACAATTTTTGGAAATTCCGAACAAATGTGTTTTTTATTTTATTTTGAAAAATAATTTTTCAAATTGATATATCAAATGCATTTTCTACAATCGTAAAAAAGTACCCCAAGAAAAGAAATTGAAAATGAATTAAAAACTCAAAAAATGAATGCAAAGCAAACGGGGCCTTAGACGGTTTTGATTTTGAATTGAAATCATGTGTACCCGACTCTAAAATTAAATTTATCATTTTTTATACATTTTTTTATAAATAATAAAAAAAAATATTCACCCCGATCCATTGACTCTACAAAAAAAGTACTCAATTAATTAGATTCATCCATTTAAATAATTGCACTTTACGTACTAATCGCCCCACAAATCCTATGAAATACTCGAAGTGTAATGAGTGCTTCCTAATATTAACCTATCCACCCGATTTTCATGCCTAGTTTTTGGAGATCTCTATTTTATGAAGTAGCTCTATAATGCTAGCCGTAGTTAATTGTGCTAAGTTTTGGGTCCTCTTTCACAGGACGAGAAATACAGAAGACAAGTTGAAACGTTGAAAAGGGAAGTCTCGTGCATGTTTGAAGAAGTGAATGATCCAGTGGCTAAGTTAGAGCTTATAGATTGTATTAGCAATTTAGCTCTTTCTCACTACTTTGAAAAAGATATCTATGAAACCCTAAACACGATGGTGAATATGAAGAACTTTGGTTCTTTAATGGAAGAGAACCTCTACGGCACTGCATTACACTTTCGAATTCTTAGGCAGTATGGCTATGATATTTCACAAGGTGAGGATTCTACTCCTTTTCAATTCACTAGTTACTATGATGATATTTAGATCATAAATGAGTTTGTCATTTTTCTATTAGTCTAGTTTATGTTTCGAGAAGATGTGGTCCAATATGTTATTTCTTTTGCAAAACAAAATTCCATTTTCGAGAAGATGTGGTCCAATATGTTATTTCTTTTGCAAAACAAAATTCTATATACTGAGCTATCGATAAAGAAAATGAACCCAAAGTCACGGGATGTTTAAAATATGATTCAAAAACATTAGTATATCTCTTTTCTAAGACGTGGTTGAATATAATCCATATACACGCACAAGCTCACCGGCAAACAGAACAGGAGTCACCGGGAAAAATAGGAATTTTCAATAATATTTCTAGTTTCTATTTTGTTTTACTTCGTTTTGCATGAAGTTGAAAGCGATTAGCCAAGGAAGAGAATTATATATTTGCATGAATGTGAAATTGTGAGTAGGGATTTCCAAATGTTCTGATTGGTTACTTTGATAAATACGTTATTTTTTAATTGTCAAAAAGATGGAAACCTATTGTCTGATTTCTAACTTGGGAATATTCTGTGAAACTCAGACGTGTTCCTTCGTTTCACTGATGATGTGGGAGAATTCAAGACAAGTTCACATTTGGATAATAAACCAATTCTTCAACTTTTGGAGGCCTCTTATCTTGGCATGAAAAGTGAATGTTTGTTGGATAGAGCCCAAGTTTTTGCCACTGAAAATTTGAGAGCAAATAATCATGAAATATTTTCACTGGTTTGTCCATTGCATTTGAGTGTCGGGTGGTTTAATGTCAAGAAACATATCCTCGCAAAAGAGAGAGAGAAAAAGACCAAGTCTATGTTGCTCCAGCTGGGTAAACTTAACTTCAACGTGGCTCAAGCCCAACAACAGAAGACTCTCAAGGAGATTTTAAGGTAAAATCTTTAGTCAATTTTCTGTGTCAAACAAATAGTCAGGGGCGGACACAGGGGGTCCTGGGGGGCACGTGCCCCCAAAACTTTTTTTTTTTTTTTAACATTCGTGTTTTGTATCGATTGAAATCTAAATCTTAATCTAAATCAAAGTTAACAATAAATTTTAATAATATATTTTATAGAATCCATAACTGTTCTAACTTTTATCAAAATTTACTACAAATTTGATTTTAATTTCCACCAAACAGAGGCAAAATCACAATAAATTTGAATTTCAATAACATGCTAATTTTAAAAATTCATCGACGATTGTACGCTAATCAAATTTACAAATTGCTTATGTAATCTCAAAGCTTATTTCGATAATTACATTATGGGTATATCGAGTAGTCCAAATAAATATCGAAAATAGTTAAAAATTCAATTATTTCATTAACTTACTATTTTTGCGATACACCTCAATGTAATTTTCATCATTTTATTAGAAAACTTTATATGGAATATGACATCAAAAATCTTCGAAATTTTATATTCAAAAAAGTCATATCCCATGTAAATTTTCGGATGTAAAATTACATGAGATATGATTTTTTTTTTTACGTAAATTTTCGAGTGTAAAATTTATTCCAACTTCTTTGCAAGTTCGAGTGTGCCCCCCTAACTTTTATCTTCTGCGTCCGTCCCTGCAAATAGTGGTTACAAATTTATTTATTTTTTAGACCACAGTAAGCAAGAAAAACCGGTTGTGTCCCATGCATGTTATAGATTCAGTCTTGATCCCAATTAATAGAAATAGATTTATAATTATGATGTCTCTCCATGCAAGAGTTATATCCTCTTCACTTTGAAGAAGAATAAGAAAATTACACTAATGATCCAATGCCTTTTAGCTAGCCTCTCTTATGCTAAATGGGCACCTAAAAACCAGCTTTACAGATCGAATGAACATTAGGACGCCTAATATAAATATGAGGTGGATTAGCCGTGGAGAGAAAATTAGTGTATAACATGTTTGTTTTGGTGTAACAATTGTATTTCGATTCATCCTTTTTTCTTTTTTTTTTACCTAGATTTAATAATTGGATACTATATCCATTTCGTGCAATATATTTGGTATCAACCAAATCGATTCTGGCATAAAAAAAGGACAGCTCTTTTGATGAATAAATGGAAATATTGTCTAACTTTTAGGCAATGTCATTTTATAATATTCTCAGCCCACATGCAACTCTTCAATTTTAATGTACAAATAAATTTAACCTTTTGAATTTTTGTTAGGTGGTGGAGAAATCTTAACCTTTCAGAAACTTTAATCTTCACAAGAGATCGAGTAGTTGAAAGTTTTTTGTGGGCAGTGGGAGTTGTTCCTGAGCCTCAGCATGAAAGCCTTCAAAAATGGCTGACTAAAATCATCATGTTTATCTTGATAATCGATGATGTCTATGACATTTATGGTTCGATAGAAGAATTGGAGTGCTTTACCCATGCTGTTAATAGGTAATGTTATTTTAGATTAAACCCTAATTCCTACTGTTAAAACCAACAGTAAACAAAACGGACCCCAACACACATTTTTATAGTGATTCACGTCCTCATTTCAGGTGGAATCGCACAGAAATTCAGCAACTGCCAGAAGCCATAAGGAGATGCTTCTGTGCGCTATATGATACAACCAATGATATGGATCTGCAAATTCAACAAGAAAAGGGCTGTAATTCAGTGTTATCATATTTAAAGAAGGGGGTACCTAGCTATTTATTATTCTTATATGATACAACTTCGATTTACATAATTTCCTAATCAGATTTATATTTGTCATCAGTGGGCAGATTTCTGTCAAGCATTGCATGTGGAAGCAAATTGGTACCACACAGGTTATACCCCACGTCTGTGGGAGTATCTTGATAATGGTTGGATATCATCATCTGGGCCTCTGCTTTCCCTTGTTGTACTCTTTGGTGTAGGTCAAGATATAACCGAAACCATTGAAATCCTCGAGAACAATCAAGAAATTATCTACTACTCCTCGTTGATAATACGTCTCTGCAATGATCAAGGAACTTCAACTGTAATCATTTCAGCTTAACTGGATAAGTAATTTTGTTGTTGAAAATACGATTATTTTGTTAAAAATGTACTGAATGGTATTTTGATTTTTATTTAATAGGCCGAACTGGAGAGAGGTGATGCACCTTCATCAATCCTATGTTACATGAGAGAAGCAAATGTTACAGAAGAGGATGCTAGAGACCATATCAGAAACATCATTGCCAATTTATGGAAGAAAATCAATGGCCTATGCATAAATGGTTCTCCTAATTTGCTGCAAACACTTGTTAAGTATATTATAAATATAGCGCGAGTGGCTTATTTCATTTACCAGAATGGAGACGGATTCAGTGTTCAAGATGGAGACACGAGAGATCAAGTATTGTCTTGTTTAGTAGAGCCTTTTCCTCTACTTTGAGTTGGCAACACTGCTCAAACAAAGTGCCAGAATGGAGAAAATATATATAAAAATAATAATATAAAAAACTAGTGGATGGATTTAAGTGCTAATAAAAAATTTTAGTTTTGTTGATGTGTGGACCTTAGCCAATAATATAATAAAATGCTTCTTTTCTTGTTAAAGCCTTGCATCTACTTTATTAATTTATGTGTGGACCTGAGTCAATATCTCGACATATCGTCAGACATTTCATTTCTGTCTTCCTTCCTCTTTTTTTTTTTTTTTTTTTTTTTTTTTTTTTTTTTTTTTTTTTTTTTTTTTTTTCATCATCCTAGGTATGAATGCACTTTCTAGTCATATTTGACCACATAAATATTGTGTAATATTTTAAACAATCATGCTCTACACACACACATATATCACTTTTGACATCTTTTAAATTCATTGGACAATTAAAAAAAAAAAACTGATTTCTCATCTACCACTTTTTGAAAACATTGATGATGTCATCATCAATTTAAGAATAAAACTTTATAAATATTATTGAGCAAATCAACACGTATGCTACATAGACGGTAATAATTCGAAATAATGTTAATTATAGTGTTTAATATGTTCGGTACTACTCAAAGCAGGACAAGAGATCAAATCAATTTTACAACTAAAGGAAGAGGCACTAACGTCTTTAAAATTTTAAAGAAAAAAATAAATTTCATGAGGAAAATGGAGGAATTGAAATTGATAAAAATGAGATTTCATTGAATCATCAAATGCTTCCACTTCATCTAAATGTTAGTGCAGCACTATAAGTTCATTCTTAATTTGAAACCAATTCTTTCCGCATATACAAGTCTCAACCATCATTACACCTAATAAACTCTTAAATGAATCAAGTATCCGACTTCCGTTTGAGAATGCAGACTCAGAAGCAACTGTAGAAATTTGAATTCTAAAGAGGAAAAAGGTTTTTGATAGATTATGTTAGTATTGAGATTATTAGATATAAATTAAGATTAATTGGTAATAATAATATATATGTAATAGAAAATTATAAATTGACAAAAATACACACAAATGACAAAACTATTGAATTTTGTATATTCAGATGAATTTTCAAAAAAAAAATCATTATTTTTATTTTTTTTATTTATATATATTTTTTCGCCGGTCCGATTTGGTTTTAAATCGCAATTAAAATTTTCAAACTTAAACCAAACCGTTTTTGACCGGTTTGGTTGGTTCAAAACCATTTCGTTGACGGGTCCACGTGGCACCAAATCGACGATTTCTAAAATGCGATTTCGGTTCAATTTTTCGATTTGGCGATTTTTGCTTACACCCCTACACTTAACTACAGAATATTGCAAAAGCTCATTTTTGGTGTAGTGTTCTTATTGTGAGTCATTGTATAGGTCATATTGATATCCTATAAAACTCAATAGTGTAGGTCGTGTTGAGGTCCCGTAAAGCTCAACATTGTATAAGGATCGGTGCTCTTTGTTTGTAAGTCATCGGAAGCGTTGTAAAGGGTTGGATTGCACCATAAGTCAATCAACATAATGAAAAGGCCTTGCTCGTGTCGGAGAGTTTGGTAACGGAGGACTAGATCATTGCTTTGGATCGAACCTCCATAATTATATCGTTTGCATCATCTATCTCTTTTACTTATCGTTTTTTTATATTTGTGTTTATTATTTGAATTAATCTATTTAGTTTTTACTTGCTTGAATTTAGATTAATTCTTCGAAAAAAAATTAAAAATCAATTCATCTCACTATTGGTTAGTTATTCTTGAGCTATCATGTGAGTGGTACAAAGTAAAAGTTAAGGTAAAGTCTGCAAAAAAAATAAAAAATAAAAAATAAAAAATAAAATGAAAGAGTAGGGACACTGGTGCAATTTTCTTGAAATTTTATGTTACCTTGTGGATTTGCATCAAAATGTCTATTGCCCTATGTGATAGGAATCATTTGACCTTATGAACCACAAATAAAAATAAAGATAAAGATAGGAGACATTTTGATGGTATTACAGTAAAACAACTAAAAAAATGTTTTTAGATAGAGAAAGATACGAGTGTTTTGTGGCGTTCATTATGTGCTCTATTTTTGTGTATGGGAAAATTGTGGATGTGAGTAAATATTGTACCGTGAGATTTTTATATTCGTGCTCGTTTTTTATATTTTCATTTCAGTTGCATTTGATGGATTTACCACAAACAAGTGGTTTTAGAGCTCACAACTCAAACTCTAGGGGATTGTTGCAATTATGATGAAAAGTCCTAAGTTTGAGGTGGAACGATTTGATGGAAAATTAAAGATTTTATAAGGCATTAGAGGTAAGAGATGGGAAGGGATGAAAGATGTAGAGGGGGAAAGATTGGAAGTGAAGATAGTCATTACCATTATATTGACTCGAGGTAAAAGTATAGTGGTTCGAACGATAAATTTCTTTTTTAAGTTACGTGAATGTTAAGATCGAGGATGAAGACGAGACAAGAATTTTATTATCTTCCTTTCCCTAGGTCATATTAGACATTGGCGACCATGCTATTAAATGAAAAACCTACTTTGAGAAGAATGGGGTTTCAGCTGCTTTGTTAGGGCTGGACAATCAACATTAAGAAACCAAGTGGTACTGCGAATGGTGATAAAGTTCTCTTGACAGTCTGAAACGAGGCATGGTAGAAATGAATTGTATGGAAAGAACAATGGTTAAAGTGATCGTTTTCAATCTCATTGTAGAAGAAATTGATAAAGCATTTTGAAGCAAAGAGGAGTCAAGAGTCTCAGGATGTCTCGGATGTGTGAGAGACGAATATATTATATTTTGATTTTTTTCTCAACTAATAAAGTCTCATTCTATTGTGATCTTCGAACGGTTTGCCAAACTACTCTAAATTTGTATTTTTCTATGTATTGTTTTTCATTATCGTTTCTACTGCTTTCGCTACACATGTTGCGAAATATTTTCCCCATATATTACCAAAGGGCTTCATTCTAGCTGTTAGGCCTTTCTATTTGGACCGGGTTATTAACAAGTGGATCCCCTAGAAGGTCTGATTAAAGGATTGTTCGATAAAGTTTCTGACAAAAGTTTAAGCACGTTTTAATAAAACTTGATGAAATGTGTGGTTGTAATAAAAGTTGTAAATCCCATAAAATATATGTAGTTAAAACTAATTGTTAATTTTGGTCTCAACTTTGGCCACCTAATTTGATACATCGATGGCCACCCAATTTTATATTTAGTGTTACAATGATCATCCAATTTAATTATTATTTTACTATGACCGTCCAATTTCATATAACATTTTACCATGGTCATTCAATTTCATCTAACGTTTCACCATGGTCACCCAACTTCTTTTCTTTTTTTTTTTTCACTAATTTTAAAATGGGTAAAATAGTAACTTTGCATTATATATAAAATAAATTAAAAAAAAAAAACAAAGATAAAATAAAATTTTCTTTCAAAACTTACTTAAAAAAATAAAATAAAATAAAAAATTATTTTAAAAAAGGTTTTAAAACAAAATAAAAACTTATTTAAAAAAAAAAAACCGTTACTTAGAAAAATAAAATAAAATAAAAACTTATTTTTTCCTTTGCTAATTTCTAACAATTCATTCCATCAAATTCGCTGGTTAAAAATTTGTCAACTTTTCTTTTTCTGCACAATGGAACAGATTGCATTAAGACATCCCGCTCAAAATAATGGCCGATGAAAGCAAAGGAATGCAATTCATCCAATTTTAATGAAATTGGAGAAGTAATAGCAAAATGAACAAATTTATATGCCCCCTCATTGCCCAACCGAGATATGTGGCGAGAAGGACATATGTCTCCTTTAACTAAAAGAGTTACTATGTAGGACGGAGCCAGTCTAGCGAGCACCTGTGGCCTCTCATGTTGGCTATGTCAAAAAAGTTCTTTTTTCCTTATATTAGGCGACCGCTCGATGGCTGCTCAAGTGGTCTCCGTGCTCATTTGAATTCCTACATCCACCATTAATGCTGCTATGCCTTGTAAAGTGCCAGCATGGTACATGAGAAACTGTATCCAAACTTGGGACTACTTGCTCCCAGCTCCTTGTTAATAAAAATAAAAAATTCTACTAAAGTTCTCTTGGAGCATCATTTATCACGTTAATAAATGACAAGTCGTGCAAGTATTTGTCTTCAAATATACGTAAGACTATTAACATAGCGGGCTATTTTAGAATTAATTCTTTGACGACATTATTGCAGTTTATTTTGACTTTTATTGGAGCCATGTTATAAATAGAATTTGTCCTTAACTACTGAATTAGACTCCTATGAGCAAGATTCAATGTTTTATATTAAGTCGAGTTTTCATAAATAAGTGATGGAACATTTGAACTCAATTCCTTTACGTACTTTGTCAAAATGTTTAAATAATTCATTTTTTAACTAACCATTCTAAGGTGACATATTTTATTAATTGCAGAAACGGATATAATATAATAAAAGAAAAACTCGACACTTTTCGAGGATGAGTAGTACAATACAAAGTTAAAGATATACATTTCATACATTCTAGTCATATGACTCATCATTATTTAATGAGTGTAGTATTTTTTTCAACTAATGATCACTTTCAGATTCACTGCTGAAATGAGATTTTTTAAATTTACATCGAACCCTAAATTCGAGAAGTCCATAACTTCGTCGTGGTGTTCATGAAGGCCAAAGCCCTCGAATTAAATCCCCACGCCGATTTTTATAATTCATTTAAAATATTTATCTCCACACATTCTTTATTAAATTCATAGTCTTCCTAGATTACCTCGTCCATTTTAATGGATATTTGAATAGAACTAGGTAGATTTTTCAAAAAGAAACATCAGCAATTTAGGGAAACTAATCCAAATCAAAACAATGAAAGGCTCGATGTTAGATCGAAATTGAGCATTCTACATGAATACCGTCATGGGATAGTTATCAATTATCATTAATACACAAGGGATATTTGTGGATCAAATGCAAAATCTCATTATATTTAAGAATATTAACAATAAAACAACAACAACAACACAGCGTAAGAACAAAAATTAGTAAATTAAATTACATGTTTTAGAATGGCTCCCCGCTAATGTAATAGTTATGTCTACATTCCATTATAGGGTTTCACTACAAGGGGATTGTAATACGTTTATGAACTTGCGTCTTTATATTTCCTCTCAGGAAAAAAAGCTCGTTAAAATACTTTTTATATAAGAATGAAATATTAACGGGAAAAAAGTGAAGAATATTTAAATTCCACGCCTCCTTCCAATTGCCCTTTCGTTCTTGTAGGTCAATGGTTCTTGTTGACTATTCACCGTATATGGAAGTAAAGCCAAATTAGTATTACTGTACGATAGTTTTCCTCTGTCAAAAGACGAAGTAAAATTTTCAAAACCTAACAAAAGAGGTACCTGAATCCATTCTTCTTGCTAGATTATTGGCCACTCGTTGAATGGCAGAGCTGGTCTGATCAAATTAAATGGTTTGTCACTGAACAAATGCATGGAAAAAAAAAAACGTGGATTAATCTATTTGTACCAATGACAGTATGACCCAGCCCACTGAAAATTCTTATAGGTAGGGAAACAAATTCATGTATAACTTTTTTTTTTTTTACGTATTAGCTCGACTTGTAATTCGATCTTAAATTCATTCCTGATGTTGTCAATCAAATTGTAACTACATGATTGAAAAAACATTACACCGGTAGCCACACACCACCAAGAATCAAACTTGGTTAGAAATAGTAGAAAAGAACATCAGCAACAGAAAATTCTATTTCACATAATCTGATAAATATTATTAATTTGTTAATTCACCACATACCATACAGTAGCGGACCCAGGATCTCGAGTCAACACGGGCGACCGTGGCTCATCAATCGTTATCGACAATAAAATATTAAGAGCCCCGTTTGATGCCAAGTTTTTTTTTTTTTTTTGACAAAAAATGTATTTTAGAATAGTGATTTGATGGAGAATGTATGGTTAAAAATAAGAAAAAGTTTTGAATTTGCATGTAATATCATTTTATTGAAAAATGTACTGTTGAAAGAAGAAAGAAAAATGTATTTTGAAAAAAAAAATGGAATCAAACTGTCTATGATTTAAATATAACAATTTTTTTTTTCAAACTAAACATATATAATTTTGTTGTAAAAATTAATAATATTTACCAAATGATATTGTGTCAAGCTTTGTATAATTCAAAGGAAGTGTATGAGTTTGGATTTTTACATTTGCATTAAAACCACTAATTTGTAACATATATTGTTTTTGTAAACTCAATATCAAGTTTCATGAGTGACACAATGGTCAAGCGTCTAATATTTTACAAATGGGTTGTGGGTTCGAATCCACTCTCTTGTTCTATTTAATTTTGGCAAAGATTGTAAATTAAACATATTTCAAATAAATTGTTAACAAAAAGATTCGAAATATGGACCTCTCACATGAAAATAGAATCCCTAGCTAGCTGAGCTACAAGAGCTGAGCTAAAATAAACGAGCATACTAGATATATAATCTAAAATGATTATTCATTGTCCAAAAAAAAAAAAAAAACTGTTTCGATGGACTCAGCTTAGGTGGCCGCCGAGGCCCGTCGGGTGTTGGGTCCGCTACTGATACCATATACTTTATTATAGCAGGCATTTCTTAGTATCGACAGAACAAAATAATGGATTTGACGGAATGAAGAAACTGAAGTTATTGATGTAGGGTTTGATGTTCTAAGGTAACAACCACGCATGAGCTAGAATTATCGGGGTAGGACAATGTTACATGTACATAATTTTTTTACTTAATCTTTTAACTACACTCACAATAGGATGTGGGAACCACACATTTGGGAGTTTTTTATTCACGCGGACCGCATTTGCATGTGAGAGGGTGACACAATGTCAATAACCCAAATTCAATATAAATTGAATTATCCATCGAGGTAATGCTTTTTTGCATCATATTTTTTCTAATCTCACGGGAAATTTTGTGGGCCCCTATCATATTCTCGACTTGAAAGTTCCACCACCTAGAAGTTGATCTTGGCGAACCTATAAAGCCAAAAAAGAGTCAACAATATTTAAGAGTAAATTAGAACAAGCTAATTAATCAATGATTACATCTATCAACGCTAAATACAACAGTGCCATAGGTATACGTAATGCGATCAATGATAGAAACTTTTTTCACAGAAAACACATGACGAAATTTGATTCAAAGTTGAAAAAAAAAAAAAAAAAAAAAAAAACCCCACATGAGTGCTGCCAGCACAACACGTGGAATTGTTCCACTAATTAACACTTGAGCAGAATGTACAACAAACCATTAATTTCCTAATAAAATGGGCTACTTCTAGGTTTCACCGCCATGTATGGCAAATTGTAACAAATTATAAAAAGCTGTCACACTATTATATTTCTCTCAGACTTGTGCGATCAAGTCTTACTTTTTTTATATCGCAAGTGTACGATATCGTAATAAGTAATATAGTGGACATTTGAGTCCGGATTATCATTCACACGAGGACTACACTTTAGTCTTAATCTATTTTTCCTATTCATATTTGATAAGAGTAAACAAATAAAGAATTGTGATAGTTGTGAATATTGATTTTCTAATATAAAATAAATGTCTAAAATAAATGAAAAATATGATGAAATAACAAACACAAATGTATCAAAGATTCATGTATGTAATATATATTAGGACAAAACAATTTCATCTAATGATCATCTTCACTCTATTCAATTCAAGATTCTAGCCTAATGTAGTGTTCGGTCGAATTCTCCTACGGTATTCAATTTACCCCTCTCAAGTTCTCATTAAGTCTATTTAATTAATTCAATTTAATATCTCTATGCGAATTATCCTTAGTTAAACGAGTTATGGCACTAGGAATTCATATAACGACCGCAGTATTAGGTATGTGTATCTCTACATGTTATACTTCGTTACTGAATTTTATTATACGTTCTAAGTCTCAAACTCGTCTTTCGATTCGTAAGAAACTCAATGGATCATCAAATTATTGATCAAGTAATTCAATGCATTGCAATCATAATAAAATCAACACATAGAAGAATAAAGCACAGAATTCTCGAATTAAAGAATTAATGGTCTCAATAGATTACGTTGTTTGCCCTAATAAGGAATTTAACTAAATATGATGAAAAAGATGAAATAAATAAACATATTCGAATAAATCACCGAATTTAATTGATAAAAAAGGTGGAAAATAATCAGCTCTTGCACCAAGATCTTCTTCCGCTTCCAATCCTTAATTTGAACTCAAATCCTTGATGTATTTCTTCTCGCGAATTCATTTTCTATCTTGTGTTTTTCTCTCAATTTTATAAAGTGTGGAACCCTTTTTTCCCGCCTCCTTAAGTCTATTTATACTTTTCTATACGTTCTTGGCCAATTTGAAATCTTTTTGTGGGGTTTTAGCGGCCCAAATAATAAAAACCTAAAATACGTGGTGGCGCGCAACGCCTAGGCGCTGAGTCGTTATCTAACTTACGTCTGTTTCAATATTTTTGTCATAACTTTTGCTCCCGATATTCGATTAAGGAGATAAAAAATGCATTGGAAATATAACTCAAAGGGCTACAACTTTGATATAAGTAGCTCTTTTCTAATTCGAACGTTTACTAAGCCAAAAATGGATCTCAATCTCCAACTAGAAATTTAGACATCCTTGTGCTGTTGAAAATTGATTTGTTTTCACTCCTTTTGATATTTAGTTGTATCAATTTGATCTCTAACATTCTCGAATCTTCATCGTGAGTTTTGACACAACTTTTTAGTATTTGCACTTTAGCCCCCAAACTTTGGATCTTGCCCTTTTTCGTTTATTTCTTTCAATTTCACTTCTATTCACAGAGTTTCACCTAATAACACATTATAGAATAAATTAGGCTATACTTTTATTAAAAAAATTACCAAATGTCAATATTTTAGTGTCTGAATAAGTGTATAAAATACACTTATCATTAAGATTGCAACTTTGTTTTTTTGAACTTCATATTTATCATTGCCTAATTTAATTTACCACATGCGATAAGCGTAAGTTTTAGCTATATATCAAATAACTTTTACTTATTTTCTTGAAACGTGTTTAGATTTATTAGTATAGAATAATGCTATATATGTAGCAGCGATGGTGATTACACCAATTTATTTAGCAATAGGACATGGCGACATGCCAACATTAGTTCAGAAATTACTTAAAAATAATTTGAGCAACATAGGATTGGATATGAAAAATTGTGTTGCTGATAAAGAGAACACTCTTAATATCTCCACCAAAGTCGACAGTTGCAAGTGATATCAGAGTGGAGGTACCACCTTTTACTCAAGGATAAGGGAATATGTTGGGATGCGTTTGGGAAAATTTATGAAGATTACAATGAAGCTATGAACTTTATAATTATTTTCCTTCAAGTTGCGAGTTTGAAAGTAATCAAGACGAAAGATATGACAAAACTGTATGTGACGGTAACGAGAAGTATAACTAAGATGTGTGAAGTATAGGTCTTTGACTTTTCATTGTACTCCTATATTCGGACAGAAAAATTTACATTTAATTTTGTTGTATTATATTTTTATAAAACATGAAGGTTCTATACGAAGTATCGAAAATTCGAATTTTCGAACAGCTAGAAGACAACGTTTATGTTGGAAGACAAATATCCTATATTGGAGATAAAGTCATAATGCGCTCTATTACCCTTTCAGTGGTTCAGTCCGCATGTTATAAAGAGTAGGGGTGTCCAAAAGTCCCAAATCGAAATCGGATCGGACCGAACGAAGTCGAGCGGTTCTTCATAAGTTAAATACCCGAACGGGTACTCGAATCGAGAACCGATGGGTATGAGTCGGGTTTCGGGTTTAGATTAAGAACCGAAGAACCGAAATTAAATAATTTTTTTATTTTTTTATTGAATTAATTTAATTAAAATATTTATTTCTAAACAAATTAATTAATCAAATCAGATCATTTCATAATTTTACGCATGCCTCAATTTTTTAATATGGATCACCGACATTTTAATATTAATATATATTTTTTAGTATTTGTATGCATTGAATTAATGTTATTCGACAGCTAGTTATTTATATATTTTTGAATTGAGTTACGTTAATTTGTAAAAGTTACGAATGAAATGTCATTAGTTATATTTATGTAGTGTTGCTGTAAATGTTAAAAAATTTAATTATGGCATGGAACCAAAAGGAACCGCACCCGAATGGTTCCATAATTATATTTGGACCCGACGAGTCCATTTATTAAATACCCGAAAATTTTGGAATCGAGCAAAATCGAACCAAACCGACACATGAACAACCCTAATAAAGAGGGGTTTACAAGGAGTAGAACCGATTTTCGAGTTCCTAGTCCAAGTATATATAATCTACGATCGTATCCGACTTACCCGAATAGTGAAGCAGTGGAAAGGTCGCCACTCTTCAGAATTAATCAGGCAAAATTTAGATATTTGAGTAATAAAAAAAATCAAGATTCATAACGTCTGTCAGTCATTTCCGTTTCAATACAATATTTCATGTGTTACACCTGTAGTTAAGTATGCAATATGCTTTCCACATGATTCTTCTTTTCCTATTATGTTACATTCCACGTGCGTGACTGTTCTCGGCAGGAAATATGTTACATTCCGGTTTGCGTGGAACACATGCGTGACTTTTCTCCGTAGGACATATGTTACTTTTTCGTTTTGCGTAGAACTCATCGCGACTTTTCTCTGTGTACTACGACTTATGTTGATAAAGCTTTGAGATACTAATAAGCTTATTGGGTGTGTTTGAGCCACATTATTTTAAAAGAATATATTCTATAATAGTATATTGATGGAGAATGTGTGGTAGAAAAAAAAGTTATTGATGTGATGAAAAATATTATTTTATTGAAGAATATGTGGTTGAAAATGAGTAAAAGAATGATAATGAAAAATTTTAATATGTACCAAACAGGAGCTAAATATCATTTTTAAATAATATATTTTTTGTGATCCAAAACTTTCATCAAGTTTTTACCAATATATTCTTGGGATTCTTTGTTTTATAAGCACTTAAAAATTTAACCAAGCATGCAATCACTATTGAAACTCTCCGTGTTTGGTCAAAATTGAGTGGCTTTACTTGAACAAGTTGGTAACTATAAATCTACGTTTATGATAACTTGTTGTATCTGAAACTAACTATGGATCACATAATTATTAATCATATCAAGATTACCATATACATTTCAGTTAGTACAAGAAGACACCTACAACCAAGTGTAAAAATTTTGGTTTAGGCTATAAACCAACCCGTTAATTTGGTATGCATCCAGGACGGAAATGAAGGGTTTAAGGTTTAGGGTTTAGGGTTTTAGAATTCAAAGACTTATGCTACAACATGCAATACAATGTAACGATCAACTCAAGCAAAATTACAAGTTTTGTGATTTGTAACGTAACGTTCATAAATGTGCGTCATCCCAATGGAAACTATCAAACTTCAGTGGAGTGACTTAACTTTTAAAATTGAATTGATCTTTACATTCCTCTTATTTTCAATTGTTGCACTGAACACTATCTTCTATAGTTACTAAAGTGAACCACTCAAAAATCAAATACGATAATATTTCAATAGGAACTCAAACTCCAAAAGTTGACCGCTCAGTCTCTTCTTTAAATTCGTGACATCAACAAAGTAATAAATTGAGCGCAAGGCGATAAGATATAAACAAGAACTAAGTAAATCACTATCAATCGAGTGTCATTAGTCCGTAAAATAAAACCAGTCTTAATGATTTGTCACCATCACTTGCTCGAGCTGTCTTCCATATCTGTTGCTCTTTTCGCTATATATAGTAATATAAACTCCATGTTACGGCATCTTCAAAACTGCATGCTTCTTTCTGTTATTTATTAGTATCAGGAATTTCACAATGGAAATGTCAGGTGATCAACAATCTTTGAACAGCCAAATGAAGATAGAGTCCATCGAAAGGCGAACTGCTAATTATAAGCCAAACATCTGGAATTACTGTCTCCTACAGTCTCTAACAAACAAATATGATGTGAGATTAATTTCCTCTTATTCCTGATCTTCTTTTTTCTTTAAAGTAAACCGCACAAATAAATTTATTGCAGACTCTGGAGTAGCCCAATTATATGTTGAATGTTGTTTCATGTTTAAGTGATTGCGGAATTCTACGTATTGTAATTAATTGTGATAAGTTTTGGGTCCTTTTTTACAGGAAGAGGAATACAGAAGACAAGTGGAAACATTGAAAAGGGAAGTCTCGTGCATATTCGACGAAGAGGAGGATCCAGTGGCTAAGTTAGAGCTTATAGATTGCATTAGCAAGTTAGCTCTTTCTCGCTACTTTGAAAAAGATATCTGTGAAACCCTAAACACGATGGTCAATATGAACAGCTTTGGTTCTTGCATGGAAAAGAACCTCTACCACACTGCATTATACTTTAGAATTCTTAGGCAGTATGGATATAAGATTTCACAAGGTGAGAATTCTCCTCCTTTTCAAGTCACTAGTAACTATGACGTTTTTTACATCATAAATATTCTTTTTCTTTTTTTCATTTTTCTAATAGTCTAGCTTAAGTTTTATATGAAGTATTTCAATATATTATTAAAGATCTTGAGTTAATATCATGCTAAATTTTCCATGCATCGAGCTACTGATTAAAAAAAAAAAAAAAATTGAATCCAAAGTCATGCACATGACGAAGAATGATGAAGATATTTTTATTTATCTTTTATTTTAACTAGTTTTTCTTTAAATCATTTTATTATTCTCCTACATTGAAAATTGAAACACTTTAAATGTATTTAATTATAAAGAGTGAAAGCCAAACTCAATCTTTAAATTAAAATTTAAAGAGTTTCTTGGAATATGATTTTAACGATTGATTTTTTTAAAATAGAGAGCATTTCATATTTAAAGAGCATCTTGAAGATGCACTAACTCTTAAAATAAACATTTCATCAATTCTATCAAAATATTAAAAAACTAATATTTTTCTAAACACAACAGGGGCTAAATATATTCCACAAACCTCCATAAATTAATAAATATGTTATCTTTTAATTGGCAAAAAGAAGAAACCTTATTTTCCTCGAATATTATGCTCTCTAACTTGGGATTATTCTGTGAAACTCAGACGTGTTCCTTTGCTTCACTGATGACGTGGGAGAATTCAAGACAAGTGCACATTTGGATCCCAAATCAATTCTTCAACTTTTGGAAGCCTCTTATCTTGGCATGGAAAGTGAATGCTTGTTGGATACAGCCCAAGTTTTTGCCATAGAGAATTTGAGAGCAAATCATGAAATATTTTCACTGGTTTGTCCTTTGCATTTGAGTGTCGAATGGTTTAATGTCAAGAAACATATCCAGGCACACGAGAAAGAGAACAAGACTAGGTCTATGTTGCTTCAGCTGGGTAGACTTAACTTTAACATGGGTCAAGCCCAACAGCAAAAGGACCTCAAGGAGATTTTAAGGTAAAATCTTTAGTCAAATGTCTGCGCCATACTCATAGGTGGTTAGGGATGACGAAAAAGCTCGGGCGGCTCGGGCAAGGGGCTCGGCTCGGAAAAAGCTCGAGTCGGGCCGGGCCGGCTCGGGCTTGGTTACAACAAGCCAAGACTCGGACCGAGCCTCATTTTTTGGCCGGGCTTTGCTCGGCTCGGTTTGGATCCAAAAAAAGCTCGAGCCGAGCCCGAACTTTTTTATTTAATTTATAGTACGTATAAACCGCACAAATTTTAAATTTTTAAATAAAAAATGTAGATTTGACATTTTAAAAAAAAAAATCGAACTGGCTGGGGCTTGGCTCGGCTCGACCCGCTAAGGCTCGGACCGAAAGCTCGGACCAAGCCTCATTTTTTTTTTTACCGGGCTCGGCTCAGTTCGGTGACATAGCTATAGGTGGTCACAAAAGTTTTTTTTTTTTTTTTTTTGAAGGAAACGGAGACCATAGAAATCAAGATAAAATGGCAGTGTCCCATGTTATAGATCCAGTGTGATCTCAATTAATAAATAGAGATTTACATCCAATTTGGTACGGATTAAAATTTAGATTTTAATCTAAATCAAAGTCAATAATAAATTTTAACTATATATCTAATGGGACTCACAAATTTTTAACCACACATTTTATCAATTTTTATCAAAATCTACTAAAAATCTTATTTTAATCTCCACCAAACATAGGCTTAGAATGATGCCTCTCGATGAGTTGAGTCAAGAAGAAAGAAGAAAATTACTAGTGATCCAATGCATTTTAGCCCCTGTTTGATGGTCATTTATTGAGAAAAAATAATGTTTTGAATAGTGATTTTTAGAACAAATGGTTAAAAAGTATGGAAAAGTTTTGAATTTATGTCTAAATATTTTATTGTGTGAATGTATGGTTGAATATGAAAATGGGAATTAAAGAGTTTGTCTTAAATGGAGACAAACGGGAACTTAGTCTATCTTACTTATGCTAAACAGCCTCCTTAAAACTTTCATAGATAGTAAGAAACTAATTAATATGAAAATTAGGTGGATCGGTCATATTGGAGGATAAGTAAATAGCATGTTTGTTTGGTATAATAGTTGTATTTCGATTCATCCTTCTTCTTTTTTAAGGATTTTATAATTGGATACTAAACCCAATTCAAATGATGGAGTTGCCGAAGTATAGGGTCATTTCACGTATTATATTAGGTATCAAGGAAATAAATTCCGACTTCAAAAAGGACCCCTCTTGTGATGAATTAATTGATATGTGACCTAACTTTTTGACCCACATGCAATTCTTCAATTTCAATGTACAAGTCTTCAATTTCAATTTCAATTCTTAAATTTACCCTTTTGTAATTTTTGTTAGGTGGTGGAGAAGTCTTGACATTTCAGAAATTTTAATCTTCACAAGAGATCGAGTGGTTGAAAGTTTTTTGTGGGCAGTGGGAGTTGTTTCTGAACCTCAGCATGAAAGCCTTCGAAAATGGCTGACTAAAATCATCATGTTCGTCTTGATAATTGATGATGTCTATGACATTTATGGTTCAACAGAAGAATTGGAGTGCTTTACCCATGCTGTTGATAGGTAATGTTATTTTAGATAAAACCCTAATTCCTACGGTTAAGAACAACCGTAACAAAATAAGAATAACACACATATTTATAGTGATTCGCGTCCTCATTTCAGGTGGAATCACACAGAAATTCAGCAGCTGCCAGAAGCCATAAGGAGATGCTTCTGTGCACTATATGATACAACCAATGATATGGATCTGCAAATTCAACAAGAAAAAGGCTGGAATTCAGTGTTATCATATTTAAAGAAAGGGGTACCTAGATATTTATTATTTTTATTACAATGTATCATATATGTCTCTAGTAATATTCATTATCATTTGATTAACATGATTACCTAATCAGATTTACATTTGTCATCAGTGGGCAGATTTCTGTCAAGCATTGCATGTGGAAGCAAAGTGGTACCACACAGGTTATACCCCACGTCTGTGGGAGTATCTTGATAATGGTTGGATATCATCATCTGGTCCTCTGCTTTCTCTTGTTGTACTCTTTGGTGTAGGTCAAGATATAATCGAAACCATTGAAATCCTCGAGAATAATCAACAAATTATCTACTACTCCTCGTTGATAATACGTCTCTGCAATGATCAAGGAACTTCAACTGTAATCATTTCAGCTTAACTGGATAAGTAATTTTGTTGTTGAAAATACGATTATTTTGTTAAAAATGTACTGAATGGTATTTTGATTTTTATTTAATAGGCCGAACTGGAGAGAGGTGATGCACCTTCATCAATCCTATGTTACATGAGAGAAGCAAATGTTACAGAAGAGGAAGCTCGGGACCATATCAGGAACATCATTACCAATTTATGGAAGAAAATCAATGGCCTATGCATAAATAGTTCTCCTAATTTGCTGCAAACACTTGTTAAGTATATTATAAATATAGCGCGAGTGGCTAATTTCATCTACCAGAACGGAGACGGATTCAGTGTTCAAGATGGAGACACGAGAGATCAAGTCTTGTCTTGTTTAATAGAGCCTCTTCCTCTAGTTTGAGTTGGCAAAATTGCTCAAACATAGAGTAAGTGCCAGAATGGAGAAAATATTAATATAGATAATGCTGATTGGTGGATGGATTTTGGCAATCCAACGTGCTTTATAAATAAAGTCAATTAGTTTTGTTAATAACGAGCACGAGTTCAAGAAATACAATATTATATCATGAATTGCTTCTTCTCTTGTTAAAAACTTGCATATGCTTTCTTAATATATGTGTTCACTACTCAATATTTCGTCTTTCGTTGGAAATTTCCTTGTCTTTTAAGTCCGTGTAGATTAAAATTAAATTTTTAGTAGATTTTGATAAAAGTTGATAAAATATGTAGTTTAAAAGTAGTGGGTCACATTAACTTTTTAATCATACATTTCATCATTTTTTACCCAAATTTACTAAAAATTTGATTTTAATCCGTTTGTGGGCTAAATAATGTTTACTCAAAGCATGACACAAGAGTTCAAATCAAAATTTACATACCAAAAGGGAAAACCACTAACGTCCTTAAAATCAATACTTTCACCCTGTTTGTATTCCTACTGTAACAAAAACAGAAGCAACCATTGTGGTAAAATGTGATAATCTGAATTGAGAAAGTAATAATTATTTAGAAACATTAGAAAATATATTTTTTCCAAAAGAACTCGAAACGAAAACAAAAAACACCGCTAAGAGATCTCAAATAAATTTGTTGAGGAAAAGCGAGAAACGAAAATTGATAAAAATGAGGGGGAGTGATTATCTTTTTCCAAGAATTACAATGAAAAATTTACATAAGTTAGAGCTAGGAAATGATACCACGTAAGTTCAAAATGAGTTTGTTACATGCGTGTATTAATTGAGCCCACATGTCAAGTTAGTTGTGACATAGTAATAATAAATTTCTCAATCAATTAGGCTTAAAAGTTTTCTTTAGAGGCGATGATACCGACTAACTTTTTTCTTCTAGTGTTCGCCCCCTTGTACTAGCCATTGTAATTTCCTACTTTCAATCTATTATAATTTCTAGATTTCAAACAATCAATGATCAAGTTATGTTCAATGTATTTCAATTTCATGTTGCAAGCTTTCTTTAAATTATAATCAAATTTTATTTTGTCCCGAAACGATCGAGAGAACGACTACTACCACATGGTGTTCCTTTCTGTGTCAAGAAGAAAGGTAACCCGTGAAACTAGGACTTGCCTAGAATTACCACCAACTCTTCTTCCTCCATTCCCAGTGACTTGCGTGCGTACTATTTCGCGGAACCGTGACTTGATTTCAACTATAGTACTAGAAAATCTCAAGAATTAGTTCTATTAACAGAGTTAACAGTGGTAACAATAATAGTTGTCATTGTAAAAATTTCCATTTAATTAAAAAGGTAATCTTCAAAAATGTATCTTTAACAAACAATTGACATAAAGTCTCTGGTACCATGGCCACGGACTCCAATGGGGTGAATTGAGAAATTGAGCATTTGGATTGGGACTACAAGGACCACTCAAAGAGGAAGAGCCCACAAGTTGATGATCAGTTTTGTTGAAAATGAATTTGGGCCATGATTGTTGCTCATAGACTTGGTCCAGACTAAAGAATAACTAAAAGTAGTCGCGGAGTACTCAGTGATCACGATAATAGTGAAAATATATGATAAAACTATCGTATTACAAATGATGGTGGTGGGGGGCGATTACAATGAAAATCAAGTATTGTAATGTGTATAAAATAATTTGACAAAATGTTACGCATTGTATAACATGCATGTTACCATACCCACGTACCTAAAGAACATAAAATGTTAATCGGCAAACAATTAGCTCATTTGGCCAGAGAATCTCTCTATTTTATAATTGAGAGTTCTAGAAGTGTCGTTTTTAAGAAAATAATGCGTAAGCCCAATTGTCATTCTTACATCATAGTTGATAATCTTAAATCTAATTTCAAGATACTATATAAAATGCTCCATTGGTTTTAGGCTTATGGCACGTATGAGTTATGACGTATATTTTTAGTCTATTGTTCTCATTTTTAAAATTAATTACCTCCATAATTTTATTCTTTTAATAGATCTAAAATCAGTTTTTTTCTTCTTTACCATTCAGTTCAATCAATTGCTACTTTATCCAAATTCCCAATAAAATAAAAGTCCATTATTATCTCAGGCGAAGAATATAACGTGATTTCCCGTTTAAACCAACATTGTTGAGGGATTATTAAATCTCAATTCTACAAAAAGAAAAAAGAAAGTGATTCATTAAAAAAAGGGCAGCAGTAAAAATAAGTGACGGAAATTAAAAAAAGTGACAAATTCTAAAAAAAAAAAATGATAGAAATTTAAAAAAGTGACATGTACTAAAAAAAAGTCATTATTATCTCAGGCGAAGAATATAACGTGATTTCTCGTTTAAACCAACATTGTTGAGGGATTATTAAATCTCAATTCTACAAAAAGAAAAAAGAAAGTGATTCATTAAAAAAAATGACAGCAGTAAAAATAAGTGACGGAAATTTAAAAAAAGTGACAAATCCTAAAAAAATGATAGAAATTTAAAAAAATGACATGTACTCAAAAAAGTAATACGAATTCAAAAAAGTGACACATTCAAAAAAAATGGCAAATATTCAAAAAAGTTACAGAGATTCAAAAAAGGTGACAGAAAATAAAAAACGACAACTCAAAAAGTGTAAGATACTCAAAAAATAAAGTAACAAACATTAAAAAAAAATGATAGAAATTATAAATAAATAAAAAAGTGACAAAAACTTTATTTTAGGGGTACAACAATCTATAAGTTAAAAATGATAGAATTTCTAAAAAGTGACACAAATTAAAAAATTAACAAATTTATATTTGTGTCGATAATTCAAGACCACCATGCTATTTGCACGTGAAATGCATGAATCGTTCCATATAATCATGTATAAGATCGTAAATCAACATCGATCTACACTACTTAATCGATCTATGCCCTATCATCTCCCACCACCACCACCCGAAAAACCACACATTCAGACTCTTGTAAGTGTCAATGCATGCACTGTCAACTCTTCAATGTGATCTATGCAGTTTTTAAGCTTCTCTCATGTGTTCCGTATTTTGGTTAGGATAGTCCTTTATTCCCATTCATTTATCTCTTCCATTTATCAATTATAAAATGCTTGATCTATTTACCTGAAAAGATTCAAAAATTTCAATTAATTCATACATTTTTCATGGTAAAACCTTTCTGATCCCCAAATCATGACATGAATCCCCATTTTTAACACTTAAAAAAATCAATACAAAGAAAATGTTCTGAGCAGAATTGACTTAATGATTTACATTTAAACATCAAACTTGAAGGAAAAAAAGAATGGAATTAAAAGACATGCTTCGAAAATAAAGAAGCCAAACTTCTATCTTTTGGCTTGATATCTTCTAACATTGAATCTCTACTCATCAATCTGGCCACCAATGTAGGAGAATCTATAGCTTTTGCTTTTGCATCATCAGATTTTAAAGCATTTTCAAGCTTCTCAACTTCTTTGTTGTTCTTGGGCTCAACAAATTGTTCAGATAAGTGTGTTGGGAGGCTGCCACTGCACAAAAACCACGGTACGATGCCAGACCAATATGGTTGATGCAAGAATTAAGAATAAAGAAAGACCTCCCACTAAAGTTACAATTGATGAAAGGATATTTTGATAGGACGTTCTTGGATTTTCTTTAACTGAAACCAAAACCATGGCTCTCTCTAAGTTTATCAGTTTCTACAAAATTCACAAACAAGACATGGACTTGAGAAAACTTCCCAACACGTCTATTTGACAACAACCTTAAGACTAACAAAGTCAAACTTTTGTTTGCAAATTGAACAATGGTATATCAATTTGCAGCATATACCCTCAATCTAAAATTAATTGTAAGTGGAGACATAACTGAAACATCTACAGATAAATCAGCATGAATCAGCAATAGTTATACATAATCATCTTCCAAATTCACATGAGCGAAGTTAAACATATGGGGCTGTAAAAACAAGATAAAATCAAATCAAACTGATATAAACTGCATTTATCATAATTAAATGCTAACTTAAATTTAATTGATCAGTTAGTCCAACTAAGAAAATACAATTTCAAGAAACGAAATAAAAATAGTAATCCAAGATTTAGGAACGTATAACATCTTGTTGAACGAGGAACAAATGCAATCGAGATTTCAACTTTCTGTCTAATGGAGTAACGTCATGATATATTTGAATCAAAATTCGAACTCACAAACAAATTCCAAACATTTCGAAATTTCACAAAAACTGCAAATTGTAGTAGAGAAGACTCCATAAATCTTACCTTCAAAATACATTGAGCTCCAATTGACCACAAAGTGGAATGCCAACCAAGGAAAGTAAAGATTCATTCTCAAGAATTTTGTAATTTCCGTTCAATAAGTATAAATCTAAGAACAATCATAATACATGTACATCTTATTTTACATCATTTTTTACATTGTGTCACATGTTAGCATATGATTGGAGAGTCTTTACAAAAAAAATCCCCCCCCCCCCGGCAACACTTTTTTGAATTTCCCCACAGTGTAAAACAAGATGTAATCCATGAAATGTACACTTAGCATAATTCATCTAAAAATTATCGGTGACTATAGATTGCACGTGGTTTAGGGGTTTTGGGGGGGGGGGGGGGGTGTTGTAACATATTAATTACGTTCTTAAATGTTTTAATTAGGTAATAGGGTATTAATCAAATACATTAAATTTTTAGGGCATTAGGCCTAATTTGCCCTAAAATAAAACTCGTAACGATAGGCTATAGCCACTTTAATTTTCCAAACACCCAATTGCTATGTGTTTTCTTTTAAAGAAATAAAATAAAGCCCATGGATGGTAGGAAATAAATCAAGATTAGAATTTAAGTCAAAATTAATAATTAATTTAATCACTTGAAATTTCATCAACTTTTTATCAAAATCTATTAAAAATTAATTTTAACCCCTCAAACAACGACAAAATATGAAACACAAAAGCACATTTTGTACCCAAAACTTGGGCACGGCAGACTTAAAAGGTTTTACGAAATAGTAAGTAATTAAATTACACTAATTTCTTTCCTTTGCTCTAGCACGGACATTTGAATGAATGTGGGGGTACCTCCAATATTGTGACTGCCACGTGGTCTTCTAATTCTTTTATTATTTTGTCAATTCCTACACCTCAATATGACCACGTAGTGACATCACAAGGTACACAAATATGAAATGAAATATCATCCTATGCTTTATTGTCATTAGTGTTCTTTTATTTTGATGTATCACAAAATAATATCCACATTTTTTTTCCAAAGCAAATCCAACCTCATAATATAAGTTTATATTCTAATTATGTCACGAGTTAGTCATATATCAATATGATCACTAAAGTAAGACAAAATTCACTTAACGGTTAACCGATAAAACATGTAAAATATACTTGAAAATGCATAAATTTGACACCCACGATCTTGTTTACCAAGCTCGGTCTGGATTAAAAGAGCATTTTAGAAACTTGAGGTATCAATATACCTACTCCATGGTGGTTGTGCTATAAATGCACCGACGGACTAAAATATTATAATTGAATTGATTACCTCCTACTTAATCATGAGTGGCCCAACTAGTTAATTAATTACTTTTTCTTTATGCAAATTCTTAATAACACCAAAATTCACTTTATTAGGTCCCGTTTGGTACGGATTTTTCAAATTCTACAGTAAATCAATTCTTATCTTCAACCATACATTTTTCAATAAAATAATATTTTCCATCACATCAATAATTTTTCTTCTTTTTTAACCACACATTTCTCATTATATCACTATTCAAAATCAATTCTTCCCCCAAAAAATTCCTCCCAAACTAGCTCTTAATAAATACGTCTAACCAACTTCAACATTAACAAATAATATCCTCTCTCTCTCTCTCTCTCTGGATTTGATCTCCTAAACATCGTGCTTAGTTTATGCTAAGCACCGTGCTTAGGTAACAAAAAAAACTACCTCCTAATGTAGTATGCCACCTAAGCATGATGTTTAGCATAAACTAAGTACGGTGCTAAGGAAATCAAATCCGTATATGTATGTACCATAAAATTAATACAAAGTGATTCATAACATTGAAAAACTTTCGATTCTGTTTATTTCAACTCCTCAACGAAATATATAAGAGTAGTATAGTATGCACAATATTTATTTATACTTTAGGTTACGGAGGGATTATGATTACCTCTGAACTAATAACTTATGTTAATCTTAATAATGATTACCTTAGATAACAATGTTTTCTTAAAAACAAACATGGATAAGCCAAAATAGTGTTTGGTGGTAATTAAAGAGAAGCATGGGGCTTATGAAGTGATATGCCGGTGCATGTGTGAGTAGGAGAGTTTACACTTAAAAAGTCTTATAATTTGACTTCCTAATTCTCATTCATTACATTTTTGAACATCTGTATTAGAAAGAGACGTTTGATATGATTTTTGAAAAGTTGAAAATTACTTTTTGAGAGGAAGAAATTGATTTTAAATATATTTGGATAATTTCGTGAACGTGTTTCGTCGAAATACTTTTAGCAGAAACTAGTTTAATTAAAAAGATCTTTTATCATTAAACTTTTTTAAAATATGCAAAAGTGAAAATAGGAGCTCTACCAAATGAATTCATAAATTGAAATAGGAGGACGGGTCATCAGCCATGACATGAGCAATAAGGGTCAACTCGTCATTTTCATAAAACAGAACATTCATGTGTCGCATGAAGACGAAAGTAAAATCCAAAGAGTGGATGGCTCTGACCAAATTATCTTTTTGAACAGAAATTAAAAAATTGACCATGGTGGGAAAAAATTAAAAAAGAATATATAATTTAAAAGAAAATTTAAAAAAATATAATTTATCAGAAATACTTTTCTCGTTTCGATAATTAGAGAGGTACCTCTTCCAAACTAGTTTGCATAATTTGTGATTTTTAAGGCAAAAATTGAAAAAAGAATATACTCAATATTTCTTTGCAATAATTTTTTTAAAAAATTCATCTTCCCCAAACCTTCCAAATGAGTCATCCCACTGAACCTACTTCCCCAATTGGGTTGTTGGGAGGACTAAGTGGGGATTATTTTGTTATAATCTTTTAATTTTGTAAGAGTTCTTTCTTCGTAAAAATAAATTTAATTTGTAATATTGAATCTCATCTAATTACACAATCATAGATGGTCTCGTAAAGACGAACTCTTGTAACGAAGATGGCCGGAACGGAGAGAAAAATATTTCTACGACGAATCAGAGTTCCTTATCGTTTTGTATGCTTCAAAATTAGAAATTAGTATATCCTCAAGAACTGATAATTCTAGATCACTAGATGTGAGTGCAAAAATTGTGCAAAATGGAATTGTCTATGTAAAGCAAATTTTAGAACTAATTTATGTAATTCTCAAAACGAGTAGTTACTTCACCATTTTATCTTTATATAATTCACTCAAATTTTATATTGTCCCTGTTTAGTGGGGATTAAAATTTATATTTTAATTCAAATAAATGTTAATAATTTTTTAACTACGTATTTTATGGAATCCACAATTTTTCAATCACACATTTCATCAATTTTTCTCAAAATCTACTAAAATTTTGATTTAAATTCCCCCAAAAAAAAGTGCATTATAAACTCTGTCACAATCAAGTAATTTTGACACTTGAAGGCCAGAAGGGTCCAAAGTATCAAGTCATACGCGTGTTGTTTGTGGACCCTTGGTTTGACTCGTGTGAGCATCCCTCACCACGAATGATTAGCACTTTGTCTTTGCCTCCAACTTCAAACAGCCCACTCAGTTCCTCACCACTTCACCCACCACCATAATCCCGTCGTGTACGGTGGAGGCACTTGGCCGCCATACGCTTCTTAGAAACGAATATGCTTGATTTTTTATTTTTTTTTATATATAAAAGTTTAAACTTTTGTTTACCGATAAACTTGTACCAATTAAAATATACCAACTTAGACTCGAGTTTGCAGCATTTGTTTTTTTATTGTAATTTCAAAATTTAGTATTGAAGTTGCCTAGCAAATGCAGCGGACTTACAATTCAAACTATTCATTCCCTCTTGAAACATCTCTAGAAGGTCAACTAGATTAATTTTCAAAGACTCATTTGGCATTAGCTTAAAAGCACACAAAAGAAGCCAATATTGGCTCATTTTGCATCTTTCTTTGATAATATCATCAAGAAAAGCTAATTCTTCAAAAGAAGCAAAACCAAACATGCTAAATTTAATGCAAACTTGATACGTTAGCTTAGTCAATACCATATATAACAAGAGATATCTTCATATGCTCTATTTTAATTTTATTTAATTCGACCTATCAAACATATTCTTGTAACCCTCGATTAAATCTGAAAAAAGCATAATTCGACCCTAACAATACATAGAGGGGGTGAATATGTGTATAATACGGAATTAAAATAACAAATGAATTAAACAGCAACAAATCACTTTTTAATTCTTTTCTAGATGATTATTCATGCAAGTCAATTTAGCCTAAGTTTGAATACCGCAGTTTGTATGATCAATCAATAAAACGAAAGCAGTAATCAACACCAAAATGATCACGGAGAAACCCAACTGGGAAAAACTCCGAGCACTTTGACAGTCAATCCACTATAAATAAATTTTACGGTCTACCAGACTAGATGACACGTACTATCTGATCTTTCGACTGCACTCCTTACAATTCTCCATGGATCCCGTGCTCCCTTGCACCAATCCTTAGCTGCTGTTGCAAAAACTTTCCGTGGAATCTGTTACCCTGTAGCACTCCAAGCTTTGTGAATTTGTCTATCTCCCATGGATCACGAAGAACAACATGTTCTTCACAGACAGGAACTCCTATCGACTTCCTTTGATCTACAACAAATCTGATATATGTGCAAGAAGTAGTGGTATGGTATTTGAATTAATAGAATGATGTTTTTCACACCAAAACTATCTCACGGGATGAAGGTTGAAGATAAAATAGAATGAATCTCTCACAGATGAAACTCTCTAAATTGTTCAACCTTAAAAAATTCCGTACAAATGTGTATTGGTATTTAAAAGTAGGTTAGGAAACGAATGGAGCGGGCAAAAAGTCTTTAAACCGCGAAATAAAATTTTTCTGGATAACTACGTCACTCGAGCGACAGCCTGTCACTAGAGCGAAGGTAGAGCGACAGTCTAACGACGATATTTCTATTTTTTGTAGTTCGAGCCAAACATTGACGATAGTCTAACGAAAATCTGCGCCGTTTTCCTTATATTCCCATTCTCGAAACCCTAAACATAAACACCTAAATGTTTAATTATTTGCACATTACTTCTTGACATGTTACAATATATCAATTTAAGTCATTTCGTTCACAGAATCGCCAATTACAAAACATCTAAAACAAAACAAACTCCCCTTTGACATTTTGTGATAAAACTACAATCTGAGTCACTGTAGTAATTAAATGAGAATTACAGACTCAAAATATGACTCAAACTTCAACTAAAACTGTTTTGAACGAAATCTTCATTTCTTGGTTCGATATCTATTTCCTGAGATAGACAACTCAAATACTCAGTGTAAAAATGTGTGAAAAAAAGGATCAATAATAAATATAGTTCAAACAGTTTAAGTGTAAGAATCATTTAAGCAATTGTAACTTATAAAACATATTTTTCAGTTTTATATCACAAGTTAAACTAAGACATAGCATCAATGCAACTCGAACATACCAAAACGAAATATTGACACTATAAAAACATTAAAAACTTAATTTAGTGAAACTGAAATTAAATATGCACATACTCCCCCTTACTGTAAACTTTCAATGATTTCAAGCAGTAAGTAAATGTATCTATGTCTCACCCCGACGATCCTTCAGACATAAAAAGAAAACACAATAATATGCAGATTGAGAAGCTCTTTGTGATTTTCTTTTCTACTCCACCTTTTTGTCACAAAATGACAAGGGATAACGAGTAACATACAACATCTTGATAAAGTAAGTATAAACAGTCATAAGTATGTACAATGAACAATAAACTTTCCCACAAATCTTACTCAAATTACCTATGGAATAAATGATATAGGTGACCAATATGTGTTAAGTATCACTAATCATCTGATAGTAGGACTCCAAACCTTAATTTTGTGATAAATGAATTGCAAAACATCTCTACTAATAAGTATATTCTTCTACTTATGAAAGTCAAATCAGTAAAGCACATTAAAACTTACAAATGAAAGCCCATTTTTATGGGGAATGTGTTTTCTCCCCTGACTTTTAGCATAAAAAACTTATCTTATATCACAATCGTAACCATGAATGCTCATGTATATATTTTCAATCTTAAGTGCATGCTTCTTTTCATTAAGAGATTATCATGACCCCTGTAACGAGATTTAGATCGGTTAACCCAAGTCAGTTGACCATATGCACTAGGTTATGAGAAATCCCGCAGACTTATTACTCAAGTCAAGTAAGCTTCGAAAAATAGCACAAGATATTGAGTTCATTTTTTTTTCATATAATCACTTATTATTGCAGGGATAATCTCGAGATTAGGTCTAAATAAGATGGTCAATTCACGTTCAAAGTCACCCTACTAACATGTGACTATCATCTCAAATCTCACACACACGGTAAAGTCTCACTATCAAGTTTATAGTGTGTGTAATGCAGATGGTATATGAAGAGACCTATATTGAATACTCCAAAAGTATCATAAGCTAGCAATGTGAATTATATTACAGTTCACTAAATAAACTCATACTTGATTATGACCTATGAAATCAAGAATATTGTATATCATATTGTAAAAACAATTTCATGTAACAACATTTTTGTTCTTCCCCTTTTAAAAAAAATTATTATAACAATAAAAAAAAAATTGTTTGTTTTTCGTATAAAACATGAATGTATCAAACACACAAAATAAAAAATCAAATTCACACAAACAGAACAGAAAATAAAAATGCATGAGAATAAATAAATAAACATAATGCATGCATAACTCAATTCACACAATAAAAAATCCTAGCATGCATCAAAAATACCTAATTAGTTAGGCATAAAAATGCTCTCACCTGTAAGAGTACCATGATTTTAAAATTTTTCAGATTACTTATCTTCACCCAAACTTGCCTAGTGACGAGAATATTCTCAATCATCTGTGTCATTAACTCAGTCAATTGACTCACCCGATTAGTAAGAAAGTCAATCTAACCAACAAGCTCCTGATTCTTATTTCTATTTAATTTCCGGTTACTATTGATGTTCAGGAAATGACGACACCTAGGTCTTATGTGTCCTAACTCATCGTAATGAAAACATGTATGGATAAAACTACGATCAAAGTTATGAGAACGTTGATATTAATTCTTAGGTTGGTGGATCCTACGCTGTCTAGTAGACATCTGTCCTACATATCCCTTATTCTTAAGTTAGGCACATATTTAAACTGGTCAATATTAGGGACAAATGTGGTCTTGGACGTACTAGTAACATTATGATCATTTTTATTGTATCCCAGACCTTCCTTATTACCAACAGGCTTGCCCATTCCTATAATGATATCTAACTTCTTAGAACTACTAGAAAATGCAAGAAGTTGAGACTTGGAATACTTTAGATTGCTCAGAAGATTTTTAACCTGAATTTCTAAGGTTTCCTTTTCAATTGTCAGCTCATTAGCTCTTCTAGAGCTCTTCTCAAGCTCACCAATGAGATTCCTAACCTAAGTATCTAAAGATTCATTCATGAATTTCAACTCACTCAAGGTTGAGGTAGATTCTTGGATATACACTAAGAGTTTCTCATTTTCGGACTCAAGTTCCGTGACTCTCGTACTTAAGGCTTTATTTTTAGTTAGAATCTTAAGACTATCCTCATACACTTATCATAAGTCTCATGGATCTCTTCATCAATATCAGACTTTTTCTCACTCTCAGACTCCTCGCTGCCACTAACGCTCTCAGTCTTCTCACTCCCTTTGTTAGATTCAATCTTAACTCTAGACGTGAACGCCATAAATTTTTGTTCATCTTCACTGCCAGAGGTATCACTTTGATCTCTCGAATTCGACTCTTCATCACTCAGGGTTACTGCTAATTCCTTGCGTCTTTCTTTATATGAGCTCCTATTTAGATTAGGACATACATTCCTATAGTGATCATACCCCTTGCACTCGTGGCATTAAACATATTGAGATTTCTTAATGGGAATTCTAAAGGTATTTTTCCTACGTCTACCTCTTGAGAGTTTATTAGGGACATCACTTTTTCGCTCCTGATGCTTTCTCCTATTCCTCCACCTTTTGAGATTTTTAACGAAATAAGCTATTTCGTCGTCCCTAAAGGTTTTAGTATCAGTGGACTCACTCTCTTCTTCTCTAACAGTGTTCATGACGATTGGTTTAACCTTTTTAGGCTTGAAACAATGAGTTCATAAGTTTGAAGTGATCCTATGAATTCATCAATCTTAACGACATCTAAGTCCTTACTGTCTTCTATCGCAATGACCTTTGGTCTACACCACTCGAGCCGTGATCTAAGGATTTTTCTAACAATTTTTTACTCGAAGATCTTTTCACCTAAGTTAAAATTGGAGTTAACTATATCATTCAATTTCGCATAGAATTCATCGAACGATTCATCGTTCTTCATTCTAATATCTTCAAATTTAGTGGTCAACATCTGCAAAATTAAACAATAATCCAAATATGTTCATCCAACGCTTTAAGGAAAGCTCTCATTCGAATTTTTCAGTAAGTATAATTGCTTCCGTCGAAGAACGGAGGCATAGATAAAGATTGACTCATCTAAAATAATATAATAAGGGTCAAGAATTGATTTAAGGCATGGATAAAGATTGATACCAATTAAAAAATATGTAGTTCGACCATAACAATACCTAAAGTGGGTGAATATGTGTATAATGCGTAGTTAAAATAACTAACAAATTAAACAGCAACAATTCACTTTTTAATTCTTTTCTAGATGATTATTCATACAAGTTAGTTTAGTCCTAAATTTGAATACCCGAGTTTTGTATAAAACGAAAACAGTAATCAACACAAGAATGATCGGGGAGAAATCCAATTGGGAAAAAATGCGGGTAATTTTGCCGGTCGATCTACTATAAACGAATTTAACAACTTACAGTCTATTAGACTAGACGACCTGTACTATCTGATCTCTCGACTGCACTCCTTACAGCTCTTCGTGGATCCCATGCTCCTCTACACCAATCCTTAACTGATATTGCCAAAGATTTCCATGGAATCTGTTACCCTGCAGCACTTCAAACTTTGTGAATTCGTGTATCTCTCATAGATCACGAAAAACGATCCGTTCTTCACATATAGGAACTCTTGATACTTCATTTGATCTTCAACAACTCTGATAGATGTGTAGGAAGTAGTGATATGGTATTTGGATTAATGCAATGATGTTTTTCTCACCAAAACTATCTCACGGGATGATGGTTGAAAGATAAAATAGAATGAATCTCTCACAGATGAAGCTCTCTCAATTGTTCAACATTAAAAAATTTCCTACAAATGTGTTTTGGTATTTTTAGGTAGGTTGGGAAACGAATGAGTCGGGTAAAAAGCCTTTAAATCGCGAAATAAAATTCTTCAGGATAACTATGTCACTCAAACGAGAGCTCAGGGATGGTGGGACGACAGTCTAGTAACAATGTTTCTATTTTTGTAGCTTGAGCGAAACATTGGCGACAGTCTAACGAAAATCTGCACCGTTTTTGCTATTTGTACATTACTATTTAACTATTTGTGCATTACTTCTTGACCTTTTACAATATATCAATTTCAGTCGTTTTATTTACGGAATCGCCAATTACAAAACATCTAAAACCTAACCAAAACCAAGTTTATCAGTCTACCATAAGACCTAAGTGTGCCAAAAGACTAACAATTATAAAAGGTGGTGATTCTCGACTTATTTGTAATTGGTCCCATTTTTGACGAATACATTTAACAAGTCGAATGCAACAAAAATTCTCTGCGCTGAATAGTATCTTACTAATAATTAATTGGATTGTGTCAATTGAAAGAAATTAAATGAAGTCCAGGGTCTTCGCTATGTCATGGAAAATCTAACCGTGAAACTGGCCTAACTTGCCCTTGACTTTTATAAGTCAACGCCATGTAGCTTCATATTTATCGTTATTTCTATTTTTATTTTTTCTCTCAAGGTTGACATTAATACCATATTACTAACTGAGTGAATTCCTGAAATTCTGATCTAGTAGACAAACAATTATGACATATTCGATGGTGAACAAGTTGAATGATAAAAATAATAAAATCTAATACTATATATCGAATGAAAAAATAGTTATTTTGGCAAAAGATACAAAATTCAGCTGAAAGTGTGACGTTGTGGTAGCCAGATCAAGTTTCTCCATCATATCACTTACCTTTGTAAACAAGTGGGAATTTTTTAGGGTTCGTACCTCAGTCGTCTAGAAATGAAAAGGAATTAAATAATAATAAAGTAAGTAAAGATAATATTAAATATGAAGGAGAATTCCATCCAAAATTCCTTTTACTTTTTGGATGTCATTGTTCAATATTTGTTAGCTCCTTGATTTATTTTTCTAATCGTAAACCACCCAAAATGTCAACTAATTATCGGAAGTTTAATTCAAGTGTAGGGTACTATTCTATCGTTTCACATATGTGACTCAAAGACATTTCTAAATAAATTAAATAAGTTAGAATCGATAGGAATATTGAATTTGAGTCTCATCGGCACCTGTATATGAAAGTTGTATATATGTCAAACATTTAAATGACGACTTGAATCTCGTGTTCACATATACGGACCTGTTGAAAACATAATTTAAATAAATAAATTTATTTCATTTTAAACTTTTAAACAAGATGATTCAACACGTAGCTACATGTGCACCAACTTTAAAGTTCACTTGCATATATATATATATATATATATATATATATAACAAGGAGACTGGTGCTGGAAAATAAGTTAATTTTGTCAAAGGATTGAATAAGAGATTTAATTTCCATGGCAGAAGAGTACTTTCAAGGCGAGGTTTGTGGAGGAAACTGGTGGAATTCATCCAGAAATATATTTGGCTCTTCCCTTTGTTCATCCAATTTCAATGGAATCGCAAACTTTGAATGTCCTAATGACATGATTATGGACATAAATACAAGGTCTAACGATGACTCAAGTTCGCTTTCTGATGGCTCTATAGTACTCCAAGATGTTCAAAAACCTCAGCAACCAGACTCAGAATTTATTACCAATGGCAACATATCGATTGGTTCAACCCTGCAAATGATGGGTTTTGAAATTTCATCATCAACACCTGATCATATGAACCAAGATTTATTGTAAGTATATAGATTTAATTATTAGTATTAAGCAATAATCCTTACTCTTCCGTGTTCTATTGAATGCCCTAAAAGAAGTATATTTTAGACTTATCTACTTTGTTATCGTTTATGGAAAAGGATGTCAAGTTGATGAATTTTAATCTCTTTTCTTCCTCTTCTTGTCATTTTACAGCCATGAAAATGGAAGAATATCTCAGGGAAATTGTGCTCATATACTACAAGAAAACCTGAATTCAAGCATCAATTATCTGCCCCAAACTGGGGTGAGCTGTCCACAGATCCAAAAGGACTGGAATTCCAAGAACTGGGGACAAGATAATTCCATTAACACTTCATCGTTGTTGAAATTTTTATTCGATACAGATTCTCAGCCACATAATTCATCGTTAGAAAACCAGGCAACGAACAGCTACCAATCTCCTACAAGTTACCAGATGAATGAATTTGCACCTTATTTGCCCCAGCTCTCTCCCTTGATAAAGCCTTCATTGCCAAATAAACAACCTGCAAATCATTTACGGTTCTATAATAACACACCCTTGTTGAATGCCAAGGCTGCATCTGTGAATGATGTTCGAGCAAGTTTACTCCATTCAACACAATCCCACTCCCCTCCATCAAATATCAACGCGAAACCTAATCTTCACAAGGTAAACATATTTTTTTCTATACCGTGTAGAAATCAACTATTCAATATATAAAGTAATTTTAGCAAATAACAATTTGTTGGGATTTGTGGAGTTTAATTATATGTACACTTATCCCCTTGTTGATTCATATAATATTCTTATTTATTTGAAAGATTCTTCTAGGAGTTCTTATTTATACTGAAAGATCTGCTTTCGCTTTAAGAATGAATCACTGTTAATCCTTGTATTTGATTTGTGGATGTCCGATTTTATCAGATTTATTATTTCTCTCATAACAACGAATTAAAGCTTCAATCTTGATTAAAAAAAAAAATTAGGGTGTCCATAGAGAAACTCGAGGGTTAAGCTCAGTGGCAAAGAAAACTAGCAGCGAACCTGCATTAAAGCGTTCGCGAATTGAAACACCGTCGTCATTACCAACCATTAAGGTACTACATAATGGATTGAGCTTTTGACTAAATTAAGTTTTATGCTTTTCCTTTTACAAGTGAAATCATTATTTGTAAAAAGAAATGGATGAGAGCTCTTTAACATTTGTTATCAGGTCCGAAAAGAGAAGCTAGGGGACAGAATCACTGTCCTCCAACAGTTGGTTTCACCTTTCGGAAAGGTAAAGATTTGGACTAATTATTCATTGAAAACTAATTAGTGTCCTACACTTCATTTGAAAGCTAATTATTTTTTGTACTAAAAATACTAACTGAATGCTATGTTGTTAATGACTCTTTCAGACTGATACTGCTTCAGTTCTCCATGAAACAATTGATTATATCAAGTTTCTTCATCATCAAGTCAGTGTATTAAGCACTGCCTACATGAAAAATGGATCATCTGTAGAACATCAACAGGTACGACTATAATGTACAAGAATTCCAAAAAGGCTAGCGTTTTTTTTTTCAGCAAAAATCGAAAGTGTTTTAAAAAATATCGTTTCTATTATTTATTTTTTTAATAAATTCCAAAGTTTAAAAGAAACATCAGGAAAACCTTTAAGAAGACCATAAAAAAAATAGTATTGTAGGTTCCATAGTGGGCTTTAATTACAAATACACATACATGATAGTGCATTTTAACCTTTTCATTAAAAAAATTACAAGTAATTAAAATGTTTTTTTAGCTGATATTATAAAGATACTATTAACTGCGAAATGCATAAATTCAATTTAAAAGAATGTATAAGGATTTGATATTTTAAAATGACCATCATGGTGTTTTATGCAGGCTGCCGATAAATTTCCTGCCAAAGGAGGGTCAAAACAAGACCTAAAAAGCCGAGGACTTCGCCTTGTGCCAATATCAAGCACTTTCCCAGTTGCTGCCGAGACTGCAACTGACTTCTGGACGCCTACCTTTGGAGGAACATTCAGGTAGAGACAAGCAAAAGAAATTCCAAGAATATTTTAGCTAATACTATAATTAAAATCCATGTCAATCTGGAAAGTTGGATGAAGACAACCAATGCTGGGCCATTCGCGCAGGAAAGAGAATGGATAGGAAACACAAAATTAAAAATAAAGATATGGGTTGTAATCAATAATTTCTGGATAATAGTCAGGGGGTAGGTTTATTAGGGACAGGAACAGCTGCTAAATTTAGCTGAATTTTGGATTTGTTTAGGGGATTATGCATTATTAGTCTGAGCTGAATTTAGCAGATTTTAAGGGGTTTTTGTTCCTGTTTCTATGTTTCTATATATTTCATGTAGGGTGCAACCCTATTTTGATTAATTTATGTAGAAGATGAAAATTATTGTAAACAAAGAAATAAATATTGTCTTATTATTGGCTTCAAGTACTAAAAAAAGTGTGTGGAGAGCTTCATTCATTGTTCTAACTTTGAAGTTGTTTAATATACGTTTGTGAAATGTTGAAGTGGAAGCCAGAGAGACAAGGTCCCACTACTTTGAACAAAATTTTGGATTTAGTACGCAGACTGAATATATTAAGGATTAATGCCCATGCTTTAGAAACTTTACTGTCAAATTTTGTAACGTTTAAAATACACAAATCATGTATGTCAATTGGGCCACTTTTAATTGATGAAGCCCAATGATTTACTTGGACTGCTGACTCTGTTCATTGATTGAGTTGTTACCTTCTGTTTTCAAAGTGAATTTCAGTGTCATGGAAACAACAAAGATAATGACATGTGGCAATTTTTTGACCATTGATGAAAGAGAAATGTTATTCATCACCACTAGTGCTAAGCACCGATTTAGATGGCAATTATATAACATTAAATAATACATTCATTTAAATGAAAATTTACACGACTCATTTAATTCAACCTATAAAGTGTAGCCATCTAAATTGGTGGTACATATATCATTATCCTTGATGAAAGGGTTTTGTAATTGTATCTTTTAAATAGCAATTATCTCTCATTTGAGAGAGAATTTTTAAGGCCATCGTTTTTCTCTTTATGTACTTTTCGTCTTCTCTTTAATTTCTTCTTTCTTGGTGAGATTTGATGTAAGTAGAGAGTTAGAGGACTTGTATATTGTTCTTGGTGAGCAGCAACATTTGATTTTTTGGTGTAATTTTGGTTTCGAAGAGAGTTGTGAGAGAAATTTGTATTTGAGGACATTTATCCGGGAAACTTGGTGTATTCTTTGTAAATTTGAACATTCTTTAGTTGAGCTAGTGGTTGTAGAGAGTCAGCAACTTCTGTGAAAACACAACCTGATGAGTATGCTTTTTTGTTGAACATTCTGACCCTTTGTGGTAAAAAATCTTGACATTCTCTTTTACTTGACCGTAATTTAGAGTTTTTTATTTATCGGACCAATGGTAGTATCAAAGCCTTCGATATGAAGGAAAAGTACTTCAGACCTTTAATTCTAGATTTCTTACGATCAATATAGATCTAGAAATTTCAAAGGTAAAATATCTTTTTCTTAGAGATCGACGACAACAGATTCTAATACTCTAAATTTCTATTATCATTCATCGAACATCTCATAACAATCTATAACCTTAGCTTTTAATTTTTGGTTTTGATCCTATTTCTTGGATCTCTTGACCTAAGCAGTCATAGATCATCCTTTGTCTAGAGTTTCATGCGAGAACCTCAGAATCTAAGGGAACTATGATCTAGTTTTATCAAAATTATTTTTATAATATCTGTGATTCGATCGTGAAAATATCTTTCGAATTAAAATTATTGCAAGTGTACGGTTAGTTAACAAGTAATAAAGTGAATTTTGATACAAGTATCGTCCCATTGAGATTAATTTTGTTAAATTTTAATTATCGCAACCTTAACCGAAATATGAATAATATGGTGTAGACAATTGTGACAAAATTATGAATAAAATAATCTACTTATGCAATTATGAATAAATTAACTAAACTAAATGCAAATTATGCTACATGCAAATTGATGTGTTTAATAAATGACAAATGCACTAGGATCTCGAATTCATGCAATAATCATTTTTAACATTAGTTCTACACTTTGACAATACGATTGAACTTTGAAAAATCAATGTTCCTATTTTATTTAAAAATCTCTCTCGAGTAATGTTTAACATACTCTCATATATGACTCAACCATATATCTATGATGGATTTGAAAATACAAGAGTGCATGAATTTTTATGAACACTTAAAGATTCACAATGAATATAGCGGTATATTTATATTCTCTATCGGATCCTATAACAATTTCCACCATGTCGAACCTATTTTCCTTCTTTTAAATGCATAAAATAAGCCACCGAATTCATATAATTACCGTGCACAATAATCATAGAGAAAAGATAATCATATAAATCATTCAAAATCCAAAAATGTGTTTTTAATGTCAAATATATAAAACTAAAGATTAAAAATTCTTATTATAAGGTTCATCGTTCTCCTAACACAAATAAATTTAGTCTAACATGTTACGAAGAAGAAATCAAAAAATATAAAGGTTGTTCATCACCAGGAAATTCTTGAATTTAATCTTGAACTTCTTGGATTTGATCTTGATTTGTTCTTTGCCTCCTTTTGCAATTCACTCTCCATACCATAATTATATTTTGAGAGATGATATTTATAATCCCTTTAAAGGGTCCCAAAAGATCTTAAAAAATTGTGCATATCATAATTCAAGCGAAAGTTTCCTTGTTGAAATTGAATTTTGAATGAAACAAATGTTTCTAGTTGAATTGGCATGGGCGGATGCCCAGTAATAAATGGGGCGGCTGCCGCCCACACATAATAAGTAGCACCTATAATTAAGATTAAGGGTCGGGTGGCCGCTCGATCTATATAACTGGGCGGCTGTCTAGTTATAAAGACTTCTCAAATTTTTCTTTTAGTCATTTTCTTCATTCTTTCTCCCATCTTATTCCTCCATATTAAATTACTTCGATTTTAGTACTTCAACTTTTACTCAATTACATATTAGTCCCCAAACTTTCATCCATTGGCAAACTAATCATTCTTTTTTCTCCAATTGCTTATAAATGAGTCCAAAACTGAAATAAGATAAAATTAACCCAAATTAAATAAAATTCAGTGCTAAAACGACACAAAATCTTTAGTAATATGACTCGAATAAGTACACAAAAAATGCACTTATCAAAACACCTAAAATAAAATATTTTTGTGTCCTTGAACAAAGGAAAACAAAACAAAACTTAGGAGTACCCCATATCACTAAACTAAAAAATCTCCAATAACAAATTCAATGTTAAATGATTTACCATATGCCTCAGGTTCGAGTTTGAACAATACTTTAGAAAGATACAATATCAAAAATATTTTTTTACTTATCCGATGTTTGACTTAGTGTGTGTGTTTGATTAGCCAATTTTAAACTCACACTCATACTAGAACATAACCAATTAAGTGTTGTTGATTTAATCATAATCCTCATCCTCGTGTGGTCAATTTTTCTTCGTGCCTCTTGTGCAAAATCACTTCTTATACTCTTCATTCCAAACTCAAGATATTTTTCGCACATGTAGGTTCCTAATAATTATTCAAATGCATTTTTTTCCACACAAAGTGATCATAATTATATACTTGTAAACTTAGAAGAGAGATATTGTAAGAATTTCTCAAAGTCACATCGTCAGTTTCTAGAGTTTAAATATCAAAATCTTTATTGGGCATATCTCACTTTTGATAATTTAAATACATTGTTCTTTCTTTAGCTATATATATATATATTGGTATTTGCTATCTCTTTTTCTTTTCCTTTTTTTTTTTTTTTGTTGGATATCTTATATGCAAGACTTCTCTCCTTTAAGTTTTCTAAATGACTCATGTATTGAGTTTTAAACCGATAACTCCCAAGTCAGATAATCATAGGGCATCAGGTTTTAAATAATCTAACATGTTTAATAACTCATATCATAAAGACTACGAAGAGAAATATAAGATGTATCACATTTTCTTTTGATATAAAATTCGAATTTTAACATTGGTCAGTGCCCGCTCTATACTCTTGAATCCAAACTCCTTCAACCAAAAATCTTATCCAAGAACTCCAAATCATCAAATTTCTATGAACACAAGCACTAACCTTATCACCCCCCAAACTCCTATTTTAGTAGTTTGTTTTCTATATAAAGGATTTTGGGATTTTATTCAAATTTAATTCAACACATCAACAATTAAATCCACATTATCAAATCATGCTCCAACATATTTGCTCAAGTAAACAGGTCTAACATAGTTAAACACTCAAGTAAAAACATAAGATATGATATTGTCCAGTTATAGTTAAAGCTATATTCAATTCAAACAAATATCATCATAGGCAGCAAATTGTTCAAAACTAAATTAAACACTATTTTCGATTTTATTTCCAATTCTTTCTAGATTAAATTAGTTATACAAATTCGAGAAGCAGTTGAAAAGCAAGTAACAAAGATCTTAATTTTCCAAATACTTACACCCACCCCCAAACAAAGAGATTACATCATCCCCAATGTAAAAACAAACATAAACAAAATAAAGGAGTAAAAGATTAGAAACTCCTCAAGGTAGATGCGAATAGGTAGAAGGATCAAGGTTATCCGATTGGTAGATGTCATGACAACCACCACTTTTCTTTGTTGCTAGGCTTCAACTTTTTGTTTCAAAAATTCAAAATAAATATTAATGATAGCAAATAAGGTTTAAATAATTGTAATGTATCACACAAAAAAAAAAATTCTAATATTCTAACATTAAGAAGATTGAAATCTAAGTGCAACCTTAAGAATACATATCACACCAATGTAAGTTTAACGTAATGTTAGGATGTTAACGATGAGCCTAAATAAAATGAACTCAATAAGTAAACATGCCTAAGTTACTATTGCAAATATTAAAGTACTACCTAAAATGTGTTAAAACCCGTTTAAATGTATTAATTTCTAAATTAATGCAATCCCTAAAACTATTTGTAATGTAATAGGTAATCAAAATAAGGAAAAAAGGATAGAAAAATAGGTTGCATCCCATTAAGCGCTCGATTTATAGTTTCAAACTCGACTTTTGCACGAGTGTATCGTGTCGCTTTGATTATGGCTTTGGAGGTCCTGCTTAACTTGCTTAATTTGAATTTGTTCCATATTATAACTTTCCTCCAGATTTTAACCTTTTTCCTGCTCCCAAGTAGTATGATTTCACCTCATCACCCGTTTCGAACTCAACAGTATACGCATCAATCTCCTCATAAGGTTTAATCACAAAGCAACCGAGAAAGTCCATGAATTGCATGCTAATGTTCTCTTCTTTGAATGCTAATGACTCTTTTTCATCTGTTATCATTAATTTTTCGATATTTCATGCTCCTCTTCTTTAATTGAAACTTTCTGGAGTTAATGTTTGTATCCAAAACTTTTGGTAAAGAAACAATGACATGTTCATGGAAGTCTCCTCCTCTTGTTGTATTTGTTGGAAGTCTGATGGACCTGATTCCATTAATCGATATTCATTAATAATCGGTGGAAGAAATAATCTCATAGGCAAATCAACCACATCAAATTGTGGTGAAAGAAATAATGCAACAAGTCACCTAGGATAGTTTTATCAAGTTCACATTCTACTTTTATAACTCGTAGTCGTTGTCCTATATTAGACCATAAACATATCTTCCTCATCAATTTTTTGAGCTGTCAATTGTTGTTGTCTTATAATAAAATGATATACGAGCATTTTGTTGAAATCAACAACAGGCATCTTTTATTATGCTATTTTTGTTCTTTTATATATCTTGAAATAGAGAGAGGGAAAAAATTAAATGGAAAAAAAATAAAAAATACAAGAATACATGTAGAACTCGTATTAGTGTCAAAATAAATGAAATTAAACTCAAATACAATCATCGAGCATGTTCACGAAAATATATTTCGATTAAACCACATCAAGTGTACAACCGTTAGCAAGTAGTAAAGTAAATTTTGAGTCCAAGTATCGTCCCATGGAGATTGATTTTGTTCAGTTTTAATTATCGTGACCTTAACCGAAATATGAATAATACGGTGTTTTTTTTTTTTTTTTTTGACAAAATAATGAGTAAAATAATCTACTTATGCAATTATGAGTAAATTAACTAAACTAAATGCAAATTATGTTAAATACAAATTGATGTGTTTAATGAATAACAAATGCACTGGGTCTCGAATTCTCATGAAATAATCATTTTTAACATTAATTCTACACTTTGACAACACGATTGAATTTTAAAAAATCAATGTTCCTATTTTATTTAACAATCTCTCTCGAGTAATGTTAAACATACTCTCATGTATAACCCAACTATATTTCTATAATGAATGCGAACATAGAATAGTGTGTAAATTTTTATGAACACTTAAAGATTCACAAAGAGTATAGAGGTGTATTTCTATTCCCTATCGGACCCTGTGACAATTTTCAATATGTCGAACCTATTTTCTTTCTTTTAAATGCATAAAATAAGCCATCGAATTCATACAATTACTGTGCACAATAATCATAGAGAAAAGATAGTCATGTGAATCATTCAAAATCCAAAAACGTGTTTTCAATGTCAAATATATAAAATTAAAGATTAAAAATTCATATTATAAGGTTCACCATTCTACTAGCACAAATAAATCTAGTCTAACATGTTACGAATAAGAAAGCAAAAGATATAAAGGTTGTTCATCACCAGAAAATTCTTGAATTCAATCTTTAACTTCTTGGATTTGATATTGATTTGTTATTTGCCTCCTTTTGCTATTCACTCTCCATACCATAATTATATTTTGAGAGTTAATATTTATAATCCCTCTAAAGGGTCCCAAAAGATCTTAAAAAATCACGCATATCATGGCCCAAATGAAAGTTTACTTGTTGGAATTGAATTCTGAAAGAAAAAGAATTATCTAGCCTAATTGGCTAGGCAAGCTCCCAGTAATAAACAAGGTACTGCCAGTTATAAAAACTTCTCGAATTTTTCTTTTAGCCATTTTCTTCATTCTTTCTTTTATCTTGGTCCTCCAAATTAAATTAATTTTAGTACTTCAACTTTTATTCAAATGCATATTAGTCCCTGAACTTCCATTTCATTGGCCAATTGATCCTTCTTTCTTTTTCAATTGTTTAGAAACGGGTCCAAAATTGAAAGAAGATAAAATTAACCCAAGTTAAGTAAAATCAAATACTAAAATGACACAAAAACTTAGTAATTAATATGGCTCAAATAAGTGCACAAAAATGCGCTTATCATGATTATTAGTGAAACTGTCCATAAATTGTTTGGTTAGCTGTTTGTGTAATTTTGATATATATTGTGTAGAAAATTTTTGGTTCTGAAATTTTTTTTGTGATAGAATCTTGTTTATCTGCTTTCAATGAAAGAGTCAAGTGTTTATTTGAATCTTGGAATCGTCTGTGTTAAAAACAATTTTTCAGAAAAATTATCTTCTATTTCTATTAAAAAGGAGTGAAAGAAAAGAAAACTAATTTTTTTTCTGGTTCTTGTTATACCGCAAACGGAAAACTCTTAATAATTTTCCAGAAATCATTAACACCTAATACTAATGAGATTTGTGTGTTAAAGGCTGCACCCTTGGTGGGTGATTTACTTGCCATTACAGTGTCGCAAATGATAATCTGAAATTTGGCATAAAAACTAGGTCATATAAGTGATAAAAATCTGCAATATTTAAAAAAAAAAAAAAAAAATAGGGATTCTTTTGTGAAGAGAAAATTTAAAAATAGTTATTTTGTGAACAATGCATTTTGAGAAATCAAAATAAGTTGCATTTTTATTTTGGAAATAAATATATATTTGTATTAGATTACTTGTGTAGTGATCATTGGGGCTGTTACTATGTGTACTTAATCTGGTTTTAAATATTTTCTTATGATAATTGATGATTTTTTTAGAAGAATTTGGTTATTTTGTTAAAGAACAAATCTGATACTTGTTTAAATTTTGAAAACTGAGAAATTCTCGTGAAAATTAAGTAAATAAAATTTGGAGAGTATACTTAGAACAGATAATGATCTTGAATTTAATATTTCTGTTAGGTTTTGTGACAAAAATTTTATGTGATTTAGAAGTTTGTTGTATAAAGGAAGTTTGTTTAATTTTGGTTTAAAAGTCCGATTTGATTAGGAATCAAATTTTATGGTGTTTTGAAAGTTTGATTGAATTAAGGACTTGAAGATAAAGTAAAATATTTTGGAACGGAAAAGAAAGAAAAAAAAAATCAGCAAGCTCGACGCTGCGGGGCGCCGTGAGCAGGGAACCAGGACCCGCGCCAAGGCACCCCGATAGCGATTTTTTTGCGTTTTTCCGTTTTTATCCAGATTTTGAGATTTCTTCTTCATCTTGGATTCTACCTCATCCACAATTTCGAGATTTGGCTTCTATAAATACTCCACAATGTAAAATGAGAGAAAAATGCAAGACTCAAGAGATATTATAACAATTAAATCATTGTTGTATACATTAGAAATAATAGAAAATTGTTTTGATTAGATTGAGATTATCGAAATCTTGTAAGACAATTGTTTCTTTCTTTGTATAATAAATTCTCATCTTACACAATTTACTTGATTATTGTGTGATCCATTAAATTTCATATTGTCCATATTTTCGTCTTTAATTATTTGGTCGATTTCTCAACAAGTGATACCAAAACGTTCTTGATATCGGGTTGGTTCATAACAATTTCTATAAAGAAAATGGATTCTTGGGCATATAAATGTAACATATGCACCTTAGCAAAATGGACTAGCAGAAAAAATGAATGGGACCTTATTAAAAGGGTCAAATGTATGTTAATTAGCACTGGTCTCCCAAAATTATTTGTGGAGAAAATGTAAAAACTTCATCCTACCAAATGAATAAATGTCCTATTAAATCTTTAGATTATAGAACTCATTACCAGGTTTGAGATGATCATCATATTGATTATTCATTTTTAGTATAAATAATTAAAGTCATGTTTAAGTTCCATCTTTAATTTATAATTGTGGTATTAAAATATTATTTGAGCATTTTTTTTTATATTCGGAAAATATTGATAACCGTTGCTTACAAACTGGAGCATTGAGCTTTGACAACGCAACATAATTAAAGATGGTATCTTGTTTATACGAAGCAACATCTGTATGGAATTGAAATCTGTACACTGTTATAAGTATATAATATTACAAAATTTGTTGGCAAAAAATTACTTCCTAATTTCTTCAATACAATACGTTTTTCTTTACTTTGTGATTGTTATGAAGAGGAAAACAATTGATTAGCCAGTGGTAAAAATAAAGATAATCAGGGCATTAATTCTGAGAATACTCATCTCATCTGCCATCAAGAACTGTAAAAGAAATGTTGTTGGCAGAGCCTATCAGTCTTGAAGAAGATCCTGAATGAGCATGATTCCACCTGTCTGTAAATAATGGTTCCTTGGGCAATGGCAGATCAACAATTTCGGCACTGAGCATTGAAAGAACGGTTGATATAGTCGGCCTATTTACGGGGGATTCTTGGGCACACAGCAATCCTATGTGAATGCATCTCGTGATTTCTGTATCGAAGCTTGGATTTGATATTCTTTTATCTATGAGTTCCACGGCTTTGTCCTCGTTCCATAATTTCCATGCCTGAAAGAATATGAACGTAGCACGTTCCATTGGACACAGAAGGTTGTTTCAGTTAGGCATCAGAAAAATAAATTAAAATCTTTTATGTTGCATGGGGTGTCAAACATGCACAGAAAGAGTTTGATAGAACTTACTTGTCCAGAAAGGGTTAAAGATAGATCTTCATTGTAGAAGCTTGTGTTCCTTCTCCCACTAGTGATCTCCAATACTAGAACTCCAAAACTGAAAACATCGGATTTTTCTGAAAATCTTCCGCTTAATGCATATTCTGGGGACATGTATCCACTGCAACATGATATTAAGATCGTGTCAAAAACAAATACTAAGATCACAACTATGTAAATGTAGCAATTCAGCATATGCTTACTATGTTCCTACAACTTTTTTAGTGTTGGCTTGATCTTGATTGCCTCCAAATATTCGTGCCATTCCAAAGTCTGAAATTTTTGGATTCCACTCATCATCAAGCAATATGTTACTTGGCTTCAAATCTCGGTGGATTATCCTCAACCTGGAATCCCTGTGTAGATAAAGGAGTCCTCGGCCAATACCTTCAATAATATTGAATCGTTTCCTCCAATCGAGAACCATTTGTGATTGATCTATATGCATAATTGATATCAAAAGGTCTATAATAAAATTTTTACTAAATAAAATGTAGCACAAAACAGAGAAACTCACCAAAGAGAAAGACATTTAAACTTCTGTTTTGCAGATATTCATAGATCAACATTTTTTCATCTTTCTCTACACAACATCCCAATAGTCGAACAAGGTTTCGATGTTGGAGTTTAGAGATCACCGCAACTTCATTCATAAATTCTTCCATTCCTTGTCCTGATGCTGTAGAAAGCCTCTTGACTGCAATCTCTTTTCTGTTTGCCAACTTTCCCTACATATAAACATCACTCATTTCTAACATTAACTATCTCATATAAAGTAAAAGTAATAGGGCACCAATACATAAGCACGAAAATTACCTTATATACAGGACCAAAACCACCCTCACCAAGCTTATTCGTCGTGTGAAAATTGTTTGTCGCGTTTACAAGAGTCTCAATACTGTATAATGGTAACTCTTCAATAATGGCTCTGTCTTCGGGATTTCTAAGCACAATCGAGGTTGAATCCGACGAGTTTGATTCCCCTGATTCTTGTTGTAAAATTACATTTTTCACTTTTCTCTTAGACATCCACCGCCAAGATAAAAATAAGCTAACGGATACAACCACCAAACTGATTATCACCGCAACTATGATAATCACTTTCTTGTCTTTCTTCTTATCTGAAACGAAACAAACATAAAAAAACGAAAGTTAACAAACAAAGAAACGAAAAACGTGTCGGGAAAGTGCGAACAGAATTCCCAGAAAATACCTCGCTCTGAGTATGGTACGCGGATATAGAGATCTAAACCTGCATCAGCTTGGTATTGTTGAATGTCAATTAAGTTCTCACTCCAGAACATACAACCTATATAGGTGTCATAAGAATAGGCCAAGCAAGAACAATTCTTTAAGCATAGACTTTTGCATTCGTTTTCGAGACCAGGTGACCACTGAATTAAATCTGGCACTTTTACCATCGTTAACTTTGAGAATACGTCCTCTTTACTTTTGTCGGTGGCATTATTACCTCTTTCACACTGTAATGGCGTATTCCTCTTGCATCCACCACTCCAATTCCCTCCATCCCATTCCTGCTTATTCTTTGGTTCATACCCTCTCAAACATTGACATATTGGAGAATTATATTGGTTACACATCCCAAATGGACCGCAGTGGTTATATACGTCACAAGGGACATCCGGACCGTCAAACGATCTATCCCAAAAACCCATCTCATTATTCCATACTTCCTCAATCAAAATTCCATCTGGATTTAAAAAATCTTTCACTATTAAGTTTTGACGAAAATTTCGAGTAAAATAGTATGTTCCACCTTCATTTACAACATTGAATCCATCAACGTACACCGAGTACATACTCATTACTCCGGTAAAAACCCGACCGTTCCATGGACCGCTCCGCCAGAATGGACGATCTTGATTCCATGTAAAAAGTTGTGGAATGCCTATTGAAACGTGGAGTCCCACGAAATAATTTCCATAACTCGGATCCTGAGAAGTTCTCCACGAATTTAGCCTTACTTTCTCGCCTGTATTTGTGTTGTGGCTTAATCTCGTCGTAGGCAGAAAAGAGTTCGTTGGGTGCTTGTGACTTTCCCATAATGAAACATTATTCGACTGATCGAAGAGAATAAGGTTTCCATTATCTGTTAACTGGGCAGATGTGTTTCTTGTGGAAGTTGTAGCATTTGTGGACCAAACTGTCTGGTTGTTTCCGTTCATTAGTACGATGTTACCATCCGAGGATATCGTTATAGTCCCGGAAGTATCATTGATAGGTCGATCTCGATTGGCAACCCACATGACAGATGCGTTGGAGACATAATACCATATGCCTATGTACCGTCTGGTGGTTCCGTTGGGGCTGAAGAATCCCAGTGTGAAGACCTTTCCTTGGGAAACTATGGTGTCGGAGTCTTTGAGTACTGCACTGGGTGTAAGGGTGTCTGTTTCTAGACAAACCCCATAACTCGAAAGACAGAGGACAACAACTATAATGGTTCTAAAATAACAAAATTCATTATGGAGTAATTTTTTATTCGGACGAGGATCTGACTGAACAAAGGGATTCATCAGCTTTCTGATGATCGTGATTTTGTTTTGATAGAGAGAATGTGTCCTTGCTTTCAGATAATAATAATCTTTCTAAGCAAACTCGTATTGACCGCCAATCAAGCCTTGAAGCACTAAATATTTCTCTATATTCTAGATTCTAAACTAGCGATGCCATTTTTTTTGTGGCTAAGAAATGGGAAAATTGGTTTCGTTGATATTCGTAGCCATCAAATTTGATTTCCAACTTATCATGGAAATCGATAATCCATGCCTCAACTTTGTCAAATGTTTGTCTGTACGTGGAAGATTGTATTTATTTTAGAAGTCGTTTTCTCAAATTTGCCCAAATTGCACCAATTTATATTATTTTTTTAATAATTATTTAGGACCGAAAATGACATTTTAAAAACGCGGATAGCTGGTTAAAATCAATTTTTTAGTAGATTTTGATAAAAGTTGATAAAATTTATAGTTGAAAAGTTGTGGATTCCATGAAATATTTGGTTAAAGTTATTTTTCAACTCTGATTTAGATTAAAATCTATATTTTAATCGTAACCAAATAGGGGCCGTCTACATTATGAAAATATTCAAGCATGAAATTTGCACAGCGATCAAATTTTTAGCAATTTCCAAATGCTCGTTTTAATGTCTAGAGATGACGATTCCCTTAATATTAGAGATATAGATGTATTTTTATCCGACAATTTATTGACTTATGAATCTATTATTATGCAACCATTAAGCGGGGAACATTTTGAAAGAACGGCAAATTTTTAGAGGTATTTAGCTACAGCTCGAAGTCTTTTTGCCCTGAATCTCTTTCTAAATACGGTGCCAATGAACGCCCAATTCCATATTTCATACAGTACGACTTGGTTAAAGTGTGAATACATATATTCCACGATTTCTCACGCTGTTATTAAAGTTTAATTGTTGAATAAAAAAATTTTGATGATTGATTGCGATAACCAAATAAAGATGTTGGTCAATTTCAAAACTTGGACTAGTGAATAAATTGGACGAGAAATCATCTCAGTCTTGTAACTTAATCATAAAATATTACTACGATCATGAGTCATGCTTAACTCAGCAAATCATGTGGTAGAAGATTTAGTTAATAGTATTATTGGTGGATTAGTTGAAAAGTCGAAGGGACAACTTTCAGATAAATCTGATGCAAGCTCGGTCAACCAAGTCAATGAAAATCATGACAAGATTGAGTTGTTTGTTAAAGGAGGTTTTGGGACGTCGTTGGAGGAGGTTGATTTGAGGATTGGCTCCAGAGAGCCATTGAGTGTAAATCTGGTCCAACATTTAATTGAAAATTAATGACTTGAGCAATACGGGACTCGTTATGAAAGTTATAATAAAGGAGTTAATCCCCTTTCATAGGGGATTTGTGCCCGGGTACCCCCTATTGGTGGGGGGGGGGGGGTCTGACCCCCCACCAATATGGGGGTGCCCGAGTTTGACCCGGGCACAAAAACCCTGTGAAGGAAGGGGGGTTCGTTCGCGCAAGCGCAAAAGAATATGTTGGGATGCTTTTGCGCACACTCAGGGAAACTGGAAAGAAGCTATGGACTTTCCAAATTTTGAGTACAATAATAAATTCACAAGACTGGAAAGGAAATACCGAGTACTTCATTTCCGAGAGTGTTAAAAAAATGAATTATTCTTGAAGTACATAATTTTTTTTACAGGTTTTATACAGAATTTTAAATTTTATGTCACATATTGGTGGCCCCACATGATTAATATATTGACAAAAATCACACCCCACCCACCTGTGTTCTGAGTTGTCTGGCAAATGCAGGATTTTAAAATCATGTACGTGTAGCATTGTTGAAAAAAAAGAGAATTCAAGATGTAGTCATATCTCCCTCTTATGTATGTACTATGTTTTTGCTTTCAATAAAGCATACCATATGTATTGGTTAAGTAAAAAACAAAAAGTATCATGTAAAGTCCTTGTTGCATGAGAATATATGCATCAATACTCTGTAAAGTATTAAAATTACTTTCCCTGTTAAAACGTTCTATCTCAAACTTTTCACTTGTAATCATCTTCACATCAACATCCGATATTTTGAACTGTGAGCACTGGTACGAATTGTCAGGAAAAAATCCTACCAAATGCATAGCGAACACTGAAACACGACTAACAAAAACAAAAAAAGTTGAAAGAGAAAAACAAGAATTAAAATGTAATTTGACAAATCATAGACGACCACATAGGATCAAAAAAATAATAATAGTAAAAACTTTATTAATTGAGAAGACCTCATAGCAACAGCGGACCCAACATCCGGCCAATGGGCACTGCTGTGTATGCTGAGCTCCGCCAGAACAGTTTTGTGAAGAAGATGGAGACCGCACAGGCGCCTAGTTTTGGACTTATGTCTTCTGGTTCGTCTTTTTCCTCAAGTTTTCCTTTTTCTTTTTTTTTCAAATTGGGCCGTTGTCCAACCCATCCTTCTTCTTTTTTTGTAAGGGAAATTACAAAAAATCATATGTTTAAAGATTAGTGTTCAAAAATCAGGTTAAATGTTTAATTATTCAAAAATCAGGTAATAGTTTTATATTTTAATAAATATATTAATATTAAATCCCTAATTTTATCAATCCATTTGACCATTTCTCCCCCTTTCGCCTCTCTTCTTTCCTCCTCTCTCTCTTCCTTCTCACTCTTCTCCCTCCGGCGACTCCATCCTCTCCATCCGACGGATCCGTCGACAACAAGTAGAAGGCTGCTCCGATGATCATTCACAGCGATCCGACGAGCATCGGTGCACATTCGTCGCGACGAGCACCGATAGCATCCTCTTCTCGCGATGAGCAGCAGCAACAACGCTCCTCTCTTCTCCATCATCCTCTTCTCGCGACGAGCGGCAACAACACCTCTCATCTCCTCCCTCCTCCCATTCTCGAGATGACCATGTGCAGTCCCTTTCTTCTCCATCATCCCCTTCTCATGTTTTGCTGTGGGTGTTGCCGTGTGGTGTAAATGGAGATAAGGAGGAGGTGGTGGTGGTGGTGGTGGTGGCTGTGTGTGGTGTAGTGGTGGTGGTTTCGAAGCAGATATGTGAGATGAGACCGTCGTTGTTCTGTAGTTAACGGTAATGGTAAGATGTTAGTGTCGATTGGTCCGTCGATCTGGCTCGACGATGTTTTGGTGTTTTTTGCATTTGTTGATTTATTTGGGGTGGTGGTGTTGCTATTGTGAGATGGTGTTGTGGTTGGGTGCAGTGGTTGTGGGTGTGTGATGTGGGTGGCAGTGGCGGTGACGCTGTGTGTGCGGTGGTATTTGGCCAGATGTGGTATGTGTGTGCTGTGGCTGCGTGGTGGTTACAGTGGAGCTGAAGTTTAGGAGAAATCGGATGGTTTTGGTGGCGATTTTGGTGTATGTGTGTGCAGTGGCTGCATGGTTTGTGATGTGGGGTGTATATGTGTTCTGTGTCTGCTGTTGGGTGGCTGCGTGGTGGTTACAGCGGAGCTGAAATTTAGTAGAAAACGGATGGTTTTGGTGGTTTGTGCTGTGGGTGTGAAGGTACTGTGACTGGCGGCGGTGGCGGTGGTAGTTTTGACGGTGATGGGATTAAGAGTTTGTGATTTTGGTTTTGTGATCAAAAATATAATCTGTGACCTTAAAATTCAGTAATATATGACTCTGTGACCAACCATTTTGTTATCTGTGACCTAAAAATTATATAATATGTGATCGTAAAAAAATATGTGACCAATTATTTTGGAAATTTGTGACTGTGTGACCTATAAATTTTAATCTGTGACCAACGAATTAATTGTGACCTATAAATTTTAATCTGTGACCAATTAATTTTGGAATCTGTGACCAACGAATTAATTGTAACTTATAAAATTTTTGAACTATGACCGTAAATTGTAAATCTGTGACCAGAATGGTCATCGAAAATAGCCGTCGGAATAGTTGTCAGAATCGGAGCAGTCACCAGAACGGTCGTCGGAGAAGAGTGGTGGTCGGAATGATCGCCAGAGTGGTATGGATGATGCATGTGGGATGGATTAATTATATTATATTAGAATTAAATATTTAATAATAAATTGATTTAATAATTTATTATTTCATTTAAAAAAAACCTGATTTTTGAATTTTCAAACAATAAACCTGATTTTTTATTTGGTGTAAAGTAAACACCTTATTTATGAATTTTTCCCTTTTTGTAATTAGGTTGGGTCATTTGTTTGGCGGCACAATCCTTAATTATATATAGGTACAGCCCTACCTTTTTTCCCCAATTCAAATTAAGCCAAAAATTGGAAACTCAATTCTTTCCTTGGCAATTCCGATTTCCGCCACTAACTATCCGACCGTCTTCTCCCGTCCGCAGTCTGCCTTGCTGGTGAATCGTCCCCACCACCGACCTCCAATCTTGCGTGTGAAGTGTGAACGGCTGCAACTTCCTCACTTTGCGACGCCATGAGTATTCTGCCCATCCTTTTTTGTTTTGTTTTGTTTTTTCGTTTTTGATGTTATTTTCTATTTACGAGTTATGAAATCATGATTTATGATAATTTTCAATGTTGTTTAATGTATGATTTATGAATTGGAATTGGATTTGAAATTGGGGGAATTGAAAATTTGGATTTGGAATTGGGGGAAATTAAAATTGGAATTGGAATTGGATTTGTACGTTTTAGTGCGTTTACTTATATATTGAATAATTTTTAATATTATTTAATTAAATATTAATAAACGATATCGCTCTTACGATCACTGATCGTCGATGTTGACCGATCAACGTCTGCCGAGCTAAAATTCAATACTGGGTTCGCCATTGCCTTGTAGTATAATATTTTCCTCCCTCTCAATATCTTCCAACACAAAACTAGATAACTTAATGTACATCAAAATAGAGGTATGATCCGTTTCTTCAAATTCTTTCCCTTTAAGCACACAAGTTTCTCCTATAAGAACTTGTTGAGTCAGAATTTTCCATCCACCAAAATTTATCTTCATGTGCATTAATTAGAAAAATGAAAAGGGAAAATTAGGCCCAATACTCTCAAACTAATAAAAATTAGATTAATGCGTTAAAATGAATTAAACCTCACATAAACCGTTAATACGTCCTAACTAAAATCTCCAAATCTCAACACCCTCCAGAGAAATCTCTTCTCTCACATCTCTCGACCAAACATACAATTCCAGAACTTAGCTCAGTGGTGCAAAGGAAATGAGTGAGGTAGTCTCAGCTAAACTGACAGTCGTAGTGTGAGGGTTTGATTCATGCCTCTAACAAGGTTTGAAATTGAAATCTATGTGGACACTAGTATGGCAGCTCTTGCACCCTGGCCTGCTGAGGTACATCCCATGATTTACCCCCTCCACAATGCTCTAGGGGTCGGGTCGGGCGGTGGAGAACCATCAAGGTTGGAGTTCAACTTTTTTTACAATTCCAGAACCAAAGAGAAACCTCCATCTTTGTTGTTTTCTTCCATCTTCGCCGCTCCACCATCTTTGCTATCTTCCTCTGCCTCCTCTCCTAGGACCTCTTTGACACTGAACCCCTAAAAGCCCAAAATTGTAGAAACCTCACCTCACTCCAAAACCCGCACCGACTGCAAACCGTCACCTGACTCAAACTAATGATTGGAGAAAGGGAATTTTAGGGGTTGAAGAGAAGAAAAAAAAAAGTTTTAATAAAGAAGGATCTTTCGGAAAAAAGAAAAAATTTCTTCAAAATTTTATAAACCTAAGGTAGCTAAAAATTTTCGCTATTTAAACTTTTCTATGGTTTTTATTCAATTTTATGTCGTAATATTTACTGGTTTGTAGAAGAATATCACTGTTTATTCCATTTTTAGTTTTATGTGACTGGTTTTACGTGAATAGTAGATACGTACCTTAATTTGATTGGTTTTATGTGAATGGTAGATACAATTTTCAATTTTATATTTAATCATTCAGTGTGAAAGAATGATGAAGGTACTTGAATCTGACTATTTATTTCATTTTCAGTTTAATGTGAATGGTAGATGCCTTAATCTGACTGGTTTATGCCAATGATAGATGCCATTTTCAACAATCCCGAACACCGAAATTTTTTGTCGTATAATTTTGAAGGTAACAACACTTTTGCGTATATTCTTGGACACCATGATGAGCAGAACATATCAAAGCTATGCATGTCTTGGTCAATTCAGTAGAATATTTGCCACCATTTTGTAAAACAAACTTCTCTTAAGCTTATAATTTCATAATGGATAACGTCAACCCAAATAAATGAAAAACCTGGTATAATTCTAGAGGAATTGCACATTTCTACTTCCAGCAGTCGTGAAGCCAATTTATGGTGACAATTGGTTGCATTAGATTGTTGACACTTTGACCATCTAACATCCATATGTCATGTTCTGTCTTAATATTAATATGCAAAAGATATGCTCTCAGGTCATAAGAATTCATGGCATAGTAAAATTTCTCTTCCATTTTAAGCAGAATTTCTTCTATAGATTAGAGCATGACATTTCATTTTTGAAAAACTTTTGCATTAAATTGCTCTCACATTCGATTTTTGTTTCTTCCCACAGCAGTGGATCAGCGCCTGTCGACCGAACATGGCTATCTACACAGACCACAATGCTGGTTACAATGTGGAAGCCGCAACATTGCCAATTGCGACAAAAAAAAAATGCGTCGTTCAATATCATTCCTTTAATCCTTTAACGTAGAGATTGAAATGGTGGTCCTTTTAGGTGTTAGTAGTTTGTCATACGTGCCATGATGAGCAGTTTTGATAGTTATACGTTTAAGGTAGATTATTGGCTGTCACAAGTTTCTGCCTCAAATGATGTATGTGAAAAATTCTGAACAATGCTTCATTAGTAATTGTAAAATGTCTCATATCATCATTGTTTATTATATCGTCATTTATTATCTAATTTAATACACAATGGAGTAGTTGAATTTGTATAAAATGATATATTTTAAAGTTTTGAATGGTATTTTGTCACTTTCTTGAGTGTTAGTCACTTTTTCTAAAATTTATACACTTTTTTTATTGTTTGTTATTTTTTTTAATTTCTATAACTTTTTTGAGTGTTAAACATAGGTTTTGATTGATGCTTTGCCACTTTTTTTAGTGTTTGCAACGTTTAAAATTTTTGTCACCTTTTTTAATAGTGCTCGTTACCTTAAAAAAAATGTCATGTTTTTAAAATCTGTCACTTTTTATTGTTTGTTACACTTTTCTAAAATTTATGTCGCTTTTTTTAGAGACAAACATAGGTTTTGATTGGTTTTTTGTTACTTTTTTTAATTTTGTTTCTTTTTTGAGTGTTTATATTGCCCGTGCAATGCACGGATAATGTGATTACGGAGGTAATGTTAACGTTCCAAAAATATATATTTATCTTAGTTTTTTGATAGCATTTTCTTAAGTATTGATTGCATAATATAGCTTTTTTGACACTTAACAGTCAATTTGGATGAGATCTACTAAAATTATGCAATAAGAAAATAAAAGCTCAAGCTTCAAGTATATGTCATTTTAGAAAAAAAAGAAAATAATAAAAATGAAGGAGATATAATATTGAATTTTACAATACAAAAAAAAAAGAGCGAAATTATAATCCAAACAAAAGATGTCTCTTGATGAAGCTTGAATTTTGAAGGATTTGCAAGTTCCATAATGTTATAGTGTTATCATTACGAGAAACTTTTCTCCATGAATAAGAAATAGAAAATTAGACGTCGATTTAGATTAAGTAAAGAGAGTAATAGTATTACCATTTGAGAACTCATAATCATGATGGGTGACCTCCTGTAAAGTTTTCTCGGGGAGCGTACGAGTAAGGATAAAGTATGTTGAAAAGACTCATGTTGATACAGTGGGGACAGTACGTGGTCGATCTAACGACCGGGACAGCCTGTTAAGTTGGACCCCGGTCGTTACAGGTACTCCATCAAATAATATTTAATTGTAATTTTATTTTCATTACTCAATAACATTTTCATTATTTTTCTATATACTCTCTTATCAAATGAACGTTAATTACAAATCGAACCTCTTTTGACGTTTATGGCCACAACTTTTTGTTTTTTACTCAAAAACATTTACATATACATAATATATATAGGATAATTTTACTAAATGAGAATATAATTCACGAATGAAAAAGCAAGAGGAAACAATTAGGAACATAATTCATGGATGAAGAAGCAATAATAAAACAATTATATTATAAGATAAGATAAAAATAAGAATACAAATATTTAGAAGTAACCACAGTAGAACAATGTTGAATTCTCGCACAAACAAGAACCAAATCTTCATAACTAACTACAGTAGAACAATGATGAATTCTCACAGAAACATAAAACAAATTCGTTGGGTTTAATATAATATTCGTACACTATGGAAAGATGATAACGTTAAAAAACTTTGAAAGCACGAAAGTGGATATGGCAATTTGTGTGAGAGTAAAAAACTTTGGAATCACGAAAGTAATGAATATGACTATTTGTGTATATGATTGTGAATAAATTGCTAATTTTAATAGTGTTGCCTCTCTCACAGAAAATATTTATAGGAAGATATTTAAAATATCAATTGGAATTGAAATATCAATTAGTCAACAAATAATACTAATTCACTGTAGTGAAACCGGATGAGAACATGATAAGTGTGAAAACTCAAGTGATAAAAATGAATAGTGAATCCAATGATGCCTCTTTTATTATATGAGTGATTTTTACCACTTCTATATTATTTGTTACTTTTTAAAAAAAGATTATGTCACTTTTTGAGTGACAAGCAAGTCAAGCATAGGTTTTAATTTACGTTTCGTCACTATTTTTAGTGTGTCACTTTCTTTTTTTCTTTTTGTTGGATCGAGACTTAATAATCCCTAAGCAATGTTGGTTCAAAGGAAAGTCACATTATATTCTTCGTACGAGATAATAACGGACTTAAATGAAAGTTTAGTCACTTTATTGAACTGATTATAATGTTTTAATTAGTATTTTGTTACTTTTTGAATTTTTGTCATTTTTTAGTGTTTGCCACTTTTTTTTAGCGTTTGCACTATTTTTTGTCATTTTCTTGAAATGCACATCACTTAAAAATTAACTTTAGACTCCGTTTGATTCACATTGTTTCCACCAATAACGCATTTTTCTGTAACATCACATGGGCCCACTACAGTAAGTGTTGTCTTTTGGTCTAAGAAAAGTTATGCGCAATTATATCTTTGCACTTCTCCTTTCTTTTCAATTTCAAAAATGTTGACATTTTACTTGAATTGGAAAACGTGTAAAATAAAGAATATTTTGTCAACAAAAGATACATTGACCGGTAGTAATGAAATTTTATTATCGTCCTTATATACCACATTTGATTCACATTCTTTGAAAATTCATTATTTGAAACAACATTTTTTTTTCAAAACATGTTTCAAAAAAATAATATTTTCCAATGAAAAAAAAATTGTTATCCTCTTTTTAACCACTTAATTTCATTCACATCACTATTTAAAATACATTATTCTATCAATAATGTGCATCTCACACCCCAATATAAATTTATTTTTCTATGTTCTTATTACACTACACATGTGCTAAATATTGTGTTCGTACAAAAATGTCTAGTGTCATTGTTGATGTGCCATATAGTCGCGAAATATATCTCACTCACTTCGCTGCATTTCATGTGCATTCATTTCTGTGTGCATTTTGTCTTCAAGGTCAAGTAGCTGCATCTCGGCTGCACCGTCGTCTGTCTCTCTTCTCTCTGAAACGCCTTGTTCACAACTCCAGTACGATGTAAAAATTTATGAATACACATCGTTGTGACGACAACTGCAACTTGTGTTTGAAATGAATGGCTAGACATACGGTCAAGAATTTGTCATCTTTGTTTCCACACACCAAATGTGCGTTCAATCACGTTCCTGCATGAAGAATGTCTATAGTTAATCTCTAACAAGTGTTCCGAAAACGTCGACGACAACCCATTCCATCGTCGCGAAATTCTTGAAAATAGTAATATATCTGATGATTTATATGGGGTCATATATCCCGGTCGATGAGCAAAATCAGAGTCAACCAAATAATACTTACCCGGCCCTGGTAGCAGAAAGTGAATATCTGGACTGTATATAGCATGAGCCAGCATTCGAACATCATGTATATTCCCGGTTGTGCCAGTAAGCACAAACGTGAAACATAAATTAAAATCACATGTGGCCAACACATTTTCCATCAATACTCCTGTTCAACCTATGAAACTCACACGCTCGTGATGTGGTAGCACGACTTTCACATGCATTTCATCAGTAGCTCCAATGCAATCTCGAAATAGGGGATGCTTAGTAGGGTCTGGCCTATACGGACACTTTCCCTCGTTATAGTTTGCACTTGGTTTTATGAGACGTGTTGATAATGCAATGATGACGCGGAGAACTTCTTTGAAGTAATGGCATAATGTTTGCAACGAATGGTTTAATATTGTTATCACATGCAGGTATCCCTTTCCATATGCTAATATGCACAGGAACATTCCAACTTGCTCATAGATATCTACATGCTAGCTACTGCATAAGCCATATTCAGCATGCTGAATATGTGCAAAATGTCGCAACACATGCGGGTACATTTGGAATTCTCGAAAACTTATTTGTCCATTTTCTTTCATTACTTCCTTCATAAACATGTGCCCATTTCTAGAGAAATGAAATCTTTGAATGTGACGCCGCTATTTGCGATAGTATTTTCTCGCATCATTGTATGGGATCCTACAATACGTAACACACTTCGTTATGTCATCCGCCAATTGGCTAGACAACTCATCATCTTCAAATTTTTCTTCCTCATCAAAGCCCGACAGAAGCGCATAATTGAAGTTTAGACATCCATTGATTTAAGAAATTGTTAAATTTCTTATGGCCAAGTTGAAGAAAATCTCATTTTAACATACAAATTTGTGCTACTAAACTCGTAAGTGCACGTATGATAATTTCTTTTTCAAAGCTCCTAATATATAGAGTTGTGAATGTAGCATGTAAGTTGTTTTCTTTGATTTACCTTTCACTGTAGGTTGTACTAAATCTTCCCCAAAAAAAAGCTGCATCAAATTGTCAACGTTTATCTTTTGCCAACTAATGCTGAAAGATTATCTGAAAAATGTGTTTTCACATCACTCAAGTTTTGTCCACCATGCATGCACTAACCACAAACCTACACAGCACAACAACTTATGAAACGCAAGAGAATCATGACGTACATGAGTACATGTACGGAAAGATGCTAGTGTCACAGGGAAAATGAGGGAAAACAACATAATAAATTACTAGAACTTGTAGAGTCATTAGTTATTTGTTGCTCTCATTAAACTGTCACTCAATCTACTCAAATTTTTCGTCAACGTCGCACATCACGTCGAGCATATCCCGGTAGCGCTTCTGTGTTAAAAGCGTACAGGTGAAAAAGTAAGGGAGTTCATCGCTTGAGTCTCCCAGTGCCAAGCTACTCTTCGACACACGCAATTCCATCATTTTCCTTCGACGCCATGATGGTATTAAGCTTCGCTTCCAGTTCCTCAGTGGCAATGTTTGCCCGGTCAACATAAGACGACAACTCCCGAGCAAAAATTTTCTTTCCCTTTTTCGTAGTCATTGCCTACTTCCTTTTTTCGTTGTTGCGGGCTTAGAAAGCCTTCATGCTTGAGTTGCACTTTTCTTCGTCTCCTTCACCGTTCGAGCCAGTACTCTCCCCATTGACAGAGATTGCATCCCTATGGTCTTCAACTGCACTGTTATCGAACAATGTGAATCTCGTCCTACATAATTTCGTCGGGGTCATTGCGTACTTGTCACCGTCAAAACTGTCGCCAAAAAGTTGACGATATCAAATGTAGATCTCACTGGCATCTTTGTCTTTAAAACATTTGTAATCCTTGTGCTCCTGCAATGACGGTCACAAAAAAGCGCAAGTGACAATGAGTTTACAGATGTGAGAATTTTAACTGATTGTACTTTTTCAGGAGAACAAATTAAGTTAAGTGTGAACATTTTTTGGAAAAAATTTGACTACTCATGCATCAAGACAGAATGTTGATGACATATTTGTTACAAATGCTATACAAACAAGCTCAACCACTTGTCACAAAATTATTGCAGCAACTAGCATGTTTGAGGAAATGCTATCTATGGAAAACACCTTAACATCATCAACAGACTTTCCATAGTCACATTTTTTATGACATTACACATTGCTAAGCACAAGCAACTATTCGACGGAGCAAGATCAAACCACTCCGGCATTAACGTCATGAAAGTCGTTTAAAGAGGGAGAATTTGGGTTTAGACACACACTCAAATGCAAGTGACGTAGTCAATATGTTCATAATGTACCTTTATTTTTCGAGTCCACCATTCGTCTGAAACGCATATTCGGCCTGTTGTTCTGTTATATTCGACCCCGGTACAAGATGACAGCTCGATGAGGCATTTGTGGTCTCGATGCATTGCGTCCCAATGGTTGCGAAGTTGTTGTTTGCTCCAATTGTGGCCGGAGATGAAGTTGAAAAGCATAATAACACGTTCCCAACCTTACTTCATGAAACATTTATCGTGTCATGACCTTCGGCGATCGCGGTCTCGCAAGTAGCAATAAATGTTCTCCTTTCTGCAAGGTTCCATTTTGCATATTTTTTTGGAGCTGGAGTCGTTATGACACTCATACGAACTGGTAGAATCAGGACCCTGAACGTCACCCATCTGTGGGAAGTAGACCAACGGAGTTGGAAAACGATTAAGGAATAAAAAATGTAAATGAAACTTACTCCAGTAACATACCTCGTTCAGGAATAGCAAAATTGTAATAATTGTTGCCAAGTTTTCCTTTTCAAAGATAAATTAATTGATTCCAAATAAAATAGAGGACAAGCAATTCAAAAAGGTGAGTTCTGATCACCATAAAATAATGAGTTTGTGAATAATGTGGCTCAAACAAAGCTATATATTTTATTTGCAATTGAAGCTTTTTCACTTTTCACAATCTTGGGACAAAAATTTTAACAATTGGTGTAGAATAATTCTTCATTTATTGAGTTCGCTCCGGGTTCTGTTCTGATACATCTCCACTTGCTAAAGACAAACCAAAGTTATTAACTCTTATGCATCTCTAAATCACGATGCTAGAGCCTAGAAAAATTGGTGAACTTATATAAACTTCGACATTTCAGCTCTTAAAGTAGAGAATTAACATACTTCCCCACAACTATAATCACTAAGAATTAATTTTTAAAAAAAATTCAACTTACTGAAAAAAATTATGGTTCAACCCCCTACCAACTTATTTGGGAGCTCATTAGTCGTCAACATCAATTAATTTCACCACACTCCCAAACCATAGAACCACCACTACTACAATCGCTAACCGCTACCGGACCCGACCATCATCACTACCACTACCTTTCAAAATTGGTTTTTCTTATTGATTTTTACAGAATGTTTGGCCCTTTAAAACGATGATGCGAATGCGGTTGACATTAGTGAAACTGGTTCTTTTTCTTCTCATTTTCTTTACTGCTGATAGTGCTCGAAAAGTGATGGTCGTCTTATTTGGGCGACATGGTGGTGCTGGTGTTGCAGATCTAGGCCACCGATGAAGAAGAGAATGAAATCTTGGTGACAGTATTGGGTGGGTTTTTTTAGTTTTGATGATCCAATTGGAGGCAGTAGTGGTGGTTGGGATTAGATAGTCGTGGTGGTGGCTGTGATCTCAATTCTTTTACTCCACGTCTAAAAACGACTATTGCTGGCTAGCGGTGGATGATGAACGATGGTGTGGTTGCCGGACTGGTAATAGTTTTGGACGCAGTGGTTTGGTGGTGATGGTGTTATTAAACAGTCAACAGTACAAACGAGTAGTCCCAATGGGTAATGCCATTTCTACACTGTTTTGTGTACACTATTATTGACATTATCCAACTTGTCAACAAATGATTAGACCAAAAAACTGTGTTATTTTTTAATTGTCCAATAATATGTTGCTACGTGATGAAGTGTAAAACTTGATGAAACTTGATGTATACGATCGTGATGTACATCAAGGATTCTGTCCCGATATAGCCATGGATCATTGACAAAATATATATGATAGGCCGCAGCTAAACAGAGCCATAAGAAGTAGCTACCTGTACCCCTTTCCTCACTTCTATTTATTTCCTCGCTTTCAGCCGGAAAATCAGGATACCGACATATATATAAAATAGAGCTGAGAACCCAAAGATACTACACAATCCATATGTGTTTTAGATAGATATTTTAAGAAGAAGATGAAGAATTGTGAGCTATGCAAGTCTACTGCAAGAATGTACTGTGATTCGGATCAAGCAATCCTGTGCTGGGATTGCGATGCAAGAGTCCACACAGCAAACTTTCTTGTAGCCAAGCACACTAGAACTCTTCTCTGCCATGTTTGCCAATCTTCAACCCCATGGACTGGCTCTGGTCCCAAGCTTGCGCCCACAGTTTCGGTCTGTCAGTCCTGTGTCAATACAAGAAACCCTAATATCAACGGGGATTTTGATCTTGAAGATGGTGATGCGGTAAATGACAGTGAAGACGAGGAGGATCAGGATGATGATCATGATCATGACGGTAGTGATGATGATGAGGGTGATAATCAAGTTGTGCCTTTGGTTTCAAGTTCTTCTAGCAGTGAAGAGTCATCTAGGAGATTTTGCAGAGAAACAGATGATGTGCAGCCCCCAAATGTAAGGTTTCTGCTTGCACAAACTATAGGAAAAATTTTGTCACAATTTTTATCTTTTTTCCACCAATGTCATTTGTTTTTGCATCATTTGTGCTGCAGAGTCTCTGTTCTTGTTTATCTTTTTCCATTTTCCATTACGAATATTGTCTCAGTATCATGCTTTTATGGAAACAAAAAAGCACTAGCATATACAGATGTAAGAGCATCTCCAATGTGGATTGCTATAATTTGTATAAAAAAACTACGGTAAATGTACATAACAACTTATATAATGGTTTACTAACAGATGATGTGGTGAGATTTAATTGGATCAAAATCTCATTAATCAAATAACTTTTTCGCTTATATTTTGACACATCATCATTATGTAAATAATTATATACGAGAAGTATTTTTCAAAAATTTATTATTTCTCAAGCTTTTATTTTAATCCTTGTTTAGGCCAATGAAAGATCTCAAGACAAGAGTTCCCTAAAGATTAGCCCATGGACATGACAAGGATATCGAAGAATTATTCAGCAAAAGACTTGATCTATTGGCTCTTTCACTGGATGATCTTAATTGATTTGTATCTCCCACCAGCTTGTTGTACTCAACAAAGTGTTGTAAATGCATTAAAGTCAAAATAAGCAGAAATTGACTGAAGCCAAATTTAAATATCTTGGTTCATTTTCTCTCTCTTAAATCTTAATTTTTCTTTTCATTTGTTGAAGTTTCTGATAATAACCACGTCTCCTCTTATGTTTATTGTGTTGTAGTCCCCTTAGACCACAATGTCACATTGGCCTACCAATTGATGTATAACTGTACATGAACATGGAGTTCTTGTTGTTTAGGGATTTGGAGATGTCGTGTAAGCTCGCTCCAAGAATTGTCAATTAATTGGCGATTTTCGGGCTCAATTTCACATTACATTTATCTACCAAACAATAAATTCAAACGGCTCCAACCCACAACCAATATATTCACCTCGATTGCTCATCAATCTCACCCACAAAAAACAAGATAACGGTGATGATTTGTAATCACAAAGGCAAGAAGAAAATTAGTGAAATGGAGACAAAATGGAGACCAAAGATGAAGGAAGCAATGGCAGCCGGGTTTTTCTATCCACAATGCGCACACGTTTTCTATCTCAATAGGGCAACCTTGTTTTCTCCTTTCACACAAATCATACACTCACGGCTAGGGTAAGAAACAACATATATATAGGATTAGATTAAACTTTAGTTGGACCAATAAAAAGTTTAATGTGTCAAGATTCAAAGTCATTTTAGTCGTAATATATATATATGGGATGTGAGTAGCATTAATATCTTAAGCTACTTCCAACGGTCTATGTTGTTTTCGACTCGAGCTTTTGGACTTAACTGTTGGTAACAATTTCACTCATCAATCAATGCCTATGAAATTCAATCTGACATTTACATCATAACTCGGGAGTCATTAGATATCAAAATCCAACAGGACGAACGCATCTTGAAAAGTAGGTGTGGCATCAATTCTTAGGTGGTACTACAATGTGGCAATATATTATACTCGTCTATTTGAAGGTACAAATAAATTCATCTTAGAAGATGAAAGAGTTGATTAAGATCTAGTTCAAACAATTCAAAACGGAAATTCTAGATAATTTGAACCGGACAATGCAATAAGATACTCGAGGTTGGATAAAGGAGCTAGAACTCAATTGTTGGACACTTGATAGAAATGCTGGAAAGATAGCTAAGCCAATGACATGCGTGTTAAAGAAGGGAAAATTCAAAATAGAATGAAGTTGTTCTATGTTTGAGTGAACACAATATTAGGGTATTACGTTCACTTCACATACAAGCTAAGCCAACGACATGCGTATTAAAGAAATGACAATTCAAATAGAATGAATATACAAGTCAGCACAAGGTATTACGTTCACCTCACATACAAGTTAACGCCTCCCAAAGTGCCCACCTTGGCATCCAGGCACAGCAAGATTAACCTAATAGAAAACATGATATGCACTCCGCTCAAAGCGATGAAACCAATGCCCAACACACAAGATTGGAAATGTCTCATCCTCCTATAATTTTGTCGGTCTTTTAAACAACATTTATAACATACAAGTTTCAAAAAAACAAGCATTGCCATTCATCTAATTCTTACAATTGTGTATCTCATCCTTCATATTTTCAATCGCCACTCAATTACGAGGTTGGAATGAGTTTGATTTAAACAACATCGATCAAACGCATTTAGATCATAGTCTTTAACCTAACAAATATATTATAATTTTCCATCAATTCAGGGATGAAATTTTATATTAATCATAGATCTTGGAATTTTGCCTTTCTCCACCCACCAACCCCCATTTTCTATATAAAAAAATAGGCAAATAAAACAATAATAGCACCGGCCATCGCATCAACTATGGCGATTTAGATGCCAAAATATTATTTGATCAGTTCTAGATTAACTTTAGCAAGATTCTAAGAGAATAAATAAACGTAGATGCCAGACCCATCCACGTGCTTAACACAAATCCTGTCGTATTAGCATTATATTAGCAAGTTGATTATCATAAGATGAAATGTGTATGCCAGACACCACCACGTGCCCGAATGAGTATTGTAATGGCAAGTTGTCCCTCGGGGCATAGCTCAATGGTGCAAAGGACAAGAATGAGGTAGTCTCAGTTAAGCTAACAGTCGCAATGTGAGGGTTCGATTCATGCCTCTAACAAGGTTTGAAATTGGACTTTTCGTGAGCACCAGTATGGCAACTCTTATACCCTGTCTTGCTGAGGCACATCCCGCGATTTACCTCATCCACGATGTTTTAGGGGTGGGGCGATGGGAGGCCCTCAAGGTTGGGGTTCAACCTTTTTTAATATTGTAATGGCAAGTTGATTCTAAAATTACTCAGACAAAATGATACCTAAGACTGACTGCCTGCCTGCCTTGGTAAATTAACTATGGTACTATGAATAATAAGAAAGAAAACTGACATTTGTCATCAACATCTTTGCAAGTATCAGTATAATGCCAGAAACCTTCACTTATGTGTAACAACCGTCATAAAGAATATCCAACCTGAAAACGGGATCAAGCCTTTCAAAGAAAATATAAAATCCTCCCAGGCAATCAAGGAAATTCAAATCTCATTTTCAAATTTTAGCTGGCTTTATCCCCGGCCTAGAGCACCAGATTCAGAGTTCAGCCCAACACAACAGACATGGTAGGAACAGAAAAAATAGCGGGCTTCCAAACCAAGATGCTTGACCTACATTTAGGCCAGGCTAACCAGGTCCATGGACAGGTTGGGGCACGACATACCAGCCCGATTAGCCCATAGTGATCGGCCGCACATGGGTCACTTAAAAATAGAAAAATAAAACAGTATTTGAAAGATAATTCTCAAATATTTGTGTCCCTCATCAAGGTCACTGCAAATTCAGATTCTATATTGCTTTGGGAAGTCTGTATTAATCAGCATTCAAATCAAACATCTAAAAACACATGTAGACTTCAAACGCTCTAATTTATACGCAAAACACTCAATTAGGCAATGAAAAGCATGAAAGTGCCTTTTATATAACGATCCAGCTCTGCCATAAGCCCATAACTTCCACTTGACTAAATAAAGTTGGAAGAACATGTTTGCAAAAAAGTTTCAACAGTAACTTGCAAATATGGAAAGCAGTGCAAATCTTTTTATGCCCTAAAACGATGGTAAGAAACTCAAGGAAAATGGTCCATCCGAACTTCACGGTGAAATTCCAGTTCCCAGGCGTAAGTAGAAAGAAAGAACTCAACACTACCACACTTCATTTCTCACATGGCACAAATCCACGTCAAGAGAGATCATTTCACTAGCTCAGAGTCACCCAGCCACTCCTATCCCATTTGCTCAAGAAGCCTTATCAACATCTGCATTATATGAACACGTACAAGCAAATTAGTCTTTTTTCCCCAGATCAGTAAATAGAGGAATGAACACATTTATTAGAATTCAACTAACGTATGGAGGCTAAAACATTCAAAACTAGCAAGACAGATCAAATTTGGGATCAGTGAATTATAATTAACAAAATAGTGGCTAAACAACCCGTGCATACCCTCACTCAAACAAAGCTAATGATAACCAATAAAGGGCCGCGTGTATGGTCTCTTTATATAATAATCTCAAACAAAAAAAAAAGCTCAGTGTAGCATTTCTGGTACCTGTTACTCGTATAAATAATCGTACAATAAATGCACGTGGCAAGTGGACAAGTTCCAACGAAGTCCTAAATATAGCCAAGTGACAAACTACACAGCAAGTGAACCTAGATCCATTCCACATCATTCTGCCCATATGGAAATTTGGCCGAGCCACTGTTGGCCGAACCCCTATCTTGCCGAACCTCTTTTGGCCGAGCCACTATTGGTCGAACCGCTATTGTCCGAACCCTTATGAAGAGCTGAGCCCCAATGGATGACATGAGATATGTAGAGGCGTATTGGAGAAGATCTCATACTAGATCTTGTATCAAGTGGGTGATGTGACAACTCACTATATATGTAGCTCCACTTAATGAAACAAGTCAAGTCTAGTCTTACATATCAGACATAGGGCTGCCAAGCCGTAACAGCATTAAATGCGAAATGGCCTATGAATAATTGATTGATGGCTACGATAAGAGGTCTCGGCTATGCGGATGAGGCCACGTGTTCCATCATCTAACGGCTCTCCACTATTGTATTTTACTATAAAAGCACACACTTAACATTGTAAAAGGTAATGCAAATTTATACACACAAAGAAAGCTTTGGCATTCTCTCTACTGAGAAGATTTATTTCTCGGGCCGACCACTTTTCACTATAGAAATAATCACACTACAACTAAAGGAATACTTGGAATTCTTCTTTCCTGTTGGACCATTTTTTGGGGTCAACAGATTGGCGCCGTCTGTGGGAAACTTTGGTACCATAACCACGTATATCCTAGTGGTAAAGGTCATCCACAAAAGAGTGCATAGGCTTTCTCCTTGCAAAAGGCTTTATTCTTGAAGAAAGAAAAATGGAAGCCTCTAAAGAAGATGCTACGAAGGAGAACCCCTAAAAAAGGGACAAGTTTGAAGCATTAAGGGGCCTCATCCACAAAAGAGTGCCTAGGCTTTCTCTTTGCAAAAGGCTTTGTTCTTGAAGAAAGAAAAATGAAAGTCTATAAAGAAAAGATGCTACGAAGGAGAACCCCTAAAAAAGGGACAAGTTTGAAGTATTAAGGTGCCTCATTCACAAAAGAGTGCCTAGGCTTTCTCTTTGCAAAATGCTTTGTTCTTGAAGAAAGAAAAAATGGAAGCCTCTAAAGAAGAGGCTACGAAGGAGAACCCCTAAAAAAGGGGACAAGTTTGAAGTATTAAAATGGCTCATCCCTAAAACATGGGCCTCCGCCTCTACACAAATGACACTATTGTCAAGGGCTTCATCCTTGAAGGATTACTCCAACTCTACAACTATGATTTTTTCAAGTATAGAGGCCTCATTTCAGCCTATTCAACATCACTTTTGTATTACAACGCCTCTTCGTGGACTATGCATAAGTGCCTCCCACATGATAAGCAAAAATCCTCAAGGTGAAGGAAAACAATGTAAAAAGAAAAGAAAGGGACTACAAGCGAACAAAAAGTGAGCTTGGGACTAAAGTGTGGAAGTGTCGAAAGTTGAGGGACTTTGGATGCAATTTATCAAGGGTATGATTGAAATAAAAGTCAAAATATGGGGACCAACATATAGAAGTGTCAAAAGTTGAAGGACTTCGATGCAATTTTTAGCTTGCTTATGCATCAACGTATCTCCCATGAAATGAGGACTCCAAAAGATGTGGTATTTGAAGATGTCTTGAATAAAAGAAAAAACCTTTGAAAAAAGAATCCTCTTAAAGGAGCTATGAATAAAAACTCCTAGAGAAGGAAGAACCCTTGAAAATGGGCCATATTGGGGGAATTAATAGGCTTTCTTCTGGAATATGGAACCCCACAACACAAGGCTTCATCCCTTATACGCATCAATGCTTCAAATATATAAAACCTCTTCCACGGATGAATCAAACATCATGAATGAAGCCCTTACAAGGAAGAACTATCCCCTTGCAAGGAGATAAAATAGCTCATACCTCTTCATCAACGGTTAATATATATGGTGAGCCCATATATCTCCATCAAATTAACTATGACGAGCTCATAAGTTTCTAAGTATGACAAGTTCATACCTCTTCATCAACGGTTAATATATATGGTGAGCCCATATACCTCCATCAAAGTAAGTATGACGAGCTCATACCTCTTCATCAACGGTTAATATATATGGTGAGCCCATATATCTCCATCAAATTAACTATGACGAGCTCATAAGTTTCTAAGTATGACAAGTTCATACATCTTCATCAACGGTTAATATATATGGTAAGCCCATATATCTCCATCAAAGTAAGTATGACGAGCTCATACCTCTTCATCAACGGTTAATATATATGGTGAGCCCATATATCTCCATCAAATTAACTATGACAAGCTCATAAGTTACTAAGTATGACAAGCTCATACCTCTCCATCAACGGTTAATATATGGCAAGTCCATATCTCTATCAACGGTTAATATATGGGCCTCGGCCAAGGTTAATTCAGCCTCTTCTAAGGCTGCTTCTTCCCGGATGGGCTCTCCCATGTATAAAAGGCCTCGGCTAAGGACAATTTAGCCTCATGTAAGGCTGCCTCTTCCAAGTAGGCTCTTGCCTTACATAAAAAGGCCTCGGTTAAGGTAAATTTAGCCTCATGTAAGGCTGCCTCTTCCGAGTAAGCTCTTCCCTTGCATAATAGGGCCTCGGCCAAGGACAATTCAGCCTCTTCTAAGGCTGCCTCTTCCCGGGTGGGCTCTCCCATGTATAAAAGGCCTCGGCTAAGGTAAATTTAGCCTCATGTAAGGCTGCCTCTTCCGAGTAGGCTCTTCCCTTACATAATAGGGCCTCGGCCAAGGACAATTCAGCCTCTTCTAAGGCTGACTCTTCCCGGATGGGCTCTCCCATGTATAAAAGGCCTCGGTTACGGTAAATCAGCCTCATCTAAGGCTGCCTCTTCCGAGTAGACTCTTCCCTTACATAATAGGGCCTCGGCCAAGGATAATTCGGCCTCTTCTAAGGCTGCCTCTTCTCGAATGGGCTCTCCCATGTATAAAAGGCCTCGGTTACGGTAAATTCAGCCTCATCTAAGGCTGCCTCTTCCGAGTAGGCTCTTCCCTTGCTTAATAGGGCCTCGGCCAAGGATAATTCAGCCTCTTCTAAGGCTGCCTCTTCTCGAATGGGCTCTCCCATGTATAAAAGGCATCGGCCAAGGTAAATTAAGCCTCATGAGGCTGCACCCATATATTACGTGGTATGTTCAGATAGAGAGGATCCCACATTGACCGACTTAACTATTTATACTTCAAAGTTCGACCCGCACATGAATGTTCGACTCAAACTTGGGGGACTGATGTTACTCGTATAAATAATCGTACAATAAATGCACGTAGCAAGTGGACAAGTTCCAACGAAGTCCTAAATATAGCCAAGTGACAAACTACACAGCAAGTGAACCTAGATCCATCCCACATCATTCTGCCCATATGGAAATTTGGCCGAGTCACTGTTGGCCGAACCCCTATCTTGCCGAACCTCTTTTGGCCGAGCCACTATTGGTCGAACCGCTATTGTCCGAACCCTTATGAAGAGCTGAGCCCCAATGGATGACATGAGATATGTAGAGGCGTATTGGAGAAGATCTCATACTAGATCTTGTATCAAGTGGGTGATGTGACAACTCACTATATATGTACTCCACTTAATGAAACAAGTCAAGTAGTCTTACATATCAGACATAGGGCTGCCAAGCCGTCACAGCATTAAATGCGAAATGGCCTATGAATGATTGATTGATGGCTACGATAAGAGGTCTCGGCTATGCGGATGAGGCCACGTGTTCCATCATCTAACGGCTCTCCACTATTGTATTTTACTATAAAAGCACACACTTAACATCGTAAAAGGTAATGCAAATTTATACACACAAAGAAAGCTTTGGCATTCTCTCTACTGAGAAGATTTATTTCTCAGGCCGACCCCTTTTCACTATAGAAATAATCACACTACAACTAAAGGAACACTTGGAATTCTTCTTTCCTGTTGGACCATTTTTTGGGGTCAACAGTACCTATATGCATGGAAAAAAAAAATTGAAATGGTTTGTCATCAAAATGATGAGAGTAGAAACCCACAGTGTTGGGGATTGTGTTGTTTTTATTCGGGTGGTGTGTCGGATACGAGTACATATCTAGAAGTTGGATCATTTTTCCTAAAATTTAGGATATGGCATACGCTTAAAATGATCCAAAATTTAGACATGACTACTAGGATACATCTTATATACATAATTTTTTTCTTTTTTAATAAATTCATACACTAATAATTTTACATGCATTTTTCAGAGAAATATGTATTACATATAAATGATTATAATAATATTAAACTAAAATAAAAAAAAAATTATTATTTTTTACTTTTTTCCATGTTTTTCAAAAAAAATTCAACCTCACGGGTCATCTAATTCATTGGGACAATTTGTTTCTATTGGATCCAATACATAAATAGGAATGGGTCCTCTAATTTGTTCTTTCATGATATGAAACTTGAACTTTCACTTCAGGTTCATATCCAACACTGACCAAAGAAGGACTAGTAATAATTCCTAATCTTATGTCCTTCATAAGGAGCATTAGTATTGACTTGCATCTCAATTTCATTTTTAAATTGAGTTTCTAAATCACCAACTGATATATCTTCCTCTTCAGAAGTTTCGTCAGTTTGGAATTACTCCTATTTCTATTTGTTAGAGGTTCAGATTTTTCAATCTAGTAGTCATAACTTCAACCAACTCATTGATAAGAGCTTTTAACTTAAGATCTAAGTTTGGCATGGTGGGTCTAAATTATAGGTTTTTGCAATACTACATCTTGAGTAGTATTAGAAATAGATTCTTTATTTGTTTTGTCAAGGACAAATTATTTGTCTTCAATTCTATCCAATTCCTTGGCTATTTTTAGAAGACGTAATATGTTTGGTTTATCCCATTTTTAATCGATTAAAAAGGATCAAACCAATTTTTATCCACACATTTCGTGGGAGACCCATTTATCCACCGCTCATTTATATAAACATAATTGTTTACAAACACTTCCTATACAAGCTTTTAGGTCAGTATAATTGTTTCTTTTTTAATTGAATTTAAATCAGTTAAGTTTTATAATGCTTTCCTCTTTTCTATTTGGGCTTTAGCAAAGGCATTGGTTTCTAAGGTCAGACCTTCCTTAATGATGACCTGGGCAGTTGTGGGCTCAATTGCTCCTATTATAGGCCTGATTTAATTTACCATTTAATAAAGGGGACAATTATCTTGTTTCTTTCCAATAAAGAATGATATTGTTCTTGGAAAGTTTTCTTTTCTTCAGATGTGTGGTTTTTGAAAAATAATTCTGTGAACGGCTTACTTTTTGCCTTCATAAGTCCCCCATCTTTTCTGTCAATGAAAAATTCCAACTTCCGTTATTTGCATAGCACTAATAGACATATTCATTTAGGAGGCAGTAGGAGAAATAGGAGGCTCAGGTCCATTATGATAAACTCCATGGTAGATATTCAACATTTTTTATTTTTTTTTTGAGGGAAGGAGGTACCAATCCTCGGTACCTTGACCTTGGTTGTGGAAACATCATCTTTAACCAACCAAGACAAGGTGAATTGGTACCCACGAGTACTGGTAAAGTAGAAGTAGACCTTCTACAATGAGTTTCCGATTTCTTTTCAAATTCTTATACTCAATCTAGCAAGAAAAAAAAGAACTTTCAACATCTGCTTCAGGAGTTTGAAATATTTGTTTAACTTTCTATTTTCAAATGGAGATGGTTCCATTACTCCTAATAAAGCCCATTGATCTGGGAGGTCAATATCCTTCCAAACTAAGATTACTTTCAATCATAGCATTAGCTCCTAAATTGCTAACTCTTTTAGCATTAGTACTAACAGTAGTCATGATCTTGTAGTAAAATCTATAGGTAACAGCTGTATGTTTTCACTTAACCTTTATTTTGTGACTTTTGGATTCAACATCTAAAATATTTTGATCTGTTTAAGAAACAGAAAAAATTGGAAAACAGATAATTTTAACTGGTCCACTGAATAAACTAGTCTCAATCAGACCAAGTAAAGAACCTGAAAAAATTAGATGCAGCAGCCTCTTTAGGCTACCAAAATATACGCATTTAAACCTCTTTTAGTTAAAGATTTTAGTGCAATCTGCAATAACCCTATATGGAGGAACTTATATTTATCCTTCCAATTCACTATTCCAGGATCATATAACCTAAGAGTTTCATAATCCTGTTTAACAGATAAAGTTTGTTCAACCTTTTTATAACTCTTTTAGATTCCAGATAAAAAGTAGAAGTCTTATAAACTCCATTCTTGCTGACACTAGGACTAGGTAGGTGCCAGTTTCATAAATAATCTACTGTTTCAGATGAGACAACCACTGTGACATTCTTTAAGAACGTTTCTGGTAATGTTCCTGAAGGTGAAGCGGCTTCTAACCAAATACTATAGCATTTATATCAATAATATTTCAAATTATACAAGTATTTTTCCACCTCCACATTTAATAGAAAGAGGAGTGGAACGCGTTCTCACGTCCATCCACCTCCTTCAGTAGGATCATGCCCAACATCAAAGGAAAAGGAAAAATTCAGCAAAAATGATTTAGTTCTAGTTTCACAATAGGCCTGCAGAACATATTTAGTCTCAATCCACTTTCATGTATATAATAGTACAGATGTCTACCCACATGTAAGATATTTTGTTTCAAACTCGTATTTAGACAGTGCTGTAGACTTAATGATAAATACGCTAATGTTTTCCTACTTCAATTTTGTCACATCAGGTCACCAGTTAAGTATGCTGCAACAAGTATCCATGTCCAAAGCAACTATAGTAAACTTGTTTCAGATATGATTATTCCAATTTTGTTCTTATTTTCTGACATTCTATATAACAGCACCCACCCACACATTACCTTTGTTCTTGTGCTAGTTACAAACAACAAAATTATAGTTCATGTTCAATCCTATAATTGGAGTAAATTTAATCAGCAATAATTGTTGAAGATTTTCTAAACACTGGATATAATCTTTTACATATATAAATCTAGTAACAAACATACATCATATAATATCATGTACAGCCACCTTCATATAAGTTTTGCCAAACGTAAATGGCATATGGCAATATTAGTTGTTGACCTTCTATTTTCAAGTTACACGGACTAAACCAAGCTGTGAAGCATATAAATTTTCAGCAATTAACTTTTGAAAAGTCATTTTGTTAAGAGTTAAGAACTCTACCACTATGTCACGTAAGTCAGGATCTCTTGAAAATAAGTATAAGAAAACCGTGTATATATTTAATAATCGAATACAGCAGTCACTTTATAATTCAAACTTCCCAACGGAGTCAAGTCAATAACAAGCACCAATTTTAGAAACACGAGTCCAGGTGCGGAAGTGGAATTGATTCGAGGAGAAAGTTGAAAAATTCTAAACTTAACAGAGAATAATTTGATATAATGAATTGGTTATTGAAAAATTGTACAAAACCTATGTTTATATAGGCAAAATAATACCCTTATCGTAATAGCTTGAGAATGTAATTAAATCCTAAAAAAATAAGTAGTCAAAAATCAAAAAGAAAAAAAGCCCTAATTTAAACAAGAAATAAAATCCTACCACAATTGTCCTACATCAATATCCCCTACTTGACAAAAACTCGTCATCAAGTTTGTTGAAGAAGAGAAAAGTAATCAATCAAAAAGAAAATACTTTAAAATTTTTGCCATCACTTTATGAGGACTGGAACCTAGCTAGGACTCAAGAAAAATATCAAGTCACCTATTGTTGTGTCTGGTGTCAATCGCCGAGAGTGCTCCTCTCCAAATACAACACGACAAGGTCACCAACAGCTAGGCGTATGGCCTATTTTACCAAATAGTACACTAATGATGTGATCATATGCAGGTATTGTCTAGCATTATACCCATAAGCGTGCATGTGTGCCCATTGTTTTGAGTTCGCCGACCTAAGCATGAAGAGAAGATTGCTAGGTGTGGAACGTCAGGGATCAAACTTGCGGTCCGTGATAGTTGATATCAAAGTGGAACTGCCCGAATGTGCATTATTGATTAAAGGAGATCATCAACGTGCACTCTTGAAAAAAAAAATTGGACCACGGACCGAGTCAACAAGCAAGCGGAACTGATGAAGAAAGCTTTGGGGAAGAAAGATAAGAAAGGTAGGAGTTGTGCTATGTGCTTTGTCATATTTGTTTCGTGGAGCGCACATTGCAAAACATAATGATGGAGATTGTGTCATCGCTTCAACATGTGGGGTAGCACTACGACAAAGGCCATCCATCCGAAAAAATAATACTTGTGAGACATATGGTGAAGGTTGGTTTTAAAGGCGTTACAGAGATACTACGATCAGATATGCGAAGAAGCATTGTGTGGAAGCCCATCCATGAGGGAATGGTGCTAATATAATTTTTGCAATGAGATGAATGTGTGTTGATGCGTGCATAAGATGATTTAAATGGGGAGTTGTCATGCACTCTGGTCCTCTCCCCATACAACACAACAAAGTCACTAACAGTTAGGTGCATGACTTGTGTGATCATATGCAAATATTATCTAGCATCCTATCCTATCTGCTAATTTCAAGCTTGCTGGCCTAAGTGTGAGGAGAAGGCTGCCATGAGACATGAAACCTTGGAGGGCCAAACTAGCGATCCATGATACCTAAACTCGCTGATGCAACCAACATTCTTAGCAGTTAAAATATGCAATTATTTGTCAATGACATCTTCTAACCTATACATTCTTCGTTCCAGATTCTAGATTGAGGTTGATGGTTTTCCATTATCCGAACATTATCATGAGGATGCATGAAACTGCCACAATAGGTGGTAGCCAGCCAAGGAAAAAATCTTGCTCTAATACCAATTTTGGTGTGAAAGTCGAAATTAAAATTCTTGAAACGAGAAAAAAGTTGAAAAATTCGAAAATTTATAGAGAATAATTTGATTGTAATGAATTGGTTATTAAAAATGTTTTTATATTGGCAAATAATATCCTTTCGTAATTAAAACCTAAAAGAATAAGTAATCAAAAATCTAAAAGAATAAAAAGTCATAATCTAATCTAGAAATCAAATCCTATCATTAATCAAGTTCCCACACAAAAAAAAATCATGCAATGTTCATCTAGCATTTTCCAAACAACCAAGCACCTTAAGTTTTAGTTCAACTCAAGTCGGAAAAATCTCACAATCTCAGCTTTAAACATCTCCTTCTCTTCCAATTTCTCTGACTAGGCCATCTCCTCCACTGGTCCAATCATATCTTTTTTACAATATAATTCTTGTAATAGCGATCTTCCCCTTCAAATATTTTTTACACGATACTAATCATATTGTTCATCTTTTTCAGTAAGTATTAATTTTTCTATCTGGACTCAAGCACCAGAATCATATTCAAGGTGAGCAAACTTTATCATCATTGTCAGTGTTATTGTTATTATTATTGCTATCAAATATTCTTTCTGGGTTGTGTAATTATATTCCATCATAGGTTGCTAAAAGATTCCATGTGAGAGGGGTCCATCATTCAAGGAGCAATTTTTATTTCAATACGGATGCATAAATTCTCCATCAAACAAATGAGATGGGCAAAAAAGATAGTGGAAGAAAAAATAGATGCAATCTCCACAATTTGCCCAATAAAAGAAACAGTTCTATTGCTTATCTGCACATGAAATTGTACAATACAAGCACTAAAGATAAAGCTAAAAGGTAGTTCACGAACTCATACATAGTCACAAAGATTTAGCACACATTTCTAGGGGGAATGGATAATTATTTGAATGAATTCTAAATAACATATAGCCTTCCAGATTGAAAATGTTGACTCCAATGTCTACTAAAAATTGTGAACAATTAGAATATTAGTGACTTTCCATTTAAATACATATAAGAATTTATATAATAAAATGTCATAAAGTTTTACTTCAATAGTAAACTTACACAATATTCTTTTAAATTAGCATTAATGGAGTTTTTGCGAGAGAAAATAAAAATGTAACAATTGAAATCATGAAATACTACTAAAATTACACGAAAATCCTATTTTTAACAAGCGAAAAAGCAATGATTAAAAGAACCATTTGCCGGGCCTACAATTACAGAACTGTTTATGAATGGCATCAGAGTGGGAGATCACCTTATGTGAAAACTTTAATGTCTATCGATGTATGCATATCAATGCTGGAGATATTAGATATATCTTTTAACAAATGGGAGGAAGTAGACAACCCTATCAGACTAACAGTCAAATGTAAAGGTCATGTCACTATGCATTTCGAATAGAGAAGGCTACCAAAAGGCCAGCATGCATTTCAAAGAAACCTAATCTGGAAGTTACAGAAACGGCTACAAGTTGCATAATTAAATGAGCACTGAATTTTGAAACTAACCATGATATAAAACTGCCAATGCAATTAATGCTCAGTGATCCAACTTATCCAGAAGCTAAGAGATAAAAAAAACTTAACTATTTAGATCCTAATTCCTTACCTCGAGCATGCTAACACAACTTCAATGAGCATTCAGGGAAGCCTCCTAAAATCTGCAGTTTTTTACTTGGGGAAAGAAAAGATCCAATTGAATAAGGAAACAGAAATCATTGCAACCCCTAGACATACCGACATGGTTATTTTTAATAACATGCCACAGAAATTATATTATATAACAGATGAACAAGTAAATTTTGCCCGGATAAAAAATATAGATTGTATTTATTTTTCTAACACTTCTTGCCATGTAGGGTATCGAAATGGTCTCAAGGAAGTATAGGCAAAATACATTAATGCGGGAGAAAATCAAATAAATGAACGACTTAACTCTCAATTCCACCAAAATCTAAGTCATCCCATTTTCCATGAAAACCAATCTGTCCACATATGAACTCCAGCACCAGCAATCCTTTTTAAGCTATAGACACAAACTTTCAATAAATAAACAGTTAACCATCAAAAAACCACTTTTCAAACTTATTTTATCCTCTCTTATCTCCTTCCCTCCATCTCTTATTTAGTGCAATATTAAAAGACGAAGTTACAAAATCTATATTCATAATCACAAGACCAACAAGCTCTCACTTCCATTCCATAAAATCGCAACAAACAAAAAAATAAAAATGATATTTGAAGTTTATGCTTATAGTCTGATATGCATTATCAAGTCATACCTGTAGTCTTGTCCAAAGCATCATGATACAAAGGCTCCTCCTCTGGCACTGGATGAAGCCCCTCAACATCCTTTCTTGCCTTAGTTGAACCCTCACTGTCACTACCAGTATCAGCAGAGCCTCCATCTTTCTCGTCCGGACACCTCACCACGACCACAGGGCATACACAATGATGCACACAGTAATCACTGACGCTCCCAAGCCTCCCTTTGGTGTGCCTCCTGGTAGCCCCAAAACCCCGGCTCCCCATGATCACTGCACACAATCCCAGCCTCTCCACCTCCAGGCAAAGCCTTTCCTTCATGTCGTGGTCCTTCACTATGTGAATCTTGAACGGAATATTGGCCTCCACCAGAGGCTGCACCAAATCATTCACCTTAGAAGTAGTAAAATTATCAAATTCATCCTCCAGTTTCTGCTGGGACTTTTCATCCATAGCTGTGGTGATGTCGACAGAAAGATCAATGGCACCCCAATCGGCACCATACAGGACGGATGTGGCTCGAACGTGAAGGAGAAAAACAGAGTCTCCAGGGCGGAGATAATTCTGAACGGCCCACTTGACGGCAAAGGCACTTTCGTCGCTAAGATCGACGGCGATCGCGATTTTGCGATTGGCCCCAGAGATGGGTGTCCCGGGAGGGAAGCGTGGCGAAGCTGGTTGATGTAGGGTCGCAGACGGTACGCGTTCGGTTTCTGCCGGCGGTTTCTTGGGTGATGCCATGCAGTGAAATTCAATTATGTATGATAGTATTTGTTTAATTTTTCAAGAATTAAGTGTGTTGCGAGGATTTGAAGAGTATAATTGCTTTTTACCGAGGAATAGAAGATTTGATTGTTCAGTGTGAACTTTGGTATTTTTGTTGGACTGCTGTCGTAATCGTGTTCGGGGACTGTTAGATTCGCGAGAGTGGTGAGGTGGAGAGGGGAATATTGAAGAAGAAAGGTCAGAATGGGTATGTATTAGGTGGTGCCGGGTGCACTGAAATTCTCCTATTCTTCAGTATAAAGGTTATCCGTTTGACCTCGCTTAATCTATGTTTTGAGTAATGTTTATTTTAAATAATAAACAATGATAAATGGATAGTATTTTTTAAAATATTTGAATAAAAAATGACTTGAATATTTATAAATACCTCATAAATATGAGCTAAACATAGATTTATTCTTTATTTATCTACCAAATTATCAAGTTTGTGTCACGAGTAATCTCATTTTTCAAATAAGTTATTTGCTGGTTTTCATAATTTTATTTTTAAAAAATGTCCAACGGCGGTGGAACAATTTTTCAAATCAAGCTTTCAAGGTATTGAATTCTTTATTTACATAATACAATATTAATAAGATGATTTGTGTCGTATAAATGAAAATATAACAACTCAATGTATCAGTGAATCGATATATGGTTTATTAACACAATGTTCTATGAGCTAAATTGGTTGGACACCTTTCGCCTGAGAATGAAGAGGCAATAATACTTACAGAGGCCTTGTAGTTCACTCGCATGTGTTAATAAATTCGTTAATGAGATTTCAAAGTGCCAATCGTCAAGATTGCTTGCATCAAATGTTTTTAATTATTTTAGAGATTGTTCCGCTTCGAGGTCGTTGTTGTAGAACTCGTAATTTAGCTTCATGTAAGTGATGGAGTTGCCCATAAACTAACACTTTATCTACAAAAATGTATTTGATAGTTCAGAATATATTCATTTCTTTATGTCATTCGGTTCACGATGAAAATCATTAATAATATCAATAAGAAATGTTTGATGGTCAAAAAAGATAATTCTGTAATATATATATGCAATAGTTCTCTCTTTGATTACCTAAAGAGTCAATTCAAGATCTAGAAGTTATAAATCCTTATTTCTGTATTTTCCTCTTTTGTCCCATGCTCTCAAGGATTTATTTTCTTTAAATGGTAAGGGTAAATTTGGATTTTTAAGCTAAGGAACAGGTGTCGGTGCCTAAACGAATTGATTACGTGGACGACCCTGTAAATCAAGACAAGGAAAGCTCTATCCATTTCAAGAGACACGTACACGTACATATATATTCCTCACAGTAAGTCACCGCCTGTAAAATTATCAATACCACACGAGCCGTGGAAAAATCGAATAAAATCCTAGGGTTTCTACGATCCCCAAATTTCCCAATCAAATCCGGGCTTTCTCGATTTTTAATTTTTCTTCCATAATATGCCTCAAAGACACTCGAAGAACAACAATGATTTAGCGTTCTTCACGTACGATGAGAAGAAGAAACTCGGGTTTGGTACTCAGAGAGAAAGACTCGGCAAGGACTCGATAAAACCATTCGATGCTTGCAGTCTGTGCTTGAAGCCATTTATTGATCCCTTGTCTTGCCAAAAAGGCCACGTCTTCTGCAAAGAATGCATTCTCGAATGTCTTTTGGCCCAAAAGAAAGATATTCAAAGGTCCTGATTGTTTTTATTTTTATCTCGTGTAGATTTGATTTCTCGGGTTTTTTTTTTTTGGTTGCGTAACTTCTGCTGTCAAAATTTCATATCAATTTGGTTATCACGCGAAGAATAAGATTCGTATGAACTTATAAATTGGTCAAGAAAAACCAGTGGTTCTATTAATTAAATGATTCGTTTAATTTGGTCTTGGATCTTTTGATTATGCATCGAGACTACTGGGAAAGGTCTATGTGAGGAACTGTGATGGGTTTTGTGAACTCTGGGATGTATTGAGTTTAAGAGGTCTTAGAAGCTTAATTGAATGTGGGGTTTTTGAATTGGAACTCTTTCAGTTGAGAGCAGACTGATTCTTTCCATTAATTGGGAATGTTTAGGAAGAGTGGATTGAACGAAGTACCACAGAAACTGGATGGTGCCGGTTAGCATTTCTAATTTAAGAGCGAAACAACTTCCGTTTTTAACTGAAATGATGACACTTCGTATGCTCTGTTTTTGAGTTACCTATAGTAGATACAACAAAGCACATTGTGCTGTAATACATCATTGGAGAAACCATTAATCTATTGCAACCAGGGCCGGCCCTGAGAATTTAGACGCCCTAGGCGACTAATTGAAATGAGGCCCTTCAACATAATCATTTTTTCACAAATGTAGCAAAATTTAAATATTTAAATAAATAACACTTTTATATTAAATAAGAAGACTTTATATAATTCAAAAGATAGAGTAGCAAGTTAAAACTTCTCTCACAACCCGAGAGATTAGGCTAGCATAAGATTTAACCTTCTCACATTTTGAGATGTAAAATCATTAATCAAACTACTTAAATCAAATTTTTCCAACACATTTTGTTCAATAGAAATCATAGCTAATCCATTCAATCGCTCTTGTGACATAGTTGATCGAAGATAAGACTTAATCAACTTCAACTTTGAAAAACTTCTTTCAGCAGAGGCAACTGTGACATGAATAGTTAATAATACTCTATAAGCAATCCAAGCATTTGCAAAACAATAGTCCATTCTCTTAATATAATCCAACACATCAATTGCTCCAATAATTTCTGCAGGCATCGATTCCCGTAAAACTTTCAATTCAGAATATAATTCTACCCTATCAATTTCAGAAACCATATTATGCTTCAAATAATTTTCAATGTTAATGCATGAACACTTCAATCTATCATCATCAATAGATTTAAGTCTTTTCACATCAAATAAAAATCCAAAAATATCATCATATTTTTGAAATTGCTCAAATCTATTCTGAAGTGATGATAGAGCCTGATTGACTATATATATGAAATAATTGATCTTAAAAAACTCTTCAGCTGTTTGTATTATTTCTTCATAAGAAATCTCATCAAACTGTTTCTTTCTACGTATAACCCTTTTTTCACGAAATATCGGTTCAATTTCTAATTCACTTGCAATCTCTTTAGCATCAACCATGGCCATTTCAAACCCAGATTCTCTATAACTTTTGAAAAATGAAATGAGCCCTTGTAAATGGTTTATAGCAACATCAATATGCATGTCTTCCGCTTGCAAATGTTTGCTTACTCTATTAACATTATTCAACAGTTCATACCAAATAATCATTCCAAGCAAGAATTCAAAATTCTCAATTTCATGTGTTACCAAACTCTCTGCCTCACTTTTTGTCTTAAGATCATCAACATTTGCCAATTGAAGTAAAGCTTTTTTTATCTGTGGAGCTTGAAATCTTATCGCTCTAACACTTTCAATATGACTTTCCCAACGAGTTTGTGACAAAGGCTTAAGGGTAAGACCATTTACATTCTCTTTGAAAATTTTCCACCGTTTAGTAGATGATGAAAATAAAGTGTATAAACGTTGCACCACCCCAAAGAAAGATGCAGCTTTTGAACAACAAGCGGCCATATCACAAAGTGCAAGATTAAGACTATGACACCCACAAGGACTGTAGAATGCTCTAGGATTTAGTTGTAATAGTCTATTTTGGACTCCTTTATGTTTTCCTTTCATGTTAGCACAATTATCATAGCCTTGACCCCTTATATCATCAATATCAAGTTGTAGATTATTCAAAGCAGCCACAAGTTCATCAAAAAGTCCATTACCAGATGTATCATTCACCGATAAAAACCCTAAAAAAAAATCTTCAACCTTTACTCGACTTGCTGAAATATCTACGCACCTCAATACTATAGTCATTTGTTCTTCGTTACTCGTATCAGGAGTGCAATCAAGTATAACAGAAAAGTATTTAGAATTTTTGAGTTTCTTAATGATTGTCTTTTTTATCTCACCTGTTAGCATAAGTATCAACTCATTCTGAATTTTGTGTCCTAGATAATGATAATGAATCTCTTTATTTTGGATGCGACGAACATGCTCTTGCATTACGGGATCAAACACAGCAATCATTTGAATTATGCTTAAGAAAATACCATTATTTTTTTGATATATCTTCTCATTATCTCCACGAAATGCTAAATTATTTTCAGCAAGAGTTTTCACCACAGATATTACTCTCAGAAATACTTGTCTCCAATGTTCTCTATCTCTATTGATTTGTTCTTGCACACTTTTATCAATTGTTTCACTCTTTTCAAATCTTAGTTCCATTTCAATCCATCTATTCATGTTATTGAAATGGTCACAACTTACTTCATGCATTTTAATTTTTTCACCAATATTTTTCCAATCACTTACTCCATCATGTGCCAATTGAGATCGGATTCTCTCGTTCTTGAATAGCTTACAACAAAAGCAAAATACTTTATCCAAACTTTTTGAATATATCAACCATTTTCTATCATGCTTCTCTCCATTAGGTAATCGTCGAACGTAATGTGTGGATGAGAAATGTCGATTTACTACATCTTTCGGAAAAATCACATCATTTTCTCTTATAGGACCTTTCATTACAATTAAATCTCTTAAATTCATATTCATATTTCCCCAATTTGCTGGATCAATAAGGTCATGGGAAAATGCAACATTATCTCTGTCAGTAAATACCTCTTTGTCTTCTTCATTGATCAAACAATGTTCTTCTTCAATTGTATTATTTATATTATCATTCTCGTTAAACTCTTCTTCAATGACTATGTCCTCATTGTGTGTTCGTTTATTGCTACTAAAAAACTTATCAAGTGCTCCCTCTTGAGATTTAATCAATTGTTCAAGTTTTTGTTTCCTTTTTCTTTTGGCACATCCAGATTCAAATTTTCTAATAGACATAGGTATAAGCAAAGAGCAATAGAACCTGTTTGATATGTTTGAAAATTCTCAAACTTTTCCAATTCTCCGTGCAAGAAAGGACTTAGTCACTCAGGCCTCGACAATAATAAATAAGCTGCAAATATGTAGTTATGAACGATAAGAACAAAGTCTCATTGAGCAAATAACTAAAATAATAAAAAAAAAACTATTACAGCAAATGGAAGTTGAGGCTGCAAAAAAACATATTTAAACAAATGGGAATCCAAATGGCTGCAGAATTTTCTCAATTTGGGGTTGAAATCAAATGGCTTAATGCCTTAATCCCTTAAACAATCTCAATTTATCGAATTCCAATTTCACCAACCAATTAGGAATAGTAAAAACTGAACTCTGAAGCTTAAAGAGGAGACATGGCCTTCAATTTAACGAATTCCAATTTCACCAATCTCTATTTAACGAATTCCAATTTCATCAATCTACTACTCTGCTCAGTGCTCACGTACAGGTACCAAATTCAAATTTGCAAATGCCAAATGAGTTCCAAATTTCCAATAAGCAGTAACGGCTTCAATACTAAAGTCTAAAGCAATGCCAATAGGCCCAATACAATTATACAATACTATGAATTAATTGTTAAATTATCAGAATTGAAACATTCAAACATGGTATTGGTAAAGTCAGTAGTTATATTATTTCAGTTTCAACATCAAGCTCCAAAATACTGAATACATACACTATAGCATTATAGCAATATACCTGAGAGAGAGAAAAGTGATTGGAAGTAGAGTAGAATCACGCGGAATGGTAAGACGGCGGTTTGGTGGCGGACGGCTGTGGAGGTTTGAGAGTAGCGAGACGCCGAGACGGATGTAGCGGTGGCGGTTGACCGTTGATGTAGCGGCGGTGAAGAGAGTGATTGGTGAAGAGGAAACGGCGAGATTAAAGCTAGAAACAACGAGTTTAAACCTATGCAGTGCAGAGAGTAGAGAGGCGAGAAGCGTGAAGAGGCGAGAAGAAGAATGAAGACTGGGGGGGGGGGTTTATTGGGCCTTTTCTTTTTGGGCTGGGCCTAGGAGTTTTTTTTTTTTTTTTTTTAGCCCAATTTTTTTTGTGGCCCAAGGCCACTGCCTTAGTGGCCTTGGGCCAGGGCCGGCCCTGATTGCAACCACATTATCATATGCTGTTCCGTGCATAATATGCAAAGAGTAGGTCAATACCCAAGAAACCTCCTTGACATTCTATGCAAGGACCTAACTTATTATGGCCCCGCTGCCGTTAGACCTAAAAACTCTGTTGGTATCTGAAGTTTAGGTTTTTTTGTCATTTTTTAATTAAGGGAAAATGTTTTTGAATGGTTTTGAATAGCATTGTATTGCTTAAGAGGAAACTTTGTCTTGGATGCTTTATTTTGCACCTTTCCATAGGGTGTGTGATAGAACTTGCAATTATTTTCTTTTCATATGTTTTGTATCTTACTTGAAATAACTTTAGATTGTGTGGCTATATTATTGTTCATCTTGTATAAATTTCCATAAGTTCTCTTTAGGTGCTTGGTTCCCCTTCCACATGATACGTGGCAGCTTGGTGAATCCAGTAACTAAATAGTATGTCCAAATGAATTTACTGTCTTTGTAGTTTGTGCCACTTGTTTTCCAAGTTACCGAAGAAATAAATTTGGGAGGCCTACTTGTAATAAATCATACTTCCTCTTTTTCAGCTGTGTTCTGTTGGGAGACTTTAAGTGACTTTTGTATTAACATTACGTCTTTAATGAGTTTTAGTGATAAACCCCATTTAGTTTATCTATATATCTTGATGTTGTACTAAAGTGTGTGAGGCATTTACCTGCAGAAAGATAGCAGCCCATGCTGCTCAGCAGAAGCAGGAAAAAGAAGAGGAAGAAGAGAAGTTGATGTTGCAGAAAGCCCGAGATCTCGATGCATTTGATCAACAGAACCATGGGGCAGTACCACAGTACAATGATAAGAACTTCAACAGGGACAAAAATGGGTTCCATGGGGCTAACAGTGTGAAGGCCACATCATACGAAGAAGAAGCACTCCGCACAATGAAAGCATTTTGGCTGCCGTCTGCAACTCCAGAAGCTCCTGCAAAAGTAGATGTCCCATCAACTGACACAATCTGTCCAGAAGGAAAGGAAAAACTCCGAATGAAGACACTTTTCCCTATCTACTTCACAGAAGATGCCAGAGCACAGAAGAAATCTAATTCTCTTGATAAGAGCTACATCTGTCCTAGCTGCAAGGTCACACTTACAAACACGCTGTCACTTGTAGCCTTGAGTTCTTGTGGTCATGTTTTTTGCAAGAAATGTGCCGAGAAATTCATGGCTGTCGATAAGGTTTGCCTAGTCTGTGACAAGCCGTGCAAGGAGAGGAATCTGGTCAACTTGGAAAAGGGAGGAACTGGTTTTGCAGCCCATGGAGATCATCTTGAAGCAACCGACTTTAAGCATTTAGGAAGCGGTTCGGGGCTGGGGCTTGTAAGACCAGCAATGAAGACTTGATTTTGCAGCGGAATTCAATTTCAATAGCATATATATTGCTCTTTAAATTCCTTTTGACATCAATACTTCCTATAATCTCTATGTTGTTTTATTAACTGTGATGTAGTAGTGTTTGAAATGCATCTTTTGCTAGACTTGATTTACGCTTGACATGGCCAACTGAAAAGCAGCAAATACTTTTCATTTCTCTGACTTCATAAACTTCTCTCGTAAATATGCTGAGAACTCATCCATTTTGAGGCATTTAATGTTGGTAATTATATTGATTCGAACTGCGTAAATTTTTTGTTGAGTAATGCTATTCATGTAGAGTGACCCCATCACATAGACTGACAATTATCATCACTGTAGATGGATAGCCAGCTTTATTTATCTTTGTTGCATATATGTTGTTGTATGGTTCCCTGAAATCACCAATTCAAATGATACGTTTGATTTAGTTTCTCTGACTCGTAATGCTTCATGTTTAGCCTGGTCATGACATGCTTCAGAAAAGTGGATTTTAGATTACATCCACATATAGCCTGTTACTTCGTATTCATGTAATCCAACCTGGCTTCTTGTCTTATTGCATCACCCTATACTATAACCCTGAATCGAGGACATTATTTTGACTACAAAAAAACTTTTGTGGATTAGGTTCTCACGTTAGTTTTGCAACTGACTAAACTCAGCAAGTTTAAGGACAGGCACCTTTGTAAATAGATTTAAATGTGTGTCCTTCAGCAGATTATATGAAGTTATCTTATTGTTTTGAGGGTAATGTTGTCAGTTGTTAAAAATTTTGTGCGAATTTGTTAGAGAAAATGAGTGATTTGTGTTTTTATTATCAATTAACATAACAAATTAAAAATATAAATATAAAGAAAGAGTTAGAAAGCAAGTTTTAAAAAATCACGTTAAGGACGATGTCCTAAAATTGTTTGGCCTCTCCTTTTTTGTCACTACGGAGCTCCAACATAAAATCCCTTGACCACAGGGGGATGAAGAATCGGTCTTTATGAAGTTGTCAAAATTATTGAGACGTAGTATGAAAATGTATGGAGAGTATTTTTCTAAATTGTGTTTTCTAAATTAAGTTTTCGAGTTGTACATTTCAATGAAAATCAGTCGTTTTTTTTTTATAGGGACAATTCAACCTCTACAATTATGAATATCAAATCATTTAATTAAGATTTTAAATTTTATTATCTGAAATTCAAAAACAAAAACTGAACCTTCTCTTGGCCTTGTGGCTTGACAATGCTTAACGAGCTTAGCATCATTGTGTTGTGTCAGCTCAGCGCATGGAGTTTCTGTTGGAGATATTACACCAATAATGTGCATATTATATTAATCAAGAACGTGTCGTTAATATGCGTGAAATCGAAATATCATTCGACTTACCAAAATCTGATTTGAGATGACAAATTAGTAAATTACCGACTTCGAATATATGAATATGTATTCGTCACTTCCAGTCTTGAACGCATCTCTCTTTAATTCAAACTGTCCTTTCAAAAAAAACACATAAACAAATTAATCATATTCTGAAATCAAACATAAATATAATTACAAATGAGAAAGATGAAATGCAAGTGATGTGATCGGTCGAGGCAAGTGTTTGACACTTTGTCCTTAAAATGAATTTGCCCCGCATCGGTGCTAACGGTTTCTCGACAATCATTTCCCAAGATACAACGACCACGTCTAGTCATAGGAGCACTCCAAATGACTTAGACCAACGAACTCGAACGGAGTTCCCTCTCTACCATAACCATGATTTTGATGCAAGAAATAATCACTTCTACAAAGTGTTTTATGCAAAACTAAAGTAAAATATGAAATGGAATGATATGGAACTATCAATTGAGTTTGTTCCCCTTCATAAAATTCAAACATGTGGGATCTCTTATATAGTAGTTGGAACATCCATGCCAAGAGACACATCTCTTGAAATTTATATCTCTTCATAAAGAGACACAATTACATCTCTACATAAAGAGACAATTATTGAAAAATAATATCAAAAGTCATGATCTCCAAGAGTCATGATCCATATGAAAAGACACATCTTTTCATCTACATCATCTCTAGAATATTCCACAATATTCTACACGATTTTCCAACAATTTCAAGTATTAAGCGATTTAAGTTTGGCTTAATTTCTCATTCACCAAACAACGAATTCCACTTAAATTGGTCACAACCAATTTTCGATACAAAATTCCAACAATCCCCCACATGAATGAAAATTAATGCAAATGACTATGCAGACACTAGTAGAGAGAGGGTGAAAAAACACTGCATCAGAGAAGGTAGCTTCTGGCCTTGAACCTCCCTTAGTGAAATACTATCGGACTTACTGGCTAATTGGTGAACGTGATGTCTTGAACCATTCAGCCGTTGGTGTAAGTCAAGACAACAGTACTCACACAATGTCTTTCCTAAACCATTCATGGTTCTCACTGTTGTGTTCATTTTGGCCCTGAACAACTATTGGATTTCATAAGTGCTTTAGAGAATTCAAGCCTTTAAAACATTCTCATAGAAAAGGCCCCACTTCGCACTTATATATGTGACCTCCTATTAAGAGTATTATGTCATACTCCACTTGACTGAATCAAACTATAGGAATCATTAAAAGTGTATCTTATCCTTCAATCACTCTGCAGAAAGCACTTTAATATCATAGGAATGAGTTGGAAATAATTTCCTAAGTGCTTCACGGAATCTTCATAACTTAGTTGTCCCTTTGAACCAAGATCTTGGGATCTCCAGTCAACAAGGTAGGGTTACCATTACAAAGACTCTTACGTCGTAGGCTTTAAGCTCATTCCCTCGATATGCAGTATTCTTGATCTCTCAGTAAATCTCTAAAGGTACCAGGAGTTTACACCATTGAGATCGACTGCTTAATGGTATTATGTCTACAACTTATACGTCTAGACTTACCATTACATGTGACTTGGTATCTCATTAAATGTAGCTAACCAACAATCGATTTATTTGATAGATACAACATGTCACCACCAAAAAAATCCTCTCATGAAGACATATGCTTCTAACTAGCTTTATTTAAAGCTTTATAAATTCCAAACACAATGTTAGAGGATGTCTATCACACACTACACTAGTCAATCACTTTTACTAGTGGATTTCAAAAACATGGGTATTCAATATCATTATTGAACTATTACAATGCATTTCAACTTTATGAATATTCTTCAAATATTCTAATTGATCTTGCATATCCAAACAAACGCCGTAATCGATTTTTATCCCATTTCCTCCACTTTAAACTTAGTGTTTATCATCCTTATAATTAATATAAGAGTTTTCTACCTTTTCCACCTTCATAGATATATTTCCATGATTATAAGGTATAGAAAATTGTAACTTTGAAACATAAGTTACCCCCACGATTCCTCAATTAAGAATGCATGTGCAACTAGTAATATTGCATCCACAAATCTTGAACTTTTCATATAAGTTCGTAAGTATTGATGCTAACCCCCACACTTTTGGGTTGTATTTGAACTTAGAGTTCATAAACTTTTTCATAGTTCAATTCATTATCGAATAGATAATGTCCATATCGAATGCTTCGTGAAAGTTTAAATACTTTCAAAATAATGGTCGTCAACCCACAAATTATTTCAATTGAAATAGTATACAATGTACTTCAATCCAACTATCTTTTAATTTGATCATCCAAATTAAATTAAGGCCATCACATAGACCAAAAATGTTCTCAAAACATATACCAATTTAATTGGTTCCACTATTTAAATCAAATTCAACAATGAAGAAGACTAAGCATCTTGATTCACAAGAATTGCAACTTCTCCAACATATGCAACATATTACATTTGTGACATTTCACAAGACAGTATTATTCCATGTTAAATAATACTTATTCATGACCATGTTCAAATTTAATGAACAAATCATCCAACGGTTCTATAGTTGTGTTATCAAAAGACACAACTTAACGAGATGACACACCTCTTCGAATAAATCTCTATGAAGAGATACGCCAATTAGAAATTAATCATACCAGAGGTCATGATTTTTCATATGAAAAGAAATATATGTCCATCTAAATCGATTCTAGAATATTTCATAATATTCTACCAATTCCAAGTAATTAAGTGACTTAAATCTCATTATCAAATAATGATTTCCACTTAATACAATTACAACAAATCGCATTTTATCATATTTGCATAAATAATCTCATTTAATTACATCAAATTAATTGATGCTATCATCATTAAAAAATTAGCGTAATTTCAACAAGATATGAAATTTCAACCAACTAATTTTACCATATTCCAATCAAAAGAATAGTTGTGAAAGTTCACACAAATCTAACACTTTAGATTTCTCCCATAGCTATATGCTTAGCAATTCATGTTACAGAGAATAACTTGAATAGACATAATTTTCCACACTAGAAATTGGTCACCAGTATCTTTCCATCATGATAATTCAATTAGAAATTCTTGCAAGAGTTTTACTGCACAAAATTTGATTTCACACCAGGCAACTACATGCACTTGCAGCCATGCATATATGAATACTCAACCATAGAACCATTAATTATGAATTATTCATGGGCGGTTGATTACAGTAAAAGAACACAATGGTTGAAAACCTCATTCATGCATATGGCCATTCTGACTGACCCAATTCAATTGCTTTTTTGTTCCTTGTGGTAGAAACCATCCGTTTTAAAATACAAAGAAATCCACACAACTTTCTTTCCAATTTTCAGAACATGAGTGCTAAACCCATTTAATATACACAGAATCATCATATGCAACGAACAAATATACATGAAACGGTATGCCCCACTGATCCATTGCCATTTAACCAATTTCTGTGTTCATCATTTAATTTGACGGCAAATATTCAATAGCAAACATTCATTCCACTAAATCCCTCATTTCATAAACGAAACCATATTTAAATCTCACACAAGCATATATTCAGATTGCACGTGAAACCAGATTCTAAAGAAATTAGAATATGAAATGCACACATAAAATTCATCTTAAGATTGTTGGAGATATTACACCGATAATGTGCATATTATATTAATCAAGAACGTGCCGTTAATATGCGTGAAATCGAAATATCATTCGACTTACCGAAATCTGATTTGAAATGACAAATTAGTAAATTACCGACTTCGAATATATGAATATGGATTCGTCACTTCCAGTCTTGAACGCACCTCTCTTTAATTCAAACTGTCCTTTCAAAAAAAAAACACATAAACAAATTAACCATATTCTGAAATCAAACATAAATATAATTACAAATGAGAAAGATGAAATGCAAGTGATGTGATCGGTCGAGGCAAGTGTTTGACACTTTGTCCTTAAGATGAATTTGCCTCGCATCGGTGCTAACGGTTTCTCGACAATCATCTCCCAAGATACAACGACCACGTCTAACCATAGGAGCACTCCAAATGACTTAGACCAACGAACTCGAACGGAGTTCCCTCTCTACCATAACCATGATTTTGATGCAAGAAATAATCACTTCTACAAAGTGTTTTATGCAAAACTAAAATAAAATATGAAATGGAATGATATAGAACTATCAATTAAGTTTGTTTCCCTTCCTAAAATTCAACCATGTGGGATATCTTATATAGTAGTTGAACATCCATGCCAAGAGACACATATCTTGAAATTTATATCTCTTCATAAAGAGACACAATTACATCTCTACATAAAAAGACAATTATTGAAAAATAATACCAAAAGTCATGATCTCTAAGAGTCATGATCCATATGAAAAGACACATCTTTTCATCTACATCATCTCTAGAATATTCCACAATATTCTACACGATTTTCCAACAATTTCAAGTATTAAGCGATTTAAATTTGGCTTAATTTCTCATTCACCAAACAACGAATTCCACTTAAATTGGTCACAACCAATTTTTGATACAAAATTCCAACAGTTTCTGTGTTGCATCTAACAAGGTCTCACTTTTTATACACGACCTTCTCTAGCTCCTAGCCAAAATCTTATGTTGCGGCATTGCATGGTTACTGATAATCAGGATGTGGTCTTTGCATTCCTTCAAGGTCGAGCCTTACGTATGGAGTTGACTTCAACCTCATTGGCTGTAACTAGTAAACGATAAGCAAGGTGGTCGACATGAGCACATTAACTTTTTGATCTATAGCTCCCAGCAAACCTTCCAAGGAAAAATGTGAGTCTTTTAACTCCCCTTCTAAAATCAGTTGGAGAAGCTTTCTTCACAGGCACATTAGCAATCATGAGTAAATTAGATTGCCATCCTTTCCTGGGAAAACTTCCAAAATATCTTTCATCTAATTAATTACCCATTTTGATGGCAAAAATAGAAGTCGTCTAAGTCTGTTGGAAGAAAAATATTAATGTCCCACTCGGATGATTAAATACAAAAAGAAATAATCAGAGCCAATCCGAATTGATCTTGTAAAAGATCCGCTACAGAATGAATACTTTTATTTTTCAAATGATTCATATTGTCAAGTGCAACAAACACTTTCTTCTACATTTTCAATATTGGGAGAAAGAACGCATGCCGAGGCTTCACAAGTAAAGGTATAGTGCTTGACTTATGTATCACCACTATCGAGTGATAATTGTATTTTATACACTTATTCGGAATCCTAAAATATTCATATTTGGTAGTTTTTTTGACAAAATATATCCTAAATTGTTGTATTTTATGTTATATAAGTAAAAATCAATAAATAAACGAAGAAGTGAAAATGGGGCAAAATCCAAAGTTTGAAGGCTAAAGTGCAAATATTCAATTATTGATTCGGACCAAAAGATTGTACTTGAAAGATTTATATGAGACAATTGGATGGAATTAGAACTCAAAAGGAAATGGAATATGATCAAAATATTATCAAAATCAATTTTCAATTGCACAAGTTATATTTCAGATTTTTAGTCGAAAATCGAAACCGATTTTTGGCATAGTAAAAGTTCGAATTGGAAAAATTATATTTCTAACAAAGTTGTAGTCCTTTGAGTTAACTTTCCAACTCACTTTGAATCATATCAATCGGATATATCGGGAGAGAAAGTCATGCTCAAAATACTGACTGTTGTGCAGAGGAAAAAATTTGTGCGCGAATAGAACTTTCCTTATTCGATTGGAACTCTTTTGGAAGTCAATTTGGACGTGATTTTCAACCAGTTTTCAAATCCTACAAATACATAAAAGCATAATACATATTGGGGAAACCTTTCATAGACATCTCATACTCCAATACTCATCAATTATTATCATTAAAGGGGGAAAATTCAGAATTTTTATGAGATAATTAAATGGGATTTGCAACAATTCAATCAAGTGAAGATTCAAATCTAATTTTTGAGCAAAGAGAAGGTGCAAATGAAGATTCATCGAGAAATCATTGAAGAGATGCAAGATTTCAAGATGCATCTTCATCTTCTCAATTTATCAAAAATCAGGGTTATATCTTCACTTAAATATGATTTTCTGTAATTTCAATATGCTAGGCTAATTTTATATATTGTTAGAATGAGATGAACCCTTGTTATTTTATTTTTAGTTTTTAATTAATTATTTTGACTTTAATTTGATTTGATTTGTATGTGTTTATTATTATTTTTATCGTTCTTTTCAATTGCTTGATCACCAATTGAATTATTAGTGAATTTTATTGTTATCGAGAGACAATAGGGTTTAATCACAATATAATAAACATTGTAAAGTTCGATAGAGGATAGAGATATATCTCTATACTTTATATGATTTCAATATGTGTTCTAATACTTGTTAATGCATTTATCGTATTTGCATTTTTCATCAAGAGATAGAAATGTAATACAAGGGGAATAGATTTAATCGTGCTTTTTCATTGAAAATCTTAAATATGCACACGTTTTATTAAATTCTGAATGGTGGGATATAAAAGCAAACTTTGTTTAGTAGGGATTAAAATCAAAATTTTATTAGATTTTTATAATAATTGATGAAACGTGTGATTGAAAAGTTGTGTATCTCATAAAATATGTAACTAAAATTAATTTTTGTAAGATGAGAGTCATACAATGGAGAGAGACTTCCAATTAAATTAGGAACATTGATCAACATAAATGATTTCAAATTATCACTTTAATTGTTACACTAAAAATTGAATAATAAAAGGGATTCCACATTTTAGCAATGCATCTCGCATATTTGAAAAAATGAATTTACTTACTTTCATTAGTTTAGTAGATAATTTAGAGATTAATATAAAAAATCATAAAAGTTGTTTGCTATTTGATTAAAGTTGCAATTAATTTTAACTCTATCAAACACGTAGTTCTCATGGGTTCGACACTCTATTCACTATTATATTATTTGATAACAATCTCGTTCACTTGCGGGAAATCAAACGATCACTGAGTCTATGAAATCTTGAACGATCGATTGACAGACAAATTATTCAATCTCCATCGTTTGTTGGTGCAATCTCTCTCCGGAATTACGGATTTTTACAGGAACGCGTGTAGTGGTTAGTGATGGCAGAAAAAAACCTGTCTCGCCCCGCCCTGCCTCGACGGGTTGGCGGGGCGGGGATCTCCGCCCCCCCTTAACCCGTCCCGTGAAGAATATAAAAAAAATTACAAAAAAAATTAGTTAACTGAAGAAAAAAAATAGGGCGGGAAATGAGGCCGGCCCACGCCCCATGCACATTCTTGTTTACTTTAAATTGGACATCCTAACACATGACATCTATCATGATTTATTAAATACCCTCTCGGATTCTTGACCAAATTTCGGCACGGATGTCAACAACAATGTACATATAGCTTAATTCTTCTCGCTTACAGATCTCCTCTGTTGGAAAGGACACTGATGGGCGTCAATGGACAACTTGGTGATGCATGAAGATTTGGCTGGTGCCCATTCGCCAACATTTCTTCCATTGCGCGCAAGCAATCTAACCACCTCTCCTGCAATAGCACAATGAAATTAATCTCGTTAGCAAAAATAGCAAATTAATCTCATGAACAGGATTATTAACCATCTTTCATAATGTGATGTGTGCACATTTATAATTGAGTTGGACAAACTCGAACTCAAAATTATTATATGGCAGTGTATAATTTATAGTATCTTACTTGATTTATGTATTGACAGGAAGAAACTTCGTCTTTAAATGAAGAAAACTTGAGTGGAATCAAGTCCCGAGTTCCACAAAGAAGCGCTGAGGCTGCGATTGTCGATGGTTTATACTCCAGAAGCTTTAGTTCTGGAATTAAAAATTTAAAACGATATATTAGTCACTATCAAGCTTATCAATTTTATTTTTTTCTGAAAGTAGATAATTACCGTGTTGCGAATCAAGGATGATATATGAAGCTCGTTGTTTGAGAGCCACAATTAACGAAGAATCGTCGATTTGGAAGAGAGAGAGGAAATAATTGAGAAATGAGAAAGGTGTGATGGATCGCATTCTCCATCCCAGAGCCGCCAGAATGATAGCCTCCATTCGCTGGGTTGAATGTGCATCGAATTCAAAACCATTTTCTCTCTGTTTCAATAGAAATTACGCATTAATCTTGGCATTCGTAACTTACGCAAGATTCTCATCATGCGATTTATAGCGTACCTGTAAATCGGAGAGTGAATTTGCTAAATTGCAGTTGCTCATCTTCGCAGCGAGTGATAGGGTTGCAACTGCCAGAATGCGAGCAATCCACGGCTTTTTTTCCTGGATTAGTATCAAGTTAAATACATAGCTCAATAATATAAAATCAAATAATAGTATAAATATTTACTAGAATTTCTTGTTTTGAGAGGAAGCGGTCGATGTAATTGACAGAGAGGTAGACTACAGACGGATCTAAACCATAACACAGCTGCGCCTGAAATTTATAGAAAAAAAAACACAAATTGATTAATTTTTAACGCAAAAAAAGTAATGAGTTCTCTCTTCTTCTTTTTTCTGGATAGTGAATTTACATTAAAGATTTGCGAGACCGCATGGCGTCGAATAAAGAAACGAAGATCGGATGATTTGAAAGAGAGTGGACAAGGCATGTGGTCTGATTCATTGGCGAAGAGAGCTGAAACGCTATCGTATTGCTGGTCTTCGAAGATCGCCAATGGATTTTCAAGAGCAAGATCCATTTTTCCTTTTAGAGGGAGGAAGGGGATATGAATATACAAGTGAAGTTGAGTACCATTTATAAGCAACGCTGAACCAGGCAAAAAAATTTAAAAAAGGGGAAGAAATACAGGGTTTTTAATGAAGATTGTGTGACACGTGTCGTCCCACAAATAAAAAACAATGAAATTTTTTTAGGAATGTCACATGATTCATAAAAAGGCGAGACGGGGTGGGGAATTTGGCTGAGCCTTCACAATGTGATTAATTACACAGAGATAATGTGACCGCAATAAATGTCATTACACAGGATGTTTGTCCAGACATGCTTCTACTTGTTTTTCTCTTTTAAGAGTTTTGGTTATTGAAAATGATTCTTGTACAAATATATTTACCTAGCCCGTATTTGGTTTGGATTAAAATTCAATTAAATTTTCAAATTAAAATTTATAATTAATTTCAACTATACATTTCATGACTTACAACTTTTCAACCACGCATTTCATCAACTTTTATCAAAATCTTCTAAAAATCTGATTTTAATCTCTACCGAACGGAGCCTAATGTTTTACATAATGATGAGGCGTCTGAGAAAGTTATTTATTTGATGAGAATTTGATACAATTAAATCTCGTCACATCATCTTTTGGTAGATCATTATATAAGTCATTATGTACATATAAACAACTAGTCAATTATTGTGTATTGTAATCGAGGGTGTGGTACGGTGCTGAAAATAGTTAAATGTGAACTTGGAGAAACTAGTATGAGATGGTATTGATTTGTGCATTCGTTGTCAAATTGGATACCATCAGTTCTAGTCGGATTCCTTTCACATTGTCTCCTCTCTTTAAAGGAAATTATTTTGAGGTAGCTAAGATCAATTGGATAGTCAAAACTAGGGATGTCCGGGGATTGATTCGGTTCGGTTCGGTTCGGTTCAGTTCTGCTCGGTTCCAAAATTCTCGGGTATTTAATAAATGGACCCGTCGGGTCCAAATATAATTATGGAACTGTTCGAATTCGGTTCCTTTCGGTTCCATGCCAAAATTAATTTTTTTAACATTTACAGCAACACTACATAAATATAACTAATGACATTTCATTCGTAACTTTTACAAATTAACGTAGTTCAATTCAAAAATATATAAATAACTAACTGTCGAATAATATTAATCAAATGCATACAAATACCAAAAAGTAGATATTAATATTAAAATGTCGGTGATCCATATTAAAAGGTTGAGGCCCAAGACTTAAAATTATGAAATGATCTGATTTTAATTAATTAATTTGTTAATTTATTTAGAAAAAAATAAAATAATTTAATAAAAAAATTATGTAGTTTCGATTCTTATTTGGTTCTTCGGTTCTTGGTCTAGACCCAAGACTCGACCCATATCCATCGATTCTCGATTCGGATACTCGTTCGGGTATTTAATTTATGAAGAACTGCTCCGTTCGATCATATTCGGTTCGAGACTTTTGGACACCCCTAGTCAAAACTTTCCAAGGTCATTCTAATGAGTTGTTCTAAGTAAGGTTTTGTCCAAATCCAATTGTATCAATGTCTCATTTATTACACATTGACTAAACTAATTTTCCATGCTCTTTATTTCCTTAATGAACTAGACATTGTAAGTATGTCCAAAGAATCCCTATTTTCTAGAAAATGGAAGGGCATGCACACTAAAACAATTAATTTCTAGTAGCTGACATGCATTCATACAGTCATACTTGTAGGTCATGTGACTTCTATGAGTGAGACTTAAACTCAGCATTTAATATTTTAATATAACATGATCCATTCATTATAAAATTAGACAATAAAATAATAAATATATTTATCTGTACCTATTTTATCTTCGATAGAACAATGAAATGATAAGAAATTTTCCACTTGTACAGAAAATTTCTTGTCAGAAAATGAACAAATACTCAAATGGAGTGGGCCCCATGTGAATTAAATATTTTTTAAAAAAAGTGGGCCCCGCCTATTTGTGTGGTTTTTTTCTTGTACATTTAGGCTGTTTCGATAGATAAAGATCACCATGTGACGAGAAGAGGAGCCAACAATATGATACTTTACTAATTTATCAGCTTTGACCGAGTGCTCCTGAAGAATGTACGTGACTTTTGTATCACGTTATCTTCTACTTGTTCTTTCTTTCCATTTTGGCTTCACAACATCTTCTTTATTGTTCCGAAGGATTCTCTTCATTTTATTGATACAAGAGAAAGCCCTTTGCTCATAAGAATTCCACTCCAAGTCTAAAATCAATAGAAGAAGACCAACAACTTTTGCTTTTTCCTTCTCACTTTCACTTTGCTTTCTTTCTTACTCCCCCAATTAAGGTAATTGGAACAAAATGTTCTTATCATTTATCACTCTTGCACAGATCATCCTATAGGTTCAAATTTGATATTTTCACACTTAAATCAACATTTACTTGCGCAAATCGTCCCTGCGGATGAAAATGCTAAATTTGATAAATAGGGATGATTTGCACAAGTGGCAAAGAATAAGGACGTTTTGTGCCAATTATCCTGAATAATATAATTTATTAAAATTTTCATTTAATGCATAATGTCTTTCAAATTCATATAAAATTTTCGAGCCTAACTAATGTGAGATTTGGAAATATCTGATTATCGTAGTCTCTCTTGCACGTTGACTTCTTTTGTCAATGTTCAATCGAAAGATCACACACTCCATCAGTGTCTATATCATCACATGCGGGTGTTCCCATGACAGTTTCACCACCTTGAGAGTTTATAGTCACGGAATGCGACTCACGTCGTATCATTTCGATTTTTTGCAAAGGGAATTCAACTTATGTATCATATGGCTATATTTGGGGAACTCTCCGGTATCATTTGTATAGATTTAGAGTTCAATCTTAACAAGTAAACTTATTTAAAAAGTAATCTAAAGCTTGAGTAAAAGTCAAACACAAGTAGAATGAGTGTTGTACAGTGTAAACCTTTATCAAGAAATGGTAAAGGGAAGGCTTGAAATGATAATATGTGGAGTAAGAAGGGACATTTGCAATGATAATACGAGTGCATGCAGATAGCAGCATCATTATTATTTCTCTGTGTGGTGTGTGTGTGAGAGAGAGAGAGACAATACAGTGGGCATTCATTTTATGGTTTGTGGTCACACGGGGAGAGAGAATCACCCACTGCTACACTAACCTAACATTTCACGGAATCATCAATTTTTCAAACATATTTTTAGTAAATTTTGATAAGGGTCGATAGAATATATGATTGAAAAAATGATAAAAATTACTGATCTCATAAAATATGTAAATAAGCTTACTAAATGAGGGCCAAACATGAACTATTATATACGTTCAATTTTTTGTTTGAACTTGAAATTAACAAACTTTATGTATTTTTTTAATTTTGAATCATGTTGAGCTCTATTCAATTTACAATATTTTTTTTTTTTTGGAGGGGGGGGGGGGGGGGGGGATAGGGTGGTCACGGGTAGCTCGTTCGGTTAGAAAAGGCTGTGGGGGCCCCCCTTTTAGTTTAAGAAAAAAAAAATTAGGGGCAATCTATTCTAATCTTGAGTAGTTATATTTTAATTGTATTATTGGTCTTAATTTTTATTTATTGTTACATTTATGTTCTTAACTTTTTCATCATTAATCTTTTATTAATTAGTAAATCTTGTCCTAGAAGACGATTTTCATTCAAAAATTTTGTTTTATACTTTAAAACAATGGACAAATAGTTAATCATAATTTTAATTTTTTTTCTTATTAAATACACTAGGGGTAAATAAGTCTTTTTAATTCCCCTTGACAAAACTTCTTATAGAAATAATTATTAGGGACAAAATATTTTAATTAATGAAAGACTCAAGACAAGAAGACAATAAAAAAAAAGTTGGGGGACATAAATGTGATAATGACTAAAAGTTATGAAAGTTTTATGCAATTAAAATGTTGTGCACTTATAAGAAAACGTGATGCGAATATATTTAGCCTTTAATCTTTTGTTTTTAACACTTTTTGTATTGTGTTTAAAATAAAAAGGAAACTGTGTTGGTCGGGGTCCTCGGGGAGGTACTTTGAGAAAAGGTCCAGCCCGGGCAAGGCTACTATGGTGGACATGATGGCCCAGGCCCATTTCTTTGACAACCCTAGCTGGGGTGGAATGAGCTTCGAATTAATTTGAGGAAACTAGGTTAGTCTTGCTACTGATTTTAAAAGTTGGAATATTAGGTGTTTAAAAATAATTTTTACAATTAGTTACTAAGACTAATCTTAAAATAACCCCTTCCATCCTTCCCCACGTCTACTCTTCCCCTTACACCACCACCAAAAACTAGGCACCATTACGTACTTATTTTCGCCAATAAAATCATTGAAATTCAGCATCGGAATGAGGGTATTTCGTTGGTTTTGTTGAGAAAAAGTCTTTTGTCCGAGCTAGTCGATAGGAGTTCGTTGATAGTGGAGTAGTGCTGAACTAGTTTTCAGCTAGTCTATTTAGTGTTTTATCGAGTCTTTAGTTTATTTCCAAGTGGTTCCTATTTTTATGCTTTCCACCGTTGATGTACTAGCCTATATAAAGGCCGTTTATTTAATGAATAAATGCGGAGTTTTTTAGTATTTTCTCTTTCACCTACTTTATTATAGCTCTACTTTGTAATAGGTTTCAACTTCTTTGAGGAAACTCAAGTCTTTCTCGTGTCCTTGGCAACAATGGTGGTGGTGGTGGTGGTGCAGGTGGAGTGGGTGGGCATAGAGAGGAGAGAAGCAAGCGTGAGACGGAGAATGAGTTGGGCAGACACTTTTAGTATATAATTGGTGAGTTTGACTTGAATCGTAGTTCGTGGTGGTTTTTTGGGCTGGATATGGTAGAGGCGGGGTGGTAATGGTATGGAGTTTGTTGATTTTTGGTCCTTTGGACCGGATACGGTGGAGGTGGGGTGGTGCAATGGTGTAATGGTGAAAGTGATGGCGACGAGATGGTTGTGATGGTGGTAGGTTCGATTATGGATTGTAATTTTCAAAAAATGGCGATTTTCAATTTTGCTTGTCAATTTGTAGAGATTTTTTGTTGGAGGTGGCGACAGCGAAAGTATAGATACAATGATGGTGGTGGGTGGTGGTGGTAATTTTCGACAAATGATGATTTTTGGTTTCGCTTGTCAGTTTGTAGAGATTTTGTAGGAGTTGGAGGCGGCACGAGTTTAGATACATTGATTTGAAAAGGTGGTGGTGATGACTACGACGACTGTGGTGGGTGGTGGTGGTGAATGGGTTAATAAATTACATATACTGTAGTGTAAGTTACCATGCAAAAAATAAAAAAATAAAAAAAATACATATACTATAAGATGATTTAATTAACAGTGTACTTATTAAATGTAGGGTTTGTGTGAAAAAAACTACATGGACATAAAAAGAAATTACGAAATAGTAATATACATAAAATTATATACAAGTCAAAAAATTATTTCCGAAACAGTTATTCTGTTCAATCTCAGATATTCTCAATTTAATTTTATTAGAAATGGAACTCTTTCATGATTAATATTCCATCATAGGCAAAATGTGGGCCGTAGGTTTATGAGTTTGTTAAGTGAAGGCCCGATTAATATGGCCCGTTTATAGCATATTTGGGTCAGAGAATTATTCTCCAATATGGAGAGAAGTCACAATGACATCTTTGGAACATTGACACAAATAGAATCTTATAAGTCGTACTCTTACAAACTTTTAGGATCCGTTTGATTGTAAAAATGAAAAATGAGTGGAAAGAAAATATTTTACAGGGAATCAATTTGCCTAGAAATTGTTTTATTGAGAATTGTAATTAATTGTGTTTGATTGGTATAATTTTCAATGGAAAATGTTGAAAATTTGGTGTCCGTTTGACTTCGTTTTTATTAAAATTATTCATTAAAGTGATAATATTTTCTACCATTGGATCTAAAATTTGTTCCAATTGCCAAAAAAAAAAATTTCATACCAAATATCATTCGTTTAGCTTTGTTTTGTATGAAAATTGTCAATAAAAGTGAAAAAAAAAAATTATCATTGTGTCTAGAATTTTTTCTAATTGCCAAAAAAAAAAAAAAAACTTGAAAAATTCCAAACAAAACATCAAGAATTTATTTTTCTCAAAAATGTGAAAAATTTGAAAAGTTGGAAAATATTTTCCCTTGAAAATTTTGCCTATCAAACACTACAGAAGTTGAAAAATGGAAAAAAAAAGTTCCATTTTCCATTAAAAAATGTGTAGTATCAAATGGATTTTCACTTGTAATTTTCAGAGAGAGAGAGAGTTGGAATGAAATAGATTCATATGAACAAGTAGGGATGGCAAAAAAGCTCGGCGGCTCGCACGGCTTGGGCTCGGGTCGGCCCACAAAAAAAAAAAAAAATCAAAAATTGTGAACTTATTCCACTCATCATGAAACTAATAAACTAATTATAAGTGACAAATTTATCTCATAATGTATCACATAGATTATTTTGAAAAATTGGTGATATTTGTTTGTTTAATATTTATTGTATTATTAGTTTTTTATTGTTTTCTTTAAGTACCTAAATATTTAAAGTAAGTATTTTCTCATTTATACAAATGTTTATTATTCTATATTAAGTGAAATTATTAGTGATATATATTGCTTAATTACATTTAAAAATTTAGCTAATTTCATCAATGGTTACTAAAATTTGTAAGAAAATTTAAATCGATCATTAAAAAGATTACTTACTTTGTTATAATGAATAGTTACTCATTTATAAATTTAACATGTTATCCGACATAAGCCAATAAGGTGCAAAAAAAAAGGGAAAAAAACCCGAGCCGGCTCGGCTCGGCTCGGCCCGCTAAGGCTCGAGTCAAAAGCTCGGGCCAAGCCTCATTTTTTTTATCGGGCTCGACTCGGGCCCAAAAAAGCTCGGTCCAAAAAAGCTCGGCTCGGCTCGTTAACATCCCTATGAACAAGCCTCATCCTCCACCTACAAGTCTTGACTTATGTATTTTAGAAAACAAAATCTCCCTTTAAATTACTAGCATTGTCAAGTTTTTTATAATTTTGTCACATTTCCTTAACTTAAGTCTGTCATTTGACAAATTTTATAAATCACTTATTAATGGTCAAAGTTTATTTCCAATCATTTATTCCAATGTACGCACAAATATTATTCACTTATTCACAACTCATTTATATCAATTTATAAATTAAACCGTTTATAAATTCTTCCCAAACGGAGACTAAAATGTTCAAGTTCTTTACTCCATGGTCATATTAATTAATTTTTTCTGAAAATTCTATTTTATTATTTATCTTAGGTCTTAGGTTGAGAAATATATATATTTTTTAATTAATTTCCATCATTTTAAAAAATATTTTTTCATTTAGTTATTTGTTTTATAAGTAGACAAGAAGTTATGGCTCATGTGATAGAATTTTTGAAAGGTCAAAGTTGATTTCCAAATCAAAAATTTATTTGGCTAAAAATGTTTTTAGACAAAATTAATCCAAGGTTCTTCTACAATAATTAGAATCAGAAGTAAAAGTCAATGTCAACGTGTATCATTGCATAACTTACATGTTGCAATCATGTATTTATTTTATTATTATTATTGAGATAAGATGGTTTTAAATTAATTAGATATTAAATAATGCGATATCAGTGATTTTATGGTTGAATATAATTTCTAAAAGTGAATATCGATTTATTTAATATTTAAATTTGTCTGATAAAATTATTCAATATTAGAAATTTAAACTAGGAAAAATACATATTTTTCTTAGGAAAAAAAGAAAAAAAGAAACCAAACATATTTCCTTAAAAATCATATCATTCCTCTATGTCGTTTCACCTTATTTGAGCACTATCACATCAATACAGTTTGTTTTTATTTTTAAACTTATAATTGACTTGGATGATGCAATATTTACATTTCATCTGTTCTTTTCTCATTTGCATTGCGTTTTTAAAATGATTTTAGGTTTTCGAATCGGATAGTTAAACTGCACTAGATCAAGTCTTAGAACTACACCCGACCTTTAAGAATTTGTGTTGATAACACCTTTGATCAAATTGGTGCTAGAATAGATACGGTGTTTAATTGGAATACTAACATAGAAGTTAGTTTCTTCATAAAATTGGATCTTTGAGAATCTATGCAAGATTCAACAATTCATTTAGAATTTCGCAAGGAAGAAGCAAAATTTTATGGATCTTGATCTAGCTAGTGAAATCCTAGTACAAGGGGAATGGAGTGGGGCTTTCGAGCTCAAACAATGTTAGCTGAGCTAAAACGATAATAACTATCATAATCATATAAATTTTAAATTCTCTTGAAACCCTCTCACATCATACCTCGTAGGATCAAGTTGCTTAAATCGTTAGTTCCACTATAAATTAGGAGTCCTATCACACTTTAACGCTAATTGAAAGTCGTCAATTTTGATCTAAAACTAATGTCTAATTAATGTAACTTTGCGATGGTAAAACCGTAGTAGTTACCCGGGGTAAGGTAATTAATTGTGAGTTATTGGCTAAGCTCTTGTTTTAGGGCGCGGAGACTTAGAATTTAGAGGATTTCAGACTCGTTCAAACCTTCAAACGAAAACGAGCGAGAAGAATTAGTCATCACCATGCTTAGAAATAAAAATAAACGTACATATACATGTACCATTTACCAACTTAGCCTTCCACACGGATCTTACTCGGTAAACGCGTCCCCGACTCGTCCACTATATAAGCATGTGTCGGCTCTCTAAAATATTCACCACCATTTTCGCTGTGATCCAGAATCCTGACCACTAATTAATTTTTTTCAGCTAAGTTTAATCACTCACACGTACACATGGCTGTCACCGCCGCCACTCGCGTCCAACGGCCGCCAACGTGCGCCACCGAACCGCTGCCACGTTTGATTCCTGAAAGGGGTCAGGTTCTTAGGAATGTTTTAAAAACTGTGTTTGCGTGTTTCGGTTTTAGGCTAAGGAAGCGACTTTATTCTGAAAAATCGTCGGTAGTTTATGCATCTTCTTGTTGATTGAACCGGAAATGACTGAAAGTAAGTACTGTAGAGAAACCGACCGGCCGGTTGCTGTCTCATCCGTCTGTCTTTAAACTTCAAAGGGACTTGGATGTGACACTGTGTAGTAATTTACAGCTGGAATGACTTTGATGCACTGTAATAGTTTATCGGGTTATGCGACCCACTATTTGGGGGGCAACTGACATATGTCAAGTCGATAAAATATTATGTCAAATTTTATATACAACTAGATTTATCCTAATTTATCACGTACTAATAATTGATGTTTTTAAGAATTTTGATAGAAAATATTTTTCTATGATTTTTGTTGTTTTCCTATAAAATTAATATATAAAGAATAAAATTATAAACAAATTGGTCAATTTTAGTAATGATATTCTCTTAAAAAAGAACCCTGCCATGAGTCACATAAAACTTACATGAATTTGAAATGAAGGAAAATGATTGAAAGATTGGAGGGGAAAACACACACGGGCATGATTGATGCATTCCAAAATTCTGGAAAAAATTCTTTAAAAAATAAAAGCAGCATAGGCTTTCACTCTGTCCATTCAGTGTCATCATCACGCGTTGTGAAGCAGTTCTCTAACACGTAAAGAAATCAATAATGCTAGAAACGTGAACGAATTCCGTACAAAGTTTTGACAAAGCAACACATATGAAGCAAAAACAAAAATGTCGCAACAAAATATCACTTCCACTGAACTACGTATATTTTGATGTGTTCGACGGTCAAAAATGTTATGCAGGCTCTTCTTCACGGGGCCATGAGTCGTTCAATCGTATATGAAAGCGACTCTGCCCAGTCAGCTTTAAAGAGCAGTTTTTGTAGTGTATGCATTACGTTGTAATCTGGATCAAGCTTCCGCTGCCAACCCTACAAATAAAAGCAATTGAAAAAAGAATTACCACAATCCCATAACAGAATTTGTTTATTCTTCAAATAGAGAGATGTTAGACATAAAATCAGGACATAGTAGCTCCTTCAACATACAGAAAAAATGGGGTGAAGTAGCAAGATAGAGCACACATTTAACTTGTGAAGGATTAAGCCCTAATCCGAAATATGAAAGCAATGACAGACAAAAGGAAACCAGAAACATGAAAAGCGCACACACAGGTTTGAATGGTTTTACTCTCAATGCGTGTGTTGTCTGTCCACTTGCCATGTAGTGTTTCACTATAATGAAGAAGTGTACAAATCCCAGGTGTCTCGTCACAAAAATGACCATCCTCTAAAATCCTTAGTATATGGTAAGAATACATGAGACGTGAAATATGTATGGACTACCCAATATAACACATGATCGGCAGTCAAGAAATAAGTAAACAGCATGATCAGGCACCACATATCCAACATAACTCCTAATATTCTCCTGTCCAGTAAAAGGGTGACATGAAAATGCTATTAGCTGCATTCAAGAACTAACCTCATGACTGAACAAAAAAAAAAATTCTTTCCATGAATATTGTGATTCCCATATGTACCAACAATTACTAAAATTTTATGAGAAGACTACCTCAAGAACCAGAACTGTCACCATCACAGCGCAAACATTGCCATCGATGTTTACTTTATGATGCCTAACTTGCTCAAGCAATTGCTGCACGCACTCAGCAGGATGGACCAAATCACCATCTGCAGTCCCCCAAAAATCAAATGACTCTTTCACTTCCTGTTAAAGCAACGAAATCAAAACGAAAACCAAAAAATTTGTCAAAGATCATAGTAAAATTGCAAGGCAGAAATGACTCCTATACTCGACTCCAGCTGCATCTTTTACAATCTTTATCTGTTTCTTAAATAAGTGGTTGTGGATGATGAAATTCACCTGAATGAAGGCCTCTGGCTTTGGGCAGTTCTGTTTCTTCGACAATCTTAGTGTGCACTCTGCTGCGGTTTGGCCATCTCTAGTAGCAACAGCCTTAAAGAAGTCCACTAAATTAATCCTATCATTCTTAGAAAGTTCAGCAATCATGCCTACATCAAGGAATACAACCTGAGGCTTTGATTTGAAGAGCCGCTTACGAGAAGGCATGCTCTGGGCTCCACGCACAAGGATATTTCCTGGATGCATGTCAGCATGAATAAAATTGTCTACCTGCCAAAGAAAAGAAAGAAAAATCTCAGATAACGGGCCAATCCATAGTTTTTCATAGGTATATCATTATCTCATTCTAGCAGAGGTATTCATTTTGACTTATTGGTCAAACAGTATGGAAATCAGTTATTCTCCATCAGAAGAATATCTAAGCTATTTGTACTCTCGGTGATGAATCTATATAAAAATAAAAAATGAAAGGAAATGGCAACTTATGAAATGCATATCACTGTATTATATATACCAGACCCACACTGTGAAATGAAACTACTCTGCTAAATGAAGAAACCCAGGCAGTTGCCCATTTCAACTGAATTGTTGAGTGCAGTAACATTTAAAAAGACTCAACTTGGGTGCTGAGACATTTTACATGTAAAAGGTTGGAATAATCCTCAATGCAAATCAATAATATAATTCAAAAAGAATTACAAAAATATGTTTCAATTCCCGAAAACCATCTTGAAAAGCGTAATAAAACAATTTAACAAACAGAAAATAGATCAATACAATGCAAATAATAAATCGTCAAATTAGTAAACCACATAACAAAATTGATAAAATCCATTTATTATTGCCTGTATCTTAGCAAGTCAAGGTGTGAGCCTTGATAAATGGCGCTCAAGGTGTAAGCTTCAAAAGTGCTTAAAGACGGCTTCAAGAGAGGTGCACCAGAAGGCATAGCCTCGGGAGATTTTCAAACGCCATAAGAAATGTTTAACAAGATGTTGCAAATAATGGGCTGCAGCTAATTCACATTGCTATAATCAGTGAAGCTGCAATAGCAATTTTCATCACATGGAAAAAATCAAAATCACTTCTAGCAAATATACCACAAGAAGAAGTAAAAGGAAATAGTTGTAATTATTATTACCAACTCACAAGGCATAAGAAACATGAAAGGCATGAAAAAAAAAAAAAAGGAAGATTAATGTGTTACCAGGAGCATCTTCAGCAGTGCATTTGTTCCAATGTGTGCAAGAGCACTTTTGATTTGTTCATTTCCATGGAGCTCATCAACATAATGAGAAACGCTTTCACCATGCTCAAAAGTTTCTACCAACACAGCAGGATGTACTAGCGGGTATACAGGCTTTGGGAAAAAAACGTTCTTCGATCTGCGAAAATTATATATGAAGCGACTCAAATGGGCAGCTTCTCGTGCAAGATCAACTTGAGACATCATAAAAACTGAAAACTGCTGGACACTCTCATCCAATCTTAACCATTTCAGTGTAGGAATGCAATTTGAAATTTTTGCTACTATATTAATTATCTCAAAATCCCTTTTTATTGACTCGCCAACTCCTGGATGTCTCACCTTCACTGCAACAAGCATAGGTTTGATCTGATGGCTGTGGTATCGAGACTGCAAAGAAGCTCGATGCACTTGAGCAATGCTCCCAGATGCCACGGGTTCCTCCTCAAAGTCATCAAAAATTTCTGAAATTTTACGACCAAAGGCTCTTTCAATAGTTTTTTTAGTGTAGTCAAAGCTATGTTCAGGTGCTTTTGTTTGAAGCTTCGCAAGTTCAATGCACAAGTCTCTAGGAAAGAGATCTGGCCGTGTGGCTGCCCACTGGCCCCATTTTATAAATGCTGGACCTGCTCTTTCTAGTGTCTGATGAACAGCCCGGAGCCACAATTTCCTAAACTCAGGTCCAAAAGAATCTGCAAATGGAACCATTGCAATGGTGGGTGCGAATAGAACTGCCAAATATAATGCTCTCAGCAACAAAAAAATCCCTTCCAACATGGAAAGAATCAATGAGGTCAAGAAAACATGCCCATCCTGAGCACTCGTGTACAAAAAATTTCTCGGCTGGAAGATGTCTATGTTTGACACGGCTTGTGCCCATGCTACGTTGCTTCCACAGGTTAAGGCAAATATACCAGGAACGACAACGTAAGAACGGCAAAGCGCCAAGCTAACTGCTTGAGCAATCCTACTTATGGGTAATAAAGATCTCCCACTGTGTAAAGCCCTATGTGACAACCTCTTCCACGCAACTTGGGCATGATGTGCTAAAGTATTACTTGCAGATGAGGACGAAAAATGCTTGAAGTAGCTATTGCAGTAACCATTTCTGGCTCCATGAATAGAAAACCCAGGAAGTCTCCTGCTAGGACTAGTATATTGCGAATACAATTTGTATTGACGAGAACATAACCCTGGTCCAATAAGTGCTCCATGGTTTGACCATTCTGTATTGATGCTTATCTGATTTTTGCGCAAAAATTGTCCAACTCTCCTAATATTCCCAATTGTCAGAAATCTGCATTATCGTGAAGAGGTTGAGAATACCACCAACGAGAATTTTTCTTTTCAAATAAATAACAACATATATGGTGTTGTACTCATTTGAACCCTATTCACATGTTTTCTCATAGTTGCCGTACTCCAAAGACATTCAAAATTGATAATAGTAGTACACAGTTTCAAACTTCAATATTTGCATTGAGTCATTCGATTAGCAGTATACAATTTCAACCAGCAAAATAGGTGAACTGGTGATTTTAGTCAGAATAAGACTTTCCCGCAATCTCAATACTCATGCTTTTACTCACATAACATGAAAAAAAAAAATTTGATCTTTTTTCCATTTCAATTTCATGAAGTTCATCAATCAAATGAGCATAACCAAAATCTGCTTCCCTTAAAACCTATAGCTCTTACAAAAAGCCCAGAGTATGTAAGCATACATAAGCACAAGCATTTGCATTGATCAAGCAGATTAAGTGAAGTAAATACTAAACTACCTTTCAGAACAATAGTAGAAATACAAAAATTTGCAGTATATGGAAAAGATTCAAAGGCAGAGTTCAAGCATTTTAAAACAACGCTGCTGATAATCAAAGACAAGAAAAAAAATGATTGAAAACACAGACATAATATTGGGCATGAAGAAAAATCGAAAAATGGGAGAATTCAATCTAGAGAGAGAGACCGACCTAGACATGGCGAAAACTGGGAGTGAAAGAAAAGTTCAGAGACTAATAAGCTCCGGAGGAGTACGGTATCGACCACGAGCATTCTCTACAGATTGCCGGAGATTAAGATTGAATCATATGGATCTCACAATATAATATTCAGAATCCGCCACCAAAAACAATTACACCATCTTCAATCAAAAATGTTCTTACATATTATATAACAAGCATAAACCGAAAAATGGTCCGTTAATTGGTAAATATATGAACTTTTCTTATTGGTTTATTCAAACGAAATTATGCAAAATATAGAGATTTACTGAGTTGCACCGGCGACGAAGGATTTGTCTCTTGATTTGGTGATTAATTTGGAAGGTTCGGAGTGACGTGTTAGTGGACCGTATGGTTTAGGAATTTCAAATTTGGGTTCTCTTTGGGCCTGACGCAGTTGAATCTTCAAGTGTACAACAGTGTGATTTCTATAGAGTAAATTTAATAAATGTTCACCCATCTTTAATCTATATTACTACTTGCTCACTGTACAATAAAATATTATCCGTTGCTCACCCATCTATCTAATATATTATCCATTCATCACCCGTCTCAATTCCGTCAAGTGCAATTAACGGAATGTCCTACATGGCGGATGAAAATAAAACGTGACACATAGCGGATTAAATGACTGAGGCCTAGTGCAAAAAGCCCAAGACATTTCATTGCTTTGATGAACACGTTTTTTCCCTAAATTGAAGCCTCCCTCTACAGACGAGCCCTCATTTTCTCTTCATCTTCATGAATGTTCTTCCAAATTTGAAATTCAAAGATTGAAAATCCAAGTTGAATAATCACTGTCAACCTATTCTTGAGCAAAACCAAAATCTTTGAAACAAGAAAACCCACCAACCTTGGGTATGGAATGCAATGTCACTGTGGAAGAAACAAGATTTGTGATAGATGAGGATGGGCAACCACGTGGTAAATTTATTTTACTTTTCAATGGACCCTGAATATTCTCTTATGGGACCACAATTTCGTAGTAGTATCTTTGTTTATTTGAATGATTTTATGTTTTTTTTTTCTGGAAGCATGTTGAATCTACATTGTATTATGTGGGACAACAATTTATATGTTTAGAGCCATATTCATCCATGTTTATATTGTAATATCGTGTCTTTTTCATATTTTTCTTTGGAATCACACTTTTATCCCTTTTCGTTGAATCTGCATTTTATTATTTGGGACAATAATTTCTTTGTTTGTGACCATATTCATGTTCGTCTATATGATTATATTGTTTTTGCATATATGGAGGAGTTTGAAAAATTCTGACCTTGTGTTTTTAATGTAGACCTGACCTTCGACGAAGAGGAATTGATACCTCTCGAATGCCACTTGAATGACTCAGATGATGAGGTTAATGATGATGGTTTTCAGTTTGACACAAATGCACCTGAACGTGTTCTGGTGGGATTTAATGCAGATCTGACGCTTGAATTTAAGGTTGTGGGAATAGAGGAGTTAGGAAATGATGATGGTTATTGTCCTAGTGAGGATTAATTGCACGCTGATAATTCTTCTAGTGAAGAAAAGAGTTATCACTTTCCCGTTTATGATGCTGAAAAGGAAAAGTACGACCTGCAATTAGAGGTTGGGAAGGAGTTCAAAAATATTGAGGAGTTTAAGCAAGCTGTTAGGAATCACAGGGTTGCAACTAGGCACAAGTTTAGATTTAGGCCGAATGATGATGAGAGAGCACATGCCTTATGCAAAAAAGACAATTGTAAATTCAGGATTTAGGCATCTTTGAATAAGGTGGCCGGTTGCGTGCAAATAAAATCTAAGAATTCAGAGCATACATGTATGAGGGACAAAACAAATAGGCATTGTACTGCTAGGTATATAGCCTAGAGGTACTTGGAGACTTTCAAAGTTGATCCTGATTGGAAGACTAGATTGATTAAGAAGGTTGTGAAAGATGATTTGAAGTTGACAATCAGTGATGTTACTACATGGAGGGCTAGAAGATATGCTAGGATATTAATAAATGGTTCTAATGAGCACCAATTTGTCTTGCTTAGGTCTTTTGCCGCTAAAATTTTAAGAACCAATCCCGGTTCTACATGCATGATCCTCATAAATGCTGCAAAGTCAACAATAGTTCATGATTGGAAGTTCTGGATGGATGAAATTGAGAAGGTGAGTAAGGCTGCACACGGTTGGTTAATGAAGAGGCACCCTAGTGAGTGGAGTAAAGTACATTTTCTGACAAAGGAGAAGAGTGATATAGTTCTGAATAATCTTTGTGAGGTATTCAACAAGGTTATGTTAGAGGATAGGGAGAAGTCCATATTGACCATGTTAATTGATATATATATATATAAGTTTCATGAAAAGAATACAATCAAGGAGGGATAAAATGAGAAAAGTCATAGGACATTTGTGTCCTAAAATACAGCAGAAACTAATGAAGAGCAGTGAAATGGTTGAGGGGTTTGAGGTGGACTAGTCAGGGGGGACACAGTCTTATGTGAGGTGTTCGAGTGGAGAATACGTTGTTGATCTGCCAAACAAGACGTGTGCATGCAGGAGATGGGATTTGACAGGGATTCCTTGTGCTCATGCAATTGCCGCAATTTTAGACAGATATGATGAGCCCTGGAAGTATGTCAATGAGTGCTATAGAGTTGATACGTACCTCAGTTGCTATGAGAATATTATTAATCCTATAAATGGCTCAAAGTTGTGGCCTTCAATTGATGCCCCACCAATTATAGCACCAGGATGGTTTAAGCCCAAAAGGGGGAGAAAACAAAAGAAAAGAAGGAGACAACAGGAAGAAGGTGTCATCACCCATTCAAGCTCAAAGGCAAAAATGAAAAAAAAAAAAAGGAACTGTACTTATGACTTGTAGTGACTGTGGAGGAATGGGGCACAACAAACGATACCATCAAAGGCCCGATGCACCCCATGAGGTATGTTTTCTTTTACATAGTTCTAATTTTAAAGATTTCATATTTCTCCTTAGAATGATTAATTTGCTTAAAATGATTATAATTAATTCACATGTTTACTTATTTCAGGATTTGCTAGAAACTAATGAAGAGTGTACAATTCAAGAAAGGCCTAGTCAGATTGATGACCACAACGTAATGGTAAAGCTAGTGCCTAGGAGATCATACATGAGTTCAATAAATGAAGTTCAACCACCACCACCTCCACCTTCTGAGTTCCATTTCATGCCAACGCCTGGAATTGATTTGACAAATGTTGCACAATATAACTGGAGTGCTCCTTCACCAGCTGAAAATATCCCACTCCAATCTATGGTGGAAGATTTGCAACATATTGAAATTCAAGAAAATGCACAGAAGAGGGCAGCCGTAGACAAGAACAGAATAGTGGTTAGAGGCTCAGTGCCATTTGCACCTCCGAGGAAAAGGACCCATGCAGCTACTCAGCAGAACGCCAATTTGTTTTTAGTATTTTACGTTAGAAGTTATGCCATATTTTGGAAACAAACTAGTTGGTGCCATATTTTGTATTGACTTTTGAGGTGTGTGTGATTTGTTACTTTTACTGGAATGAATTGAAGCTTTCTTCATTAGTTACTACAAATCCCCTTTACCAAACAATCTAGGTGGAAACTGTTATGCCATTGTGTTCCAAGTGAATCTGATACATCCTATTCTTTCCCTATCCTTGTAAGTTTGTTCTAATTTCTAAGAAATGGTTTTATTTTGACCTGTAAGTTTATCTGATTGATGGACAAGGGGGTTTACATTTTTTACATTTTTATGTGATGTTTGAGATGTGTTGCCGTTCTCCTACAAACAAGCAAGTGTTTCTCCCATGTCTTTGACTGTTAAACTGAGCAGGGTTCTTTTAGTCCTGTCCTCTATTGATCTACATATTCAAATGGTGGGGTGGAATGAAAAATGTTGACTGTTAAACATTTTTATTTCTTTATTCTTATCTCTTCTCTAAATTTCTCTATCTCTAAACCTTTCTTCTTTCATTGCTCTCTGGGAAAATAATTTAGCACGCAATAGAGAAGGAAGAAAAACATAAAACTAAACAAAAACAAGAAAAAAATTTAAAGCATGTTGCAAAAAAATTAAAAAATTTGAAATGAAAAAGCAAAAATATAACAACAATGAATAGAGATCTACCTTCAAGAGATTGTTTTGCCACTTCACAGCACAACTGAGATCATTTATTGTTTGAAATCAAATTTTTTTTTATATAAATAAGAGAAAGGAAACTGTGTCATTGGAAATGCGTTTAGTGCATTTGCATGTATATATAGTGCAAAATACATACAATGAATAAGTTGGTTTGCAGATATTTTTTTCATAGAAAGTCAGCAATTTTTTTTTCTGTGTTTTATATTGACTAATCGAGAAAGAAGAAACCGCGTCATTGCGATGTGTTTACTGCCTTTGCATTTCCAGTCGATTTGCAGATATTTTTTTCATAGGAAGTCGGCAATTTTTATTTTTTTTTTTGGATTTTCTGTGTTTTTTATTGACTACATACATACATACATGAACAGTTCCCAACCAAATCGCACGTGAAAGCTGATGCGATATTTTTTTTCTTGGAGGCGGCAAATTTTTTTTGGCAGAAATACAAAGGACAAAACGGGTTTCAATCAATATTAAAGAGGAATAAAATGGGAAGACGAAAATACGTCCTGAATGAACAGTAAACGTTGGATTCCCTCTTTTAAGAGAAGAGGGATAAAGATCGCTCCAATAAACAAACTCGACACAATTGCTAGTATTAGCCCTCTCGTATTATCCGACGCCCCCATATCTTTCTTTGTTTGTAAACATTTTTATTTCTTTATTCTTATCTCTTCTCTAGATTTCTCTATTTTTAAACCTTTCTTCTTTCATTGCTCTCTGGGAAAATGATTTAGCACGCAACAGAGAAGGAAGAAAAACATAAAACTAAACAAAAACGAAAAAAAATCTAAAGCATGTTACAAAAAAATTAAAAAATTTGAAATGAAAAAGCAAAAATATAACAACAATGAATAGAGATCTACCTTCAAGAGATTGTTTTGCCACTTCACAGCACAATTGAGATGATTTGTTGTTTGAAATCTGATTTTTTTTTTGTATAAATAAGAGAAAGAGGAAACTGTGTCATTGGTAATGCGTTTAGTGCATTTGCATGTATATATAGTGCAAAATACATACAATGAATAAGTCGGTTTGCAGATATTTTTTTCATAGAAAGTCGGCAATTTTTTTTTTCTGTGTTTTATATTGACTAATCGAGAAAGAAGAAACCGCGTCATTGCAATGCGTTTACTGCCTTTGCATGTTCAGTTGGTTTGCAGATATTTTTTTCATAGGAAGTCGGCAATTTTTATTTTTTTTGGATTTTTTATGTTTTTTATTGACTACATACATACATATACGAGCAATACAAAACCAGTTCCCAACCAGTTCGCATGTGAAAGCTGCTGCGATATTTTTTTTCTCGGAGGCGGCAAATTCTTTTTGGCAGAAATACAAAGGACAAAACGGGTTTCAATCAATATTAAAAAGGAATAAAATGGGAAGACGAAAATACGTCCTGAATGAACAGTGAACGTTGGATTCCCTCTTTTAAGAGAAGAGAGATAAAGATCGCTCCAATAAACAAACTCGACACAATTGCTAGTATTAGCTTTCTCGTATTATCCGACGCCCCCATATTCCCCCCCCCCCCCTTCTCCCCTATCTTTCTTCTCTAAAGTTAACACTACATAAGGGGCCGAAGGGCAGCAAGAAGGTGGAGAAGTGGTCGAGTGGAGGCCGACTGGCACCTGGTGGTCGTGGAGGAAAGTAGCTGTAGTAGAACTCAGGCGCAGGGAATCTTGGAGGGAAGTGAATCGTTGATTTAGGTTAAATAAAAAAAAATGGGCCCTCATAATTTCCGGGCCTGAGGCGTCAACCTCTTAGGCCTCCCCTCAGGTTCGGCTCTGCTTGTCATGACCGATTAAGCTGGTTATCCTCGGTGGGGCCGGCGAGTTTTTTTTTCCCTACACACAAGAATATTGATTTTTCTAATTTTCTTTCTATTTTATAATAAAAAATAATAATTCTACTATATTTATAGAAATGGCTGCCCGAAGTTTTTACAGAAAACACTGAGCAGTTTGGGAAAAATTCATGGATCAGGCTTTATCTTTCATGAAATCAAAAATCAGGCCCAAAGGTTTAAGTTTACAAAATTCAGGTTTTTCATTGAAATAATTAATTATATTTTACAATTAATTTATTAAATTAAATATTTAACCCACCCCACCCCACATCCACCTCCACCACTGTTCCGACTACTACTCCGGCGACCGACGACTACTCCGACGATCGTTCTCCGACCGCGCTTAATTCCGGTGACTATTTTCCGGTGATCGTTGGCCGTCGTTTAATTTCCGGTAATTGCTCCGATTCCAAGGTCACAGATATATTATTAAGGTCACGGATTATTTTGAGGTCACAGATGAAAAAATTTATAGATCATAGATTTTTAATTAATCACAAGTTAAGAAAGTTGTTGGTCACAGATCAAAAAATTATATGTCACATGTCACGTATTTTCAAATTTGTAGGTCACAGTTCAATAGCTAAGTCACAGATACAAAAAAAATCGTCACTGTTCAATAGTTAGGTCACAGACAACAAAAAACCGTTCAATATCTAGGTCACAAACACCAACAAAACCGTCATAATTCAATATCTAGGTCACAGACACCAAAAAAATCGTCACAGTTCAATAGCTAGGTCACAGATCAATCAAATAATTGGTCACAGAAACACTTTGTTCCATCCGCCCGACGCCGACTCCGTCGCCACCTCCATCGCATCGACCACCGACCAACAATAACATCATCGACAACCAACCACACATAGAGATCCACCTGCTACAGCCACACATACAGATCTGCTACACCACAACCGAGAAATCACTGCAAAATCACCACCACAAAATCACTGCACCCCCACCAGCGCGACCAAATAGTTGGTCACAGACTATACATCCTATCCGTCGCACCCGTCTCCCAGTCCCAGTACACCACCAATAGTTGGTCACATGTCACATATCAACCAAATAGCTGGTCACAGACACTTCATCCCATCCCTGCCGTCGCCATAATCACAACTATCCTTCAACAATAATACCACAACAATGTAATCGTCGCCCCCTACACAACACCACCAACATGACGAAAACTGAACCCCAACAACAACAGATATGTCACCAACAACAGCAAACATCAACAGTCAACCACCAATCTCCCACCCCACAGCCAACCACCAATCCACCACCCCACAGATCCGCCACCCTACAGATCCGCCAACAACCAATCCGCCACACCCAAAGACCCCAGCAGCGTCGCATAACACATCCACTACTACACCACCGCAAAATCACAACAAAAAACCACCACTCACCAGTAAGGCCCGCCGCCTCTCCACCACACGGACCGGCACATCCACCAAACAAACAACAGATCTGCGTGCTCAGGAAAACTCCACAAAATCCTCCACGCCACGTACAATCTGGATCTTATTTGGGGCAGCAGTGATCGGAGGAAAAATGGAGGAACTCACCCCCGATCTGCAGCGCTCCTATGTCTGCGATGGTAGTGATGTCTCTTCTCACCGTCACTCTCTTGAGAAGAGACATCACCGGCGATGTGCGCGAAAGGGAGGTAGAAACTGCCGGTGAAAGGGAGGAGAGTGGATGTTGGAGAAGAGAGAGCGATTGTGAAGAGAGAGAGAGAGCGACGGTGAGGAGAGTATAGGGAGGCGGGTAGTGAAATGTAGGGTTTGAGATTGAAATTTGATAGGGTTAGGTGGTAAGGTGGGTATATAATTTAATTTAATTTAATATTATTATTATTAATTAAATTATAAAAACCTGATAAATGAAAAAAAAAAAAAAAAAAAAGGTAAAAACCTGATTTTTTAAAACCTCAAACATAAAGCCTGGTTTTTGGTAATTTTCCCGAGCAATTTTGTATTGGAAAGAAAACACTGGGCAATTTTTGGTCCATTTACATCTACTGGTTCACGTAAAGTTAACATAAAACTTTCTCAAAATCAAGTAAAATAACAGAAAAAATTTGTGTGCTAACGAATACCTTCCTCCCTCATGAGGTAAATTATTAGAATTCAACGAATTCCATGTGTAGTTTATGTTGTTATCAATATCAAAAGGAGGAATGCCCGTTAATCACGGTTTGATCCATATTTTCCAATTCCAACCCGTGAACTATAAATTAATTAAAAAATTCGCCCGTTAAAAACGATTCTTCAAACGCCTCTCCCTCACCTCACGGCGCACGCCAGTGACCAATCCACCGCATTACCAACAAAGAACTGAAACAAAACACAAATCCAAAAATAAACACACTCTCAGCACGACGCCGTTTTCACTTTCCGGCGACAGGAATTCATATGGAATTCTCCGACGAGAAGTCATCGGATGCCAAAGCTTGGGGCCTATTCAAACTTCCATTCCGGAACCAGCACTCGACTACGACGTCTTCTTCTTCTGGTTTTGTTCATTATAATCAACAGCAACAGAGTTACAATGATCATAATAATATTAATGATAATTCACAGGTGGAAGGACTAAAGGCTCATGGTTCCAGCTCGGTTTCTTCTGTTGCCAGATCTCTGCTCCCCACGCGACGTCGTCTTAAGCTCGATCCCGCTAGCAAGCTCTATTTGCCTCGTAACGCCTCTCTCTTCTTCGTCTCTTACTTTCTGAAAATTGATCTTGAGTTGTTTTTACCATATATGTAGGTGTTGATACCAAAAATCGTACATGTTGATCCCGAGGTTGACGACTGAGCACGAGCACGAGCAAGGTCCTCCGGTACCTGAAACAAAGGCAACGAGGTATGTCCTCGTCGCCCCTCCGATGCTTAAGTCAGAGAGAGATTTTGAGAAAAGATATGTGCTTGTAAAATTATGTGAATGAAAGAACATACCTGAAAAATGATCCAAGGCTCCATATTTATAGAGCTAGGTAATAGTGGACTCCTGGTAGGACTCATCACCTTATTTTTAGGAATTATTGTTGGGATGAGTGTTGGATTGTGACTAGAAGTCTAATTCTTCCTGATTTGAAGTGTTCCTCAAGGTAAGACTCCTTTAGGACCTATGATTCCTCAATTGAGGTAATTGGATAGGGCTAGAGTCCTTTCAGGATAAGGACTAGCAACTCTCGATCACGGAGCACTTCGAGGATTTGGCTAAGGCAAGATCCCGAGCACATACCCCCGAGGACTACTAAAGTGATTTTGGAGACATTCTGGAGGGTCCATCCTCGAGGTATCTCGAGGACTATACAAGCTCGAGGACCCGGGTCCTATAATCGAAAAGGGAGAACCATGATAGTCCTCATGCTCGAGGTATCCATAATAATGACCACATCAGTAGGTATTCCGTATACTTTGTATTAAAATTAATTTTGCTTCATGAAACTGCTTATTTACTTGAATTAAGCTCGATCTGTGTATGCTGTTGACTAGGATAGGTTCAATTTGTAAGCTTTCTATATGAGCTATACACGTATAAGGATAAATATATTTGTTATTGCCATTGGTTAATGACTATATATTTTGAAGATTTTTTAGTGACAAGTGCTACAAAGAGAGAATTTTTACTTGGGATGATATTGAGCAGATCTAAAATGCTATAAAGAACTCGGCATAAACTAATTTAATCAGTGTGAATGCCATATAAAAATGTAAAGAGCCTTTTTTTAAAACCATTGCAATGAAAATTAACTTCAATTTATCTAGTTAAAATTAAATGAAAATGGCCCTAAAGTGATGTTTTAATGGTAACAAATGGCTGCTCCCACTGACGAGAGGTTACAGATGCGCCAATGAGAACGATGACTAGTCAAGGAAATTAAAAGCATTTGCAGAAGCACGATGTGTCATCTGATTCAAATTATTCAATCAAGTTGAGAGTTTAAACCTCCCCTCAGGGACGTAGCCAGGTTTTAAAGTTGAGGGGGCGAAAATACGGGGGGTGGAGGGGGGCCTGGGGGTGGAGGGGGCGGAGCCGTCGAATTTTTTTTTTTTTAACTAAGAGAATTGAAAACGACGATTTTGAGTACCAAAATAGTACTGAAATTCAATGTTCGATTCAATCACTACTGACTATCCTACTACTTAATTCTTAAATTCAAATATTCAATAACTAACAATTACACAAACTAACAGCAACTACTGTACTTAATTCTTAAATTCAAATATTCAAGAACAACTAAACATGCATTATGCATAAACCAGGTTGGGAATTGGGTTTTAATTAGTTGGGCTTGAGAATTGGGAACTTAGGTTTTGGATTGGATTTGGGCTATTGATTTATTTAAGTAACTATTGGATCTTTTGTTTAGATCTAAGATTTTTGTATGTTGAATTTTAAAATGTAAGTTATTTACTCAATATTTATTAATGGAAAAAAAATAAAAAAATTTCAAAATTTTGGGGCGAGTCAAAATCTGGGGGGGGGGGGGGGGGGGGGGGGGGGGGGGGCGAAACTGAAAAATACATTACAAATTAACTTCTAAGGTACATTAGCGTCATAGCGTTCAAGTCTGGTTTGAAACTAAATCTCTTATCAAGAAAATAATGTAACAATTTTGGGGAGATTCAAGGCAAGTCCACAAAAATTCACTTGTGGGACTCAAGGTATCTATTGTGGCTCTCTTGACGAGAAATTATACATCCCTTATCAATAATGAACAACTATTTCAAGTTTAAGTTCTGCCTCAAGGAAAAAGTTCCTGAGTAATGAGAAGTCGGAGAAGGGCAGGGTAAAAGAGGAAAGTGGGGAAGAAGGGAAAACGGTGGTTGTGTGATGTGTTGGTGTATGTCGCAACGGCCGGGAAAGAATCTTATGAAATTGGCCGGCTGCAACATTCATGTTGCTGTTGAATACTGCATGCTGCAGCCTTGGCTGGCCGGTCACTTCTGACCTCCACTTCTCCGGCTCGACCCTTCAAAACTTTGTTCTAAAAGTGACTCGAGATAATCTTCTATACATCATATAATTTCTAAACGACATTTTTAGAAAAAATCTTTCCAACGTGAGATGAATGAGGGTAGTAAAAAAATGATGTATTGGAGAAAAAGACCACTTTAAATCTCTTTTGGATTTCCACTACTGAAAAATAGCCTTCAAAAAATTCATCAATGAAATTTTTAGAACAATCATAGTAGGAAGGAATCATCAACCACGATCTTACAGTACACAGAGGCGGCCTTGAGGGTACTCCAGTTGAGCGAGCGACCGCACAGGGTCTCATCATTGTAGATGCACCATTTTTTTTTTTTGTTATTTGTGTATACATATGTATAATTATATATTTAAAATATTTATTAATTTTAAAATTTAAAAGTTTAATTATTATTTTAAGTTAAAGGGAACAATATTTACGTAAAATGAGTTAAAAAAAAATAGACAAATGATGCTTTTTATTTAATATTGTTGTATTTCTTATTCCTAAATACATATCATAATAAGATTTTTTATTAAAGCAATGGAAATGATTCACATGGTTTAGACTCATTTATAGCTAATTTCAGTGTGTTGTGCTTAATTTCAAGTTTTCTAGCCACATCTTCTTCATGTTTCTTGATCTGTGTAAGTGATGGATTTTGCAGAAGAGGAGCATGATCAACATCATTCTCAATGACCTCCCACAAACTCATGGCTCTTAAGTAGGATTTCATCTTAATAGCCCAAAACCGATAATTTTTCTCCTGTAAAGAGAGGAGGAGCAAGGACAGAAAAGTTACTTGATGCCATTTTAAGAAATAACAATTGAATACTCACACTCTCACAAGTGTTTAAGCTCACACACTCAATAGAAAATAATACTCACAGTCCCTTAAGAAGAATGCTCTGATACCATTTGTAGAAAATGGCAGAATAAAATTGCAGAGAACTTTCTTTTTTTATTTTTACAGAAAAAATGCTAAGTTTCTTTTATTCCAATTTGATTAAATACAAGAAAAAAATCCTAACGAGAGAGATTGTTGAGCTCGGACTGTCGTATCCCAATGAGTAAGGACTTGGGAGTTCAGCTATGCGAGGTCAGGTCGGCAGGAGCGTAGCTTTTCCAACAAGCCATTGTAGTCTTTCAAGACGCTACAGTGGCTAATAATTATGGATCACTGACAAGATCTCTGAGTACCAAACCAGAGACATACACGTGGAAAGGTCTTGTGTCAGCGCCTACTTATTCCTCCAATCAGAAGTCTTAGCTTGTTTTAATAGGCAATGCATTTACTACCAGGATCAGCAAGTCCCATCATCCTCAGTCAACAGTACAACATTGAGCTCGGGCCCCAATCCCGTTAGGACACAACACACAAGTTAGCTCAGCTCGGCCTCTGAGTTGACAAGACAGGAGGATTAGACGTTATTGTCTTCCTACTATAAAAGGCCCAGGATACAAAGAGTGAAGGGGGGGCAGACAGAAAATCTAAAGGAATATACTAAGGAGAGAATCCCTAAAAATCCCCTTGAAGATCCCATATAGTTGTAAAAAGGAGCGATTATTTTGATGAACGATCTTGTATTCTTCCTTATTGTAACTTTTAGACTACTGTCTGCATTCTAAGTTGGCTTTAACCTTGTCAATACAATTTTGAACGTCAACAGTTTGGCGCTAGAAGGAGGGCCCCCTACTTGATAGCAGCCCCCATCTCCACATACAATTCATCAGAATAATCCTATGGACGAATTGTCAACATCAGGGAACCAGTCCCACGCGGGCCATACCCACCCCCGGGCGAAGCAATAATCCCAGAAACTCTGAAAAAGGGGGTCGAGATGAAATCGCTGACCCACAAATGGCGACAATGAAGGAAGCCATCGAGAAACTAACGAATATTGTCGGTAGGTTGGAACAAAACCAAGCCCAATACCTGCCACAGGGAAACAGAGGGGAATCCCCTCGCCAGGAAAGGACCGAACGGCTCCCCACAAGGCGGACCCTGCATTTTTCAGACGAAGGATCTTCCAAGGATCAAACTGAGGAAGTTAGAAGCTCTCCTTGGGCGACTAAATCAAAAACTAGAAGGACGAACGGTGCATTGGACAAGCCGGGCTCCCAGCGTTCCTTAAACCCACCAGAAAGCAAGCTGAACACCAAAAAAACCATCCTGGAGAGCAACCAGAAAACGAGGTGAACGCCCTAAAGAAGCGCATTGCGGATCTGGAGGCAAAAAGCAAGGGGAGCCCGGATGAATATTTCACCAAACGCCACTCACCATTTACCGAAATTATCCTAGCAGAACCATTACCCGAAAAGATGAAAATGCCTCAGCTGGCCGGATACGACGGGGAAGGAGACCCCCTCAGTCATCTTGACAAATACTCTTCTTGGATGGAGCTTCAGGGAGCCGGAGAAGCCATCATGTGCCGCGCCTTCCCCTTAACTTTAGGAGACAAGGCTCAAAGATGGTTCAGGAGATTACACCAAAGATCAATAAAATGCTGGGACGATCTTGCCGCAGCATTCCTCGCCCAGTTCATGGGTTCAAAGGCAAGGACCACTCCCAAAGAAAGGTTGGTAAGCATAAAGCAAGGGAAAGCATAATCCCTTAAAAGCTACCTAGACAGATTCAACAAACAATCCATGGAAGTTGAGAAAATTTCTGACGACGCTGCGCTCATGGCAGTCTTGTCAGGACTGAGACCCAAGACACGATTCTGGTGGTCAGTCCATGAAGATGGCCCGCAAACGTACCATGGACTCTTAGGCCGAGCTGAGAAGTACATCAGTGCAGAAGAGGCCACCTCGGATCACGAGGATGTTAAACAGAACCCCCGTTCCCCGCGGCAAGCAAAGGGGAAACAAACGGAAAGAGACGGAGGTCAGGAGAGAAGGAAAGATAAAAGGGACCAAAGCCGCTCTAGACCGTATCCCGACAGGTCCCGCGGCTACCACCCTTTGGATGCCAGCCTGAAGGAGGTCTTTCTTCAAACCGAAGCAAAGAAGTCTTTTCGCCGACCCCTGCCTGGAGGCAAAGAAACAGCTGGGAAGAACCAAGCGAAGTACTGCCGATATCATAAGACAGTGGGACATGACACTGACAACTGCCGAGACCTAAAGGAAGAGGTGGAAGCCCTCATTCAGAGAGGCCATTTACGGGAGTTCGTAGCAAGGCCAAGAATAGCGGGTCCGTCCAGGCTTCCGCAGCCTGACCAGCGGGGAGAAAATCAACCGGCGCGGCCCGAACCCTCAGCTCGCGACCCCCAGCCCCGTGCTGAGATTCGAATGTTGGTAAGCGGAAACCAATATTTAGAGGGTTCAAGAAGAACTAGGCGCAAGCTGGCGCGTGATGCTCACGTACACCAAAACTTTAGTGTAAGATACCCCGCATCGGAACCCGCTGCTTATTCGGGCCCCGAGTGGTTCGGATTTTCAGAGAAAGATGCACAAGGAGTTCTGCAAGATCAAAGTGATGCGCTGGTTATCGCAATGGATGTGACAGGAGTCCGAATACACCGAACTCTAGTAGACAACGGGAGCTTGGTCAATGTGCTTTACTACCAAACGTTGAGGCAAATGGCCATACAGTATCAATACCTTCAACCGTACCCCTGAAAACTTCAAGGATTTTCCGGTAATCTGGTCGAAGCTCGGGGACAGATTGTACTCAGTGTTGAGTTCGGCGAACCCCCATGCTACAGAAAAATCCTGGCGGATTTTGTCGTGGTCGATATCCCTTCAAACTACAATGCCATATTGGGGAGACCTTTATTGCACGAACTGCAGGCAGCAACCTCAATGTATCATTACTGTCTCAAGTTCCCCACTCCGAACGGACCAAGGAGTAATACGTGGGAACCAAGTTGAAGCGAGAGCCTGCAACGTAGACTTACCTAAGCCCCTGGTTGGAATGCTGGATGGCCGGAGCTGCCAACAAGCTGAGACATCGGAACACGAGGATCCAATGATAACCGAACTAAACGAGGTCGGTATGACATGCACAAGAGAGTCCCTCCCAGACACGTTGGATCCAAGAGTAAAAACACGAGGTGGAGAACCTGTGGAAGAGCTGGACGTCATCCGAGTTGGTCTAGGCGTCCCGCCCAAGGAGCTGAAAATAGGTCATGACCTCCAGCCCCCAGTGAGGGATCAAATTATCAGTTTCCTTCAGGAAAACCTCGATGTATTTGCCTGGGAACACGCGGACATGAGGGGAATCAATCCAAAGGTCATGTGCCACAAGTTAGGAGTTGATCCCTCCGCACGGCCAAAACAGCAACGAAGGAGGCCTCTTAACCCAAAACGATATGAGGCCCTCAATAAGGAAGTGCAAAAGCTGCTCGAGAACGGATTCATCCGCGAAGCGAAATATCCAAAATGGATCGCTAACCCTGTACTAGTGAAAAAGAGCAATGGAGATTGGAGGGTGTGCATAGATTTCACCGACCTGAATAAAGCAAGCCCTAAAGACGGATTCCCTCTACCAAGGATTGACCAAATGGTGGACGCCACTGCTGGGCACGATTTGCTCAGCTTCATGGACGCATATTCAGGCTACAATCAAATTCCCATGCATGAACCGGACCAAGAACACACGGCATTCGTCACCGACAAAGGTCTGTACTGCTATAAAGTTATGCCGTTTGGTCTCAAGAATGCAGGAGCGACCTACCAACGTCTGGTCAACTCCATGTTTGCCAAACAAATTGGGAAAACCATGGAGGTCTACGTGGATGACATGTTGGTTAAAAGTGCAGAGGCTTGGGAACATCGGCAACATCTCGCCGAAATGTTCGAGATCCTAAGAACATACGGGATGAAGCTAAACCCCCGTAAATGCGCATTTGGAGTAAGCTCGGGGAAATTTCTGGGATATTTAGTAAACCGCTGAGGAATTGAAGCTAATCCAGATAAGATAAGGGCCATCATTGAGATGCGTCCTCCATCCAAACCAAAGGAAGTTCAAAGCTTAACAGGACGGATAGCCGCCCTCAGCAGATTCATGTCGAAATCAACAGACAAGTGTAAGCCCTTCTTTGACGTGCTGAGAGGAGGAAAGAAGTTTGAATGGACGCCGGAATGTCAGGTCGCTTTCGACCAACTGAAATCACACCTATCACAACCACCGATGCTGTCCAAACCTAGAGAAGGGAAACACTCATGCTATACTTGGCAGTCTCGGAGCATGCCGTCAGCGCGGTGTTGGCCAGGGAGGAGAACGGAATACAGCACCCAGTTTACTATGTTTCTAAGGCCCTGCACGACGCCGAAGTTCGCTACTCCCCACTGGAGAAGTTGGCCTATGCTGTGATAATCGCTGCTCGGAAACTGAGGCCATACTTCTTGGAACATTCCATTGAAATCCTGACGAATCAACCTTTGAGGCAGGTACTGCAAAAACCGGATACTTCAGGGAGATTGGTAAAATGGTCAATTGAGCTCGGCCAATTCGATGTAAGGTACAAACCACGCACCTCAATAAAATCTCAAGCACTAGCCGATTTCATTCTTGAGTTCAGCTCAGACCCTGTGGGACAATCACCTCCCCATGCCCCTTGGAAACTGTTCGTTGACGGATCCTCCACGGATGAAAGAGCAGGAGCTGGGATAGTTCTAATAAGCCCAAACCAACAACTGTTCTGCGAAGCGTTACCTTTCGACTTCAGCGCTTCTAACAACGAAGCTGAGTACGAGGCCCTGATAGCCGGCCTCCGAATGGCAAGCGAAATGAAAATTGATTGGCTGATGACGTACAGTGACTCCCAACTGATAGTAAACCAAGTCAACGAGACCTATCAAGCCAAAGAGGAAAGAATGGGCAAATACCTCCAGATCGTCAGAAGCGAACTCCAGAAGTTTAAAGATGTCCGTATCAGACAGGTCCCACGAACTCAAAACGGGCACGCTGATGCACTAGCTCGGTTGGCAACCAGTGAAGGAATTGAGAGGTTTGATAGCATACCTGTTGGGAGAATCCACCGCCCTGCAATTGAAGAAGCTGAGAAAATCCACATGGCGACGGAGCCCAGACACTCGTGGATGAAAGAACTCGTTACGTACCTCCAAACGGGTATATGCCCAGAGGATCCCACCTTGGCTAGGAAGCTGAGGGTAAGGTCAGCAAGGTACACGTTGATCGACGGCATCTTATATAAGCGAGGATATGCTGCGCCACTGTTAAGGTGCCTGGATGAGGAAGAAGCCCTTCGCGCTATGAAAGAAATACACGAGGGGATATGCGGAAATCACGCGGGAGGACGGTCATTGTCACACAAAATCATGCGCCAAGGGTACTTCTGGCCGACCATGAAAAAGGATACGCTGGAGTTCACCATGAAGTGCGACAAATGCCAACGGTTCGCACCTAACATCAAACTCCCCCTGGAGAACTGAACTATGTAATGGCACCATGGCCTTTCGCAAAATGGGGGGTCGATCTTATCGGTCCCATGCCTACGGGAAAAGGGGGGACGAAGTTTGCAATTGTGGCTGTTGACTATTTCACCAAGTGGGCTGAGGCTGAACCTATGACGAAAATCACCGAGCACAAAACCACTGAGTTCATATGGAAGTCAATCATATGCAGGTTTGGAATACCTCACTCCATAGTGACGGATAACGGAAAACAGTTCGACAACACTCGCTTTGCAAGTTTCTGCGAGGAATTGGGAATACAAAAACATTTCTCCACGCCGAATCACCCCCAGGCTAACGGACAAGTTGAGGCCATCAATAAGATTATCAAGCATACGCTGAAAACAAAGCTCGACACTCTTAAGGGAGGATGGGCAGAAGAACTCCCCAGCGTATTATGGTCTTATCGCACTACTGCTAGAAGTAGCACTGGAGAAACCCCTTTTTCCCTAGCCTTCGGGGTAGAGGCCGTGATCCCTCTTGAGGTAGAAATTCCATCTGTCAGAACTCTGATGTATCAAGAAGACAGGAACGAGCAAACATTACGAGAAGAATTGGATTTGATAGAAGAGAGAAGGGATGTCGCTGAGGTCAGAAATGCGGTATACAAACAACGCAATGCGAGATACTACAACCAGAAGGTAAAGAAGCGAGAGTTCGAGGTGGCAACCTTGTCCTAAGGAAGGTCTTCCTGGCGACAAGAGAGCTAAATGCTGGATCTTTAGGACCTAACTGGGAAGGTCCTTACAGGGTAAGCAAGGTACTACTCAAAGGGGCTTACGAACTGGAAGATATGGAAGGCAGGATTTTACCGCACCCCTGGAACGCAGAGCACCTCAAAAAGTATTACCAATAGGTTGTCGTAATATGCTGCCTCTATGAATAAAAGCATGGTTATCAGAATGACTCTCCAAGAAGTACGGCGTCCATGCCGGGTGATTCCTAAGCCCTACTCACGAAGTAGGCAGAATCTCCAGTAAGCCCTACTCATGAAGTAGGCAGAATCTCTTATAAAGCCCTACCCATGCCGTAGGCCGAGCTAATGTTGTAAGTGCTGCAACACTTAGCATGATTCCTAAGCCCTACTCATGAAGTAGGCAGAATCTCTTATAAAGCCCTACCCATGCCGTAGGCCGAGCTAATGTTGTAAGTGCTGCAACACTTAGCATGATTCCTAAGCCCTACTCACGAAGTAGGCAGAATCTCCAGTAAGCCCTACTCATGAAGTAGGCAGAATCTCTTATAAAGCCCTACCCATGCCGTAGGCCGAACTAATGTTGTAAGTGCTGCAACACTTAGCTTAAGATATACGAGAAATTCTTATAAAAGATTTCTATAAAAACTTAAAACGACTTATACCGCAAACAAGCGAAAAGTCCTACTAACTAGTCCATTTGAGAGTTGCGAATTTAAATTATGAAAAAGCAAAAGTAAAACATCAAGCAAAGCATTTCCATTCATAAAAATAAAAGGGCACAGGAGCCGAAGAATTTGAAGAAATACATAAAGCTAAGGATTAGGGGGATTGGGAGCGAGCTCATCAAGTGTAATCGAAGGAGCTTCGACTTGTTGGGCCTCAACGGCTTTCAGCATCTGATCCATCTCCTTCTCTTGCTCCTCCTGAGCCTCCACCAAAAAGGCAGTATCCCAGTCCGGCCTTTTCAGGTTGATGAATTTGACGATCTCACCCATAGCCAGGACATATGCTTCCTGGGCAATGGCGTCAAAAGCTGGAGAAGCTCTCCACTCCTCCACAGCCTTAGAAACCTTCAGATCGGTCTCTGCCTTTAAAGCCATGGCCTGAGCTGTGGCTTCATCAGCTCGTTTCTTCTCAAGCTCAGCTCTGGAGTTCGCCTTCTCCCCCCACAAGTGCAGCGCCTTGTTCTCGTCAAGTAGCCTATGCTCCTTAGTAAGGCAGGCGTCGAGCTCTTCTCCCATCTTATCCAACCGACTCTCGTAGCTTCTCTTTTCCTCCACAAAAGCAGACCTCTCCGCTTCAACCTCAGAAAAGAGCTTGTCGGCTTTGGCTTTGAATTCCAGCACGGAATCAAGTTCTGCTTTGACCTGAAAGGCACGAGGGTAACATTTCAAAAACATAAGAAGGTTACTAATCAAAGTATGAGATACTAAAAGTAAACTCTGTACCTTGTCCACCACGGAAGACATATGGAGAACAGCTCTATGACAATGAAGCTGAGCTGTGAGGACGTTTTCCCCGACGGGCATCTCATTCAGAAATTGTTGCTCCTTATCAGGCCAGCTCCGTGTCATCAAAACGGCAGACTCTCTGAGGGGCGAGGGGAAGGCAGCAACTGATTCCCTTGCTGGAGAAGGAGCTCTCAGGAAGTCCAGAAGGATCTCAGGTCGGCGCCCAACCAAATCCTCAACACCCGACCTCTGAAGGTCAGGCTGCTTCTCCTGGGACTTAGAAGAGGAAGCGGCAAAAGCCACCGCAGCCGCCGTATGAATAGGAGAGTCTGGGAGGACGGGATCAGGCGACAGGCTTGATGGACGACGCCTCTGCAAGGGCTGCTCGTCTTCTTGTTCCACCTCATCTCCCTCAGGTCGGGTTGTCCCCTTAGCAGCAACCTCCTCTCTCTTCCTTTTTTCGGCCTCAGCCGCCTTAGCCGCCCTAGCCGCGCGAAAATTCAACATATCCGGTCGTTGATCTGAAAAAGGCAAAGGATAAGGTTAGTATTGGACAGAGAGCCAGTAAAACCAATAAAACATAAAAATTCCCTTACAAGAGGCAGTAGGAGCTGGGGCCCGAGATCTGCTATGCGTTGAGATCGGAGGGATAACTCGGAGTAGACCCGCTTGGAATAAATTGTCGTTTGTAATTACAAACTTGCAGGATCTCTCTCTGTTAGGAAGCGCTCGGATTGAGTCAGCCCGCTTCTGGATCGTCGAGCTCAGGTGGCAAGGTCGGTAAACTGCAAAAATTACAAAGAAAAGGCAGATTAGCCAAACCAGACAATGGTTTCACAAAAATGGCAGTAAGAACCCTCACTTACAAAGGGAATGATAAAGGGTAGGGACTACATCCCCCTTGTCCACCTCGTCCGGATGGAATTGCCACTCCCCCAAAACAAAAAAGAACTCCTCTTTCCACCCTTTGATCGAGGAAGGCGTATCTAAAACTAGTGAACCCCCCGTCCTGGGCCTAGCACTAGTATACCACCAACCCGTTTTCTTCCCGTCTTCTTTAAAGGTAAAGAGGGAGTTGAACTGGGAGACGTCCATCTCCGGGTTTCCTAACTGCTTCCACAAAATCAAGGTCGCTATCAAGGTCCTCCACCCGTTTGGACACAGCTGGGTAGGGGCTATTCCCCAGGAAGAAAAGAACGACCTAACGATCTTCGGGAAGGGCAGCCTTAAACCAGCCTGCAGAATGGCGCCATTAAGGGCCACATATCCTTCAGGGGGGCTGTTAGCTCGGTCGGAAGAAAGTGGCACCACTAGTTCTACGGAAGGGGGGATGCCATACCTGGCCCTAATTGCAGCTAATGAACCCTCCGTCACTACCGACCTGAGGCTACTCGCTCCCCAAGTACCACTCTCGCTACTGCTCTCCTCGCGTACCCTCTCTTCCCTTAACTTACGCCTGTGCTCCATACTTCTAGGTGAATTTGATGTTGGGTTAGGAGGGGGCGGAGAAGGATAAAACGACGCGATAGGGGTGGGTGTGAATATTTCCTGGCAATCGGAACTAGCGGACGATGTACTAAATGACTGGGTGGACGAAGATGGTACAGATTCTCCCTGTTGATTTCCCCAGGAATGCACACGGGATTCGTCCGAGCTCATGTAAGCGTATTAAAGAGTAAGTAATGCGCAAAAGAAAAGGTATCCTAAAAATGGCAGGAGAATACCTGGGCAATTATCTTGGTCGGAAATTCAGGGAAAGAAAAAGGGACCGAAGAGTTTGCGAATTTAGGAATGGGGAAAAATGAAATTCGAAAATACTAAAGAAAGACGGAAGGAAGCGTTCAAGAATGGCAAAAGGGGGGATGTAAACCGGCAGAAAATGGCAATAAATGCACGCGGCTGTCAATCAATGCCTGGAAAGAAGTGAAGACGTCTAGCCACCCCCTTGGCGACAGGTGTACCTGGCGGCGGCAGAAGCAATTATTACGCGGGTTGGTACTTGTGCCATGACAGTTAAATAAGGTCAGACTCTCATTTAAAATTAGACCTGACCTGGGGGGTAACTGTTGACACCGACCTCCGAGGTCGTTGAGCTCGGACTGTCATGTCCCAATGAGGACGAGGAAAAGGGAGTTCGGTTATGCGGGATCAGGTCGGCAAGAGCGTAGCTTCCCCAACAAGCCATTGTAGTCTTCCAAGACGCTACAGTGGCTAATCATTACGGATCACTGACAAGATCTTCTGGCATCAAACCAAAGAGATACACGTGGAAAGGTCCTGTGTCAGCGCCCACCTATTCCCCCAATCAGAAACCTTAGCCTGCTTTTGTAGACAATGCATTTACTGCCTGGATCAACAAGTCCCATCGTCCTCAGTCAACAGTACAACGTTAAGGTCGGGCGCAAATCCCGTTAGGACAACACCCCCAATCAGCCCGGCTCAGTCCCTGGGTTGATAAGACATAAGGATTAGACGTTGTTATGTTCCTACTATAAAAGGCTCAGAAAACAAAGATGGCAGGGAGGCAGACAGAAAGTCTAAAGGAATACATTAAGGAGAAAAACCCCAGCAAACCCTTTTGAATATTCAAAACCATCCACAAAAGAGAAGTAATCGTTTCAGAGACAATCTAACATTCTTCTTCATTGTGTCTTTTAGACTACTTTCTGCACTCTTAGTTGGCCTTAATCTTGTTCATGCAATTTTGAACGTCAACACACATGGATATAACACATACAACCAAAAATTTTGGGGCAGAGATTTAAAACAGAAGGAATAGAGTGAAACTGAGACAACATTTTTAAGGGAGTTTGAAAGTCAATAATGCGAGCTGGCATGCGATTTATGAGAAAGATAGTAGTTGTCACCACGTTAGCCTAAAAACGTTTTGGAACATACATAGTGAAACATAAAACCCGAGCTACTTCAAGAATGTGTCGATTTTTTCGCTTTGCAGTGCCATTTTGTTGAGGTGTATAAGCACAAGTGGTTTGGTAGAGAATGTCGTGAGTTGCCAAGGGTTTGGTTTACAAATTCACGACCATTTTCAGAATGAATAACTTTAACCGGTGTAAGAAATTGTGTCTCAATCATTTTAAAGAATTTTAGAATAACATGAACGACTTCGCCCTTAGATTTTAACAAATATATCCAACAAAATCTAGCACAATCATCAATGAAAGAGACGAGATATTTATGAACTGTAGTAGATGGAGTAGAGAAATGCCCCAAACATCAGTATGAACACAAGTAAAAGAAACATAACTTTTATTAAAACAGACTTTGTAAGGTACACGATGATTTTTGGCAAAAATAAATTGTTCACATCGCATACTAGAACTAGGAATATTTTTAAATAGCTTTAGGACCAAGTGTTCTAATGGTGTGTTCGGTAGAGATTAAAATCGGATTAGAATTGAAAAATTAGCCATTATTGTTGACTTTTATTAAACAAGTGTCACCCAATAACGGCTATATTTTTAATTTTAATTGGATTTAAGTACGATCGAACACGCTCTAAGTAAGTAAATGAAGGATTGTCTAATTGACAATGCCACTAAAGGATCATATCTCTTGGAGAGGATTTACTAACAACTTGAAAACCATAGGTATCCTTAGTTTGCAAACGTCTTGTTCCCTCCAAAAAATACAGCCATTCTCTCTCTCTCTCTCTCTCTCTCTCTCAGTGTCAATCGTCATCTTCATTCGAATGTCCTGAAATACACAATTAGTATGTGAGAAGATGTCAGAACAATCAAGATGCTCTGTAATTTTACTAATAGATAAGAGACTAATGGGAAAAATAGGTAGAAGTAAAACAGATGAGAGAGAAAAAGTAGGTGAAAACGAGAAACTTCCTGCCCCAGTAACTTTGACAAGAGTCTCATTAGCCACTTGAACATACTAAACATACGGAGTTGTCAAGGAATCAAATGTAGAGGGATTACATGTAAAATGATCGATAGCTCCAGAATCTATAACCCAAAAATCAGATACAGTAGAAGTAGATTGCAACCCAAAAATACATTCCCCATAAGATGATTGAGCAACATGGCAAACAGTAGATGTAGTTCAGGTGTATGAGTAGCAGCAGCGGATGAGCGCGTAGCCTGAGAGTATCTTCCACCTTTCCTTTATACCCTATTTGCTAAATACCAATCTGGATAGCCATTTTTCTTGAAGCAATTGTCAGCAGTATACCCTTTAAGGTGACATAATGAGCATATTTCAGTAGACTGAATAGGGGTTCATGATTGAGAATTGAACCCTTTTATCGCCATGCAGACGTCTCAGAATGACTTTCGGCCCCCAGGTGAGTTGTCTATGTTCCTTACGACGAACAATCGAGAAACATATAAATCATGTTTTCAACACACATTTCTTTTAACACATTACATCAACGGTACACTTCATAGAATTTGGTTTGCAATAGTCAAGCTCCAAGAAAATGAAATTCATCTCTTGCCACATCTAAAATGATTTTTTCATTAGTTCATAAACTTGTGACAAATCAAAGATATGAAGATAACCTCTCTTAACCGCATCCCACACATATTTGGTTGTGTCAAATTGAACAAAGTCGGCCACAAGAGCATGGTCATAGAGTCAATAAGTCAAGACTTAACGATAGCATCATCTACCACCCATTCACCATAGCTACTATCATTTTCTTTCGGTACAGTTAGTTCACAAAAAATGTGGGCTCTTTTCTTCCGGCCAGTAATATGCATCTCCAGTAATTTTGACCACACGCGATAGTTAGTACCATCTAACTTAATGTGAATCGGAGATGATGTCTCATGGATTAACGATGTAACCACCTTGTTATCAGCCATTATTTCGAAACTTGTGCCACGAGGGAATCACTCGGACAAGATCGCGAATGGAGGCATAGAAGCTGTCGGAATGGACAGCGAAGCAGGGGCAAAAGGAGGTGCAAACAGAAGCCAAAGACGAACTCACGAAGACCAATAGCCGGAATCAGCGAACAAAGGCAAAGAAGAAGCCGGCCGAGAAGAAGCCAAAGGCAGGGAAAAAGCTTCCGAGGGAAGGTGTCGCCGCCACTAAAGACAAGAAAATAAAGAAGCGCGTGGAGAAGAAGCCAAGTCGAAGATGCTGTCGGCAGTCGAAGACGTGGTCGACGTCTGGGTAACCGGAAAGGGTCGGAATCAGCGCTAACTAAGGTTCGGGGTTACTGTAGCTACGATACCAAGTCGAGATTTTGGGAGAAAAATAATAATTTTATTGATCAATGTAAAACCAAAATATACATTATGAAAAAGAGAATTTTGCACTTTAATCCATAACAATAACAAAGACTACAAGTTGGTACATATAGTAATATATATTTCAACTTAACGTCCCGTTTCTTGTCATTGAAAAAATTAGAAAATCTTTAAATCCTTTTGATTTTAATTGGTATTCATAATCGTCAATGATTTTGTCAATCAAATTATTATTCAGTGTCCTATTATGAAATAATCTCACCGTCCCATTTATATAGGCTTACTTTCCTTGTTTTCTTATCTCAATTATATAATCTCGTTTCTTTATTAAAAATGTTTTGTTTTATTTGTTTACTAGTATACCATTATTTCTGTACTACTTCTAATAATAATTTACTAATAATTATTGACAATTAAATGAAGGTAAAATATGAAAGTTTTTGACAAAAAAAATCTTTCCAATAACATTAAATAAGATTTCTTAATCCGTGTGAAAAAACAAAACAAGTTTATATAAATAGGACAGAGGGAGTAACAAATTCTTGATTTTTTAAATATACAGATATTTTCCAAATCAACGAGTTTTAAACATATTCTTTGTTGCATCAATTATATTCAGTTTTTACTAAACAATTTGAGTTGAAACTTTTATTGTCGTTACATTTTCATTATCGACTATAAATGTTTGCCAATATCTTAGAAGTGTTATCGACTGTCACTTCATTTTAATGTTATAACTCCCTACTTAGTTCGGATCTTTTTTCAATAATTTTTGAAGGAGAACCAGCACCACTTATTAATTGTAGACCGAAAATCCAGCAAATAGTTCGTTCATAGCTTGTTTCATCAAGTGGAATCGAACAGTACTAAACAACTTTGAAAGATAGTCGCAGCATGTTCCTCAACCCATAGCTTTCAATATGCAACTCCATGATGCAAACTTATCAAGTTCAAAATCACGGATGCGTGAAGAAGAATTTAATTCCATTTTCTTGTTAGTAACATTGTAACTCGATAAAAGAAATTGACAACGAAGAACGTCATTTCCTAGAATAAGAACCTCATTTGAAGTATTGTACCTAAAATGTTTTCTCCCATTTCTACACTTACTCTCCGATAGAAACCTGACCAACAATTTCATCTTTATCACGAGGCATTTATCGAGGTTTCTTTAATAAACTACTCGTCGAAACTGCACCCAGTTGGACGGGAGAAATTGACCTAAAATGGGCAATCTCAAGCATTTCTCAATCAGATCAGATCCCATATCAAAGTTGAATATTATGAAATCACACATCATTTCTCACCTAAGGTTTAGGCGATATCCCAACACAAATAAATAGCCCCGTAACTCACCAACAGAAAGGCCAAACCCCATTTTCTATCTAAGACACTAAAGTTCTTTTTAATACAAGAATCAGAGGGGCTTGGAGAGATTCTAATGCGCCATTTACACGTTCTTACCCTAGAGGAACGCTCGGAGACGATCTCATTCCAACAGGCCAACGAGAGATCGTGCTTGCAAATCAAGGTATACTTTTCAATATCATCACTCATAATACTTCAGTACTTGTTCAATGTCTATTTGCCATCCTACATTTTCAACATCAGTACCCTCTCCAAATCCAAGAAAATACATTGGTCTTTAGAGCCACAATCCGAAATTACACCCAGACATTTGAACAATTAAGTGAAAGCGGAGTCTGTGTTATTTGATTCATTGAAATAAATCGGAACGAGAATGCTGACTTAAGATCATGGAGCAAATCTGTCAATCTCCACAAGATTTTATCCATTCAATTAGAGACTAATTGGTTTTGAACATCATCTCTACCCTAACCAGTCTTAATCTAATCTTTAGTCAAGCCGAGAGCCCTAACACATGCAAGTATAACTAGCCCTCAACTCACCTATAGAGAGAAAGAGAGGTACACTGTCTTCATTCATTCATTCATTCATGTAGTTTCACTCCAACTGACCACTCCAGCCACAGCAAGATTGTGATCCATGTTGATATGTCAGCCTACATTTTTTATAGAGTAGTGTTATTTAGCACCATTAGTATGTAACAACAGTTTAGATGGCAGCACTAGTGTCGTTAAATTACAAATTCCATTAAATGAATCACATAATTTCATCTTCAATTGAACCTATCGCATATTACCACATAGACTGGTGCTAAATAGCATTATTCTTTTTTATATCAAACAAATCCCAAATCAAAGAAAACATTCTGATACTGATAATTTAGTACAGCATCAACATGAAGAAGAATCCAATATCAAAGTTAAGATAATTGAACTTCCAAGCTATGAAGGAATATGTTATAGATTCATTCAAATAAATCAGAACGAGTATGCCTTATGTACACACCCTAAGATCTTTATCAAAACAGAAGCGCCAGCTCGGCCCTTCAAGAAAATCCGTAAATCATTCCCTGCTAACATCTACATACATGTATACAAACAAGTAAAGACGAGCCAAACCATCTTCAATTAAAGACAGCCTCGAGATATTGCTTCAACATGTACAAAAAATTCCAACCTGATGTACTATTTCAGCCACAACGAGAACATTGCATGCCTATACATAACCTCAATTTCATATCTCTGTTTCCATTGCCATTAATAAATCTTTTCGTGGCCAATTGTCTTCGCTACCCGAAGCGAACAAGGCCACTGAGATGTCGGCCAGCTTCTTTGCACTCAATCGAGACCTTGGAACCCTCGACTGCTTTGGAGCATTAGGAGCTTCGATGTCATTGAACTCACCCAAATCCTCCACATTCTGGAACCCAACAGACTTCCTTGGAGTACTAAATGCAAAATGCCACTGCTTTGTTATCAGAGTCTGTTTATTCAAGTAAGAATCCCAAATTAATATTCATGCTCAAGCAAATCCTAAGAACAAAAAAAAGTGATTAAAATCAAAATCTTACCGCATCTCTTATTGATTTCGATACAAAAACCAGCCTCTTCAAATCATCATGCTCGACACCACACAATATCCTAATCTGCATAAAAAATTCTCACCACTTTAGGAACACAATTTAACAAGACATTCTAATATTGTAACCACATTACTTTTACTAATACTGCTCATAATCAATGAATTCAACATTCACTATCAATCATAAACAGTTATATATACTAGAAATTACCCATTTAAGCATAATTTTCCACAATACTGAAAGAATTGACTCAGAAAAAGAGTACTGACCAGAACATCCTGAGGCAGGGCTTCAAGAATAGACTTGTCTGAACAGAGAAGTGAATCTTCATAGCACTGTCTCTTTGTGGGTGTGGGGAGAATACAATCATTATAACCATCAAACTCCAAACTAATATTCGACAAAGCAACCCTTTTCCTCCCAAATGATGTACTCCTCACCAGTTCCATCCCATACCCTTCATTTGCTCTATTCACAATTGACTCACATTTCTTCCCCAAAACCATTTTTTTTGTTGCTATTCTTTTTTCTCTTTACAAACACAATCAGATTACCCAAGAACCCAAATTAAAATGTTAAAATAATAGATGCCCACTAGCCAAAAACAGTCAAAAAAATCTATTTCACTTCCTATAAATCCTTTCCCGGCAGAAGTATACAATGATGATATATTTGTGTACAGCGTTCTAAAATCTTCAGAAGCCCTAATTTGAAGCAGAGAGTAAATGGAGATTGATGTAACGGTTGTAGTGTAAAAGGAAACAACAACCGACTTCCAACTATCTTCTATATTTATGCAGTACTGTATATCACTCCTCTTTATATACAGTCAAGTTTTCTCATTTAAAAATGGCTTTTTCAAATTTATTTTTCCTTTTGGGTTTTTTGACCTACGAGTGCCAAAGGCTAAAAAAATCTGCTTCGAAAAATATTTGAGATTTTTTTCTAGAAAAGACTCGAATTTTCCTATTTAAAAATAAATAGCCTAAAAACTAGCCGTTATGAATGGACACGTGGCCGAAGGAGAGAGGTTAGAGGAAGCAAGTTTGGTGTTTTGATGACGTGGCAGTTAGTGGTCGGTCCTCTTTATCTCAAACACGTCTTTGGTCATGTGCTATTTACATTTGACGCGTAGTTTTAAAAATGACAATTGAAAGGGATGCTGACATGTGTAAGTTTGATGGATCTACTAATGGTCCAGATTTGGTGTGCAGATTACGGTGAAAAGCTCTGGATTCTAAATCGGCGGCTGAAGCTAGTGGACGGCTGTTTACAGTTTATACACGTTTTACTTGGTCATTCTGCCAACGGGAATGGAGGCGTGGACCCACAATAGTTATGGCCCACACGCGTGATTAGAGGTGATGAATACACCGAACCATTGGTGAGCTCGATTCAGTTCATGAACTGGTCGAAACCATAGATCGAGCCAATTAGCCAAACACTCTTTTTCATGAGCCGCCTGATTTTGGGTAATGGGCTGACTCATTTTTGGATTTATTATATTGGTCCATGTTCTGCTTAATTAAAAAATAAATAATAAATTGATAAACATATAAAGCAAAGTCGACAATTAATTTCAACATTTTGTATCTACTTTTTAAAAACACATTTCATCAATTTTTATCAAAATTTACTAAAAAATTGATTTTTAACAAAATCAAACGATGACTTAATTTCTTTTTTTAAAAATCGAATTGACTCGAGAGTTCGTGGATGGCTCAACTCTACTCAGCCCATGAGGCATACGAACTAAATCGAGCTTAGTTTGTGAACAAGAATCGAGCTCAAGTGTCTAAAAATCGAGTCAGCTCTACTCGGTCCATTGGTACCCTTACACGTGAGGATTACACTTGAATTTTTGACATGTTTCTATTTTTCGAATTTTCGAATTAGAACCCCTTGTGATGCTAAGTTGGAGACCCAAAAACAAGTCAACGCCATGCATTTTGTCAAATTTATGATCGATGTAGAAGAAGTTGGCCGTTGGTGAGATGAAAAGAAATGGTCGTTAATGCATATATGTTTAACTAGTCTTACTTGTAGTTGGGGTTATTACGTGGACCAAGACAACACTATAAACTCAAAACATAAAAAATATATAAATTTGTATTTTTTTTTCCCTAATAAGTTAATTTCTTGTAATTATTTAAAATTAACTTGAAATCTTAATGATTGAGTTTACTTTTTATTTAATAAACCCTCTTTCAAATTTATAGTTTATTTCCATTAATAACACGAGAACAAAAAAATTGAAGGAAAAAAAAATGGAATTCCTAAGAAGGTTTTAAATCTAATAATAAATTCAAAAACAAGTGATATGATACGACAAATAAATAAAAGGATAAACGGAAAGTTATGTGAAAGGAGCTCAATTTTTTTTTTTAAAATAAATTTGAATGGAGATAGATTAGCCTCTGTATTATCGTCATCATTTTAAGAAAATTGAGTTTTGAATATTGATTTTTTTGGAGAATATATAATTAAAAAGTAAAAAATTAAATTAAATTTACGTGTAAAATATATTATTGTGTAAATGTATGATTAAAAATTAGCGCGGGAATTAAAAATTTTTAAAATAATGATGGTGAAATGAGGCTTAATGGATCCACATGTTATGGTGGGAAACAAATTGAATCCAGATGGACTCCATTTGGCCTCGGGTGTGGGACCGTGGGTGTGAAGAATATTCATTTAAAATGATTTTTAAAATATTTTTTTTAAAGAGAAATATGAGAAACACGTGTGACAATAAAATTCGTAAAGTATCCCAGCATATGTTTTGCAAATTTGAGTCTCCAAAATCGAGGTGTAACACTAGATTACCGAGATTTTAACATGTTCCATTTCATTAACATAGTCATTGTTTGGCCCCATCTTGGAAAAATTACAATCATTATACCAAATATTTTATTTAGTTACTGACTTTACTCAAACTTTTCACTTACGCCACCCACGGTACCAAACATTTAAAAAATTCGCACATGAAGTCTGAATGGATGGAAACTATTAATTTGACCGTTAATTGATTCAAAAAATTGACTTTGACCAATTTTAAAAAGGGTAAAGTCACCGTCACAATTACCTAACACAGGCACAATCGTTAATAACACCAACATCGATGATTTTTAGAGTTCACATTCACAATTCAGATGCACGAAATCAGTTCTTGTAGCAACCAAAATTCAGCAAAAAATGGTGAAGGATTCAGTGAAAAAGCTTTAAAAAATGTTAAGAAGATTCAACATCAACATGCCTTATTAAGAAAGGATTCTAAATATAGTTGAAGCAAGAACAGAAATTGTTAATGCCCTTAAGTTTCATAGAGTAGGCATAAGAAAACCCCCCCAAGAAATGGAAAATCAGCCATTAATTCTCAAGAAATCTGTGTAGAAAATGAGGCTAAATTAAAATCCAAGAGAAACCCAAGGGAAATCTGGTCACACCACCTAATGCCAACATATACGTCGGCGTCATTCAAGAAACTCATCAAAATTTCCACCACCATTATCAAACCTATCAAGAAACTTCAAAACTTCTTCGTCCAAATTTCCACCACCCAAACGCCCATCATCGCCGTCTTCAATTTCCAATTCAATTTCTGAAACCGAACAAAAAGGTTAAAATGAATGGCAATCTTCTAGCAATTATTTCATCCATCTCAATTTGAAACTCTTCCTACATCTCAATAGCCTTTCACATACAAAATTTCAAACTATGCTTTGACTAGCGTTAATGGGGTGGAATATGTGAGCTTTTGGCCGGTGGTGCTGTTGTATTTTAGTGTTTGATTTTGGGGTGGGGAGTGGGGAGATTTTAGGTTTGAGTTTTTGATATTTCGTTTTATTTTAATTCAAAATTACTATTTTACCCCATTTAAAAATTGGTCAAAGTCAATTTTTTGAATCAATTAACGGTTCACATCCATTCGGACTCCATGTGCGAATTTTTTTAAAGGTTTGGTATCGTGTGTGTCACAGATGAAAAATTTGGGCAAAGTCTATAACTAAATGAAAAGTTTGGTACCGTGGCTGTAATTTTTTCCTTTATAAATTTTGGAATAGAGATGAATGGGAGAATGTGTGGTTGAAAAATAAAGAATAATTGTAGCAAAAGCTCTAAACCTTTGAAACATTAGCAGAGTTTTATTCAAACATTTGATTTGTTGCAGCTGTCACCTCTAACATTTTCAAACATTGCAGGTGAAGTCCTTTTGAACAATATTCATCCACAATTCTATCAGTTGATCAAAATTTTAACTCTGACCACATTTTTATTATTTTAAAAAGGAAACACGTTGACTTTCCATTTCTCACTAATTAATTAATAAATAAAAAATAAAAACACACACCGTCGTCTTCTTCCTCTCACCACTCGCCCACGCCCACGCCCACCCCCACCCCCACCCCCACCTCCAAGCCTCCATTTGGACGAGATTTCTTTGTTTTCTTCGAATTCACAAATAGGGAGTTGATAAAATTTGTAAGGCGGGCTTCAGTGAAAATAGGTTGTTTCAACTTGTTTAAATTGGCATAAATCTTCATGGCCCTAGATTTCGATTTGATCAAATTGGCATAAGTAACTTTCACCCCTGCACTTGTTCGTACAAGCTTAAACTTGGTGTAGAACAGCAAGAAATTCTTGATTTCGTTGAATTTGAACCCCCAAAATACTCTAAATCATATGAAGAAAGTGCTCTAGATATGAAGAACTCAAATTTGAACTGAAAAACATCAAATCAATTTCTTGTATCCATAAGTTCTCCAACTCTTCCCTTTTTCAAGCAATAATTTTCTTCATTTTCTTTGCTGCCAGTTTTTACCCTTCCAACGCCATATTTTTTGTTGGCCAATAGCAGGTGGTCCGTGGTCGGTGTGGATTTTGGGTTTAAGATAACTTATTTTTTAATTTAATTATTTAATATGATAAATAAAAAGTTACTTTATTGCCCCTTTTTAAAATATTAAAAACATGGTAAAAGTTAAATTTTTGGTCGACTGATAGAATCGTGGATGTAAGCTATCCAAATAAATTTTAATCACTTCAAAAATGCAATTAGACAACTACCTTGAAGCTTAGTCTAATAGACCTCTCTCCATCTCCGTCACGTGTTCTGCATTAAATTATGTCATAGAGGGTAGCAGCAGTTCAAAAAATATGTAGAGTACTGGACCTTTTCATCATCTGTAATTTCCCATTGCTAACGTCTCCACAGTTGACAACAAACATTAAAAAACGCATCATATTCATAGCACGAGAATGAGAATCTACATAATCCCTAAATCAAGAAAAAAGTGAAGAGACCAACCATCCATTCGTAAGCAAGATTTGCAGTTGAAATTCTTAAGACAAACTGAACAAGCCTGAGCAAAAGCTTTTTCCAACGTCTTCGAGTACCTAAACTATCAGGAAAGAAAGAAAGGAGTTTAACTCCGGCAATCAGCAGAAACACACACAGGTAAATTGGATCTGCGAAGTGTTGAAGACAAGTCTTAAATGAATACATGTTGCCCCTCTCTTACGATTTAAGATTTTAAATGAGTTTGTTAACATGGTATCAAAGTCAAGCAGAAGACCTGAGTAAAAGTCTCCAATTCATGGAAAACTGTACATGGGACAGACCTTCGATTAAAAAATGAATTCAGTTTGCAGGTGGGAGTGTGTTGAAGATAAAATTTAACTGAATACACATGGCCTGCAGAACCACTCGAATCCACAGATTATAAATACATTCTCAGCATCTGGAGAACTTTTCGATCTGGTGCAGACCTTTTTGGCTGTAAGTGTAAGTGAATATTGTGTTTCTATACTCATATTCAACTCCTTCGCTTTTTTCTCCTCCTCCATCGTCTTTAGACCTCGTATGCTTCCTTTGTCATTCCCAGCTTGGCATTTTTTCTCTTCCACCTGAAATCGAGGGCCAGGGCTGCCATTTCTACCACCCTCCTCAATTTTAGCCTCATCTTCTTTTCAGAACCACTTCTTCTCTTTATTGTCATGGGAATACCACTCTCATCCTTTTCTTCCCGATTATCAAAATTTTTTTTCACGGAGTTTCACTTTTCCAAGTATCTTTTTTGCCTTTTGAACTGATTTTTGTAAATATTATGCATAGTACAATCGATTTTAGATGTAAATACTTTTAATATGATTATTACATTTTATTTATGACACATATATTACTTAATTGAATTACTATTGTTAGTATATATGCTTAACATCTACAGTGAAGCCCAATGATGAAGCCCAACACTACAGCCCATTGTTTGTAATAAGTGTGACCCGGTCCTTTGGCCCCCAATGTGCAATCTCGTGTTTCTGTTATGCGACTTTGGCCTTGATAAGTAAGCTGGCTGAGATTGAGACACGTGGCCGTGGCTAGACCGCTGGATGCATGGTGACTATACATATTCGAGACTCTTCCATTGCCTCCCAGAGAAATCGACTTTGGGTCTAGGGTTTGCTCTCTTCGACATTTCGACTTTCTGTATATTCTCTCTTGAAGAAAACTGTTGGTTTTCGTCTGTAATCTTTAGGTTAGATAATCTTGGTGATATCTGTGTTTAGATTACTGTTCTAGTGTGATTCTTGTGTTCTTGGTGAGCATAGATATGGGTTACTGTGTGTAATCTGCAAAAGAGAGAAATAGAGAGGTTTGGGCTGAGGGTTTTGTGTCGAGTGATTCTTTTGGGTCTCTGATCTGTACTTGATAACTTTCGTTTGGATTCTAGTGGATTAGAGCGATAATCACTCCGGTGAATGCTCAACGGGTGACTAGCCCAAATTAGGGTGAACATCCGGGCCTTAGGGCGAAAAATCTTCTGTGTTCATCTTGTTTGTGAATGTTTTGGGACTGTATTTTTACAACAGTGGTATCAGAGCACTCGATCTGGTTATTGGAGGCCTTCGATCTGGTTTTACCCCTGGTTTCTTGACGATCTTGCTACTGATCTCTATAGATCTGCAATATTGGAACTGATCCTGTTTCTGGAGTAAAAGTAAAATAGTCTGGTTTTCACTATTTTACATCTTGCACTGAGACACATCTGGTAACGAGTTTTAAGCCCTTATTGGCTACTAATTTTCGAGCTATTCAGTCCTTTATGCCTTTCTTGGTTGAAACCCACCTTAATCTTCCTTTGTCTAGGGTTTCATAAGAGAACCCTAGAATCTGAGGGGACAGGTTTAACGGTTTCTTCAAGAAAAACCCTAATCTCTGTTCTTCGAATTTTCTGTTAGCTATTACTGTTGAGTTACCTGATATTATTTGATTCTTGTTGAATTAAGTGCACATATAACTCTGTGTGAACATTATCTGCACGTTAATATCTGAAGTGATCTCAGTCTGCATACATTCCTGCTTTTGCTCAACTTATTGGTTAATCTTTGCATACCTTTTCTATATGAAATCTATGGCAAACACTAAAGTTGATGTTGAAATGTGGAATGCTAAAGGTGATTTTAATCTGTGGAGTAAAAAGATGAAGGCATTACTAATGCAACAAAAATGTGCAAAAGCCTTAGATGAATCTTGGGGTGAAGAAGTCACCCAAAGTAGGAGAACTGAGCAAACTGAAACTGCATGGAGCACCATATTCCTGCATCTATCTGACAATGTGATTAGAGAAGTAGGAGACACCACTACTGCAACTGAAATTTGGACTAAACTTGAATCTTTATACAAAACCAAATCACTTCCCAACAAATGTTACTTGTGGAAACAGTTTTTCAGTTTCAAATTTGAATCCAATTCTGATCTTGAAACAAATCTTGACAGATTTAACAAACTTTCACAAGATCTCACCAATAGTGGTGAGACTCTATCAAGTGACCAAAATTCTGTAGCCTTACTATCTTCTTTACCTGATAAGTATAAGGACATTAAAAATGCTCTAGAATATGGTAGGACTTCTGTCACTGTTGATGACATTGTTGCTTCCTTAAGGAATAAAGAACTTGAATTCAAAAGTGAAACAAAAACCTCCATTACTGGAGTTGGTTATCACATCAGAGGAAACTATTCCTATAAGAAGAACAATAATTCTTTTCAAAACAAAACCTTTGGAAAACCCAAAGAATACTCAGGAAACTTTTCAAAAGGCAAAACTAAGTTCAATAAATTTGATAGTAAGGCTAAAGGAAAGAGATGTTATTTCTGTGGTAAAATGGGTCACTTTATAAAAGATTGTATCAAGAGAATGGATGAACTGAAAAACTCAAATAAAATTGAAGGTGGAGCTGCCCTAGCTTATGAAGAAGCTGCAGCCTCTAATGGACAAGTCTATGTGACTTGCCATTCATCTGGAAAAGATGAATGGATCTTAGATTCAGGTTGTACTTTTCACATGACACCATGTAAAAAATACTTCACTGAATTCATGGAAGTAAATGGAGGACAAGTAATAATGGGAAATGATTTTTCTTGCAAAATTAAAGGAATTGGGAAAATTGTTTTGAAACTTGAAAATGGATATGTACTGACCTTAAATAAGATCAGGTATATTCCCAGTCTGAAGAGAAACTTAATCTCTTTAGGCACTCTTGATGATGAAGGTTTTAACACAATTATAAATAAAGGTACCCTGATTCTTCAAAAGAATTTTGATAAAATTGCTCAAGTTTTTAAATCAAATGGAATTTATATTCTGAAAGCTCTACATCAAAAGATTCAGTCCATTGCTGCTGCAGTCACACTGTCTGATAAATCAGAAATATGGCACAAAAGGCTAGGACACATAAGTGATAAGAACCTGCATATTCTTAAGAAACAAGGACACTTGGGAAATGAAAAAATTGAAAAGGTATCCTTTTGTGAACATTGCATATATGGTAAGCAAAAGAAACTGCCATTTTCTGCAGGCACACACAAAGCTACTTGCATACTTGATTATCTTCATGCTGATCTTTGGGGACCAGCCTCTGTGAATACCTATTCTGGTTTTAAATACTATCTTCTGATTATTGATGATTTGTCTAGGAAAAGTTGGGTCTTACTTTTGAAAAATAAATCTGATACTTTTCAAAATTTTGTCAATTGGAAAACTCTTGTTGAAAATCAAGTAAATAAGAAGGTTAAAACCCTTAGAACTGATAATGGCCTTGAATTCTGCAATGAGGAATTTGATAATTTCTGCAAAGACAATGGGATTCTCAGGCATAGAACAGTAGTTTATACCCCACAACAGAATGGTCTAGCTGAGAGGATGAACAAGACTCTGTTAGAAAGAGTTAGGTGTATGTTGACTAGTTCAGGACTTCCAAAATTATTCTGGGGGGAAGCTGTCAAAACTGCCTCATATCTCATAAATAAATGCCCCACCAAATCCCTGAACTATGAAACACCTGACCAAGTTTGGAATGGACAGCCTGCTGATTATTCTAAACTTAAAACCTTTGGCTGTTCTGCCTATGTACACCAAAATGAAGGAAAACTGGAGCCTAGGTCCATTAAAGGAGTTTTCTTAGGGTATGGTGAAGGTGTTAAAGGATATAGAGTTTGGCTGAAGGGTCAGGGAGGCTACAGAGTCACTATAAGTAGAAATGTTATCTTTAATGAGTTAGACATGCCCTGTCTCAAAGAAAAAGGGTCTACTCCAACTGAAACTGATCAAAATATAATCATTATTCAAACAGAACTTACTCCAGCTGATCTTGACACTGGAAATGAAAATCAGTTTCAGGTGGAGCATGCACCAGAGCAGGATACCCCTGAACTTGATTCTGAAACTGAACCTGACCCTCACATTAACCCTTTAGAAGATTACCTTCTGGCCAGAGATAGAACCAGAAGGGAAATAAGACCACCTGCTAGGTATAGTGAACCTGACTTCATCACTGCCCTTAGTGTTATAGGACCTTTGGAAGGTGATCCTACCTCTTATGAAGAGGCTGTTGAAGGAAAAAATTCTAACATGTGGCTTGAAGCCATGAAGGATGAGATGTTGTCCTTGGAAAAGAATAATACTTGGGTTTTAGTCAATAAACCAAAAGGGGCTAAAGTCATTGACTGTAAATGGATCTATAAGGTCAAAGAAGGAGACCCTAAGGATGGTAGTGTTAGATTCAAGGCCAGGCTGGTTGCTAAGGGGTTTAACCAAAGGGAGGGAATTGACTATAATGAAATTTTTTCTCCTGTAGTCAAGTATACCTCTATCAGAATTTTGCTGTCTATTGTATCTCAATATGATTTTGAATTGGAACAATTAGATGTGAAAACTGCTTTCTTGCATGGTAACTTGGATGAAAAAAAATTTATGAGTCAACCAAAAGGTTTTGAACAAAAAGGAAAAGAAAACTGGGTGTGCTACTTGAAAAAATCTCTCTATGGTTTAAAACAAGCACCTCGACAATGGTATATTAGATTTGATACCTTTATCAAAAGTCTTGATTTCAATAGAAGTGAATATGACCCATGTTTTTACTATAAAGGAAAAGGAGGTCCAAATTCTTATTACCTTTTGCTCTATGTGGATGACATGTTACTGGCTGGTTATGATGTTGATGAAATTAATAACATCAAGCAAAAGCTTAAGCAAGAATTTGAAATGAAAGACCTAGGTTGTGCCAAAAGAATTCTAGGTATGGAGATTAAAAGAAATAGATCCAATCAAACTCTGTTCCTAACTCAACAGACTTACATTTTAAAAATGTTAACTAGATTTTCTATGAATGAGGCTAAAGTTGTCACTCTACCACTTGCAAGTCACTTCAAGTTTTCTGTGGAACAATGCCCTAAATCTGAATTTGAAAGAAGTAGAATGGATAAAATCCCTTATGCAAATGCTATTGGCTCTGTTATGTATGTCATGGTCTGCACAAGACCTGATCTTGCTTTTGCCATAAGTACTTTAAGTAGATATATGAGCAATCCTGGAGAATATCATTGGGAAGCTTTGAAGTGGTTACTGAAATACTTAAAAGGAACTTCTGATTTGGGTTTAATGTTCTGTAAAGGTGAAACTGAAATTCAACTTAAAGGCTTTGTTGATTCTGATTTTGCTGGTAACTGTGACAATAGAAAATCTACTTCTGCCTATGTTTTTACTGTGAATAATGCCTGTGTTAGCTGGAAATCTCAGCTGCAAAAAATTGTAGCACTTTCCACCACTGAGGCTGAGTACATTGCAGCCTCAGATGCTGTAAATGAAGGTATTTGGTTGAAGAATTTATTGGATGAAATTGGCTTCTCTGGTAATGATGCTACTGTTTACTCTGATAGTCAATCTGCAATACATCTCAGTAGAAATCCAATTTTTCATGATAGGACAAAACATATTGATGTTAAATTCCATTTCATAAGAGATATTATTGAAAAGGAAATCATTAAAATTGAGAAGATTTCCACTAAGTGTAATCCTGCAGATATGGGAACCAAAATACTTCCTTTATATAAATTTAAGGATTGTTTGAATCTCTTAAATATCATTACTGACTAATCCTTTTGCAGGTACTCGAGCACATGAAATCGGAGGAGGAGTTAACCTCTAATCCACATGAAACCCGAAGATGTCAAGCAAGGTGGAGATTGTTAGTATATATATGCTTAACATCTACAGTGAAGCCCAATGATGAAGCCCAACACTACAGCCCATTGTTTGTAATAAGTGTGACCCGGTCCTTTGGCCCCCAATGTGCAATCTCGTGTTTCTGTTATGCGACTTTGGCCTTGATAAGTAAGCTGGCTGAGATTGAGACACGTGGCCGTGGCTAGACCGCTGGATGCATGGTGACTATACATATTCGAGACTCTTCCATTGCCTCCCAGAGAAATCGACTTTGGGTCTAGGGTTTGCTCTCTTCGACATTTCGACTCTCTGTATATTCTCTCTTGAAGAAAACTGTTGGTTTTCGTCTGTAATCTTTAGGTTAGATAATCTTGGTGATATCTTTGTTTAGATTACTGTTCTGGTGTGATTCTTGTGTTCTTGGTGAGCATAGATATGGGTTACTGTGTGTAATCTGCAAAAGAGAGAAATAGAGAAGTTTGGGCTGAGGGTTTTGTGTCGAGTGATTCTTTTGGGTCTCTGATCTGTACTTGATAACTTTCGTTTGGATTCTAGTGGATTAGAGCGATAATCACTCCGGTGAATGCTCAACGGGTGACTAGCCCAAATTAGGGTGAACATCCGGGCCTTAGGGCGAAAAATCTTCTGTGTTCATCTTGTTTGTGAATGTTTTGGGACTGTATTTTTACAACAACTATTATGATAAATTAAATTAATAGAGTTTGTAGATTCAAATCCTCATAACTTGTTAAATTACAAGGAGTTGTAATTGTGAGAAACAAATTATGTATAGTTGAAACTTAAATTATTCATGATCGTAAGTGATGATGTCATTCCAGGCATCTCGAGCACGAGGACATCCTTTTGTCTTCCCTCGCGATTACGGTGTCCGAGTCATCGGGCACAAGTAGTCCTCGGGCTATCTCGTGGATGCTCGAGGACTAACTTCACGAATTGCCCCAAAAACACATCGGAAGTCCTCGGGATGTTGGAGCTCGGGATAATCACTATGCCAACATCAAACGACCCGCGATCATGTTCCACCAGTCCCCATCCGGAAGGTCTCCTAACTTTATCCAACTACCACTTTTCAAGAGTTCCAGGTCAACAAGGAGTCTACTCCTAATAATACCACTCAAAGGATAAGAACAAGACATCTATTCATATCCCAACAAACAATACCTAAAAATAAGGTGAGGAGTCCTACCAAAACTCTACTACCACTTCCTATAAATACATCATTATCATTAACCATTAAGGTACGTTTTTTACGCATATTTTCCAGCATATATACACTCTCTCTATTCTCTCTCTGACTTAAGCATCGGAGGGGCGACGAGGCCAACCCTCGACGCCTTTGTTTCAGGTATCGGAAGATCTCGTTCGTGCTCGTTCCGGGTCGTCAAGCTCGGGAAGTCAACGGGTACGATTTTTGGCAGCATCATTTGGCGCCGTCTGTGGGAATCGCTACCAAAAGTCATGGTGAATACACGTTCAGGTCTTCCTTTCGCAAGCTCAACCGCTCCAAACCAACCGCCCGCAGCAGGTCCTCAAGTTCATCAGGAAGGAGCGCCGGGGCGTCAGATCCCCCACCCGCAATGATTACTGTTGGAGCATTCGAGGAGCTACATCAACAAGTTGCGACTTTGACCCAACTACTCAGCCAAGGAAACGTCCCCCAAGCTCCAACACCAGGGCAAACGCAAACACCGGTGTCGGAAGGAGGTGTCGTGGCTGATGCTCGAGCTCGAGACATCCTTGATGCCCACGACAATGGTGGGTCTGGGGCCTCGGGCATACCCCCACATGCCTCGGCCTCAAGATTGGTTACCATGGACTCGAACGAACTCGCACGGATCATACAAGATGGAATTACGGCAGGACTACGACAGAATACCAAGGGAATGGCCGGGTTCACCCCAACACTCCATTCACACCAGAGGTTCTTTCATACCCGCTCCCGGACAGGTTCAAATTCCCCCGCATAAAGGAGTACGATGGAACAACCGACCCCATCAACCATCTAAATGTCTATACAGACGTCATGAACTTACAGGTTGCACCAGATCAAGTAATGTGCAAGGCCTTTCCTCAAACGCTAACCAATGCTGCCAGGGATTGGTTCGCCACGTTGGAGCCAAACTCCATATCGTCATTCTCTGACCTTGCGCAGTTTCATGACGAGATTCAACAAGGAAAGACTACAGATACCCGACCTCCATATCACAGCTGCTGTTTCGGCTCTAACATATGCTGTAAGATGTGAGGCCTTTAGGATGTCTTTATCTAAGACACCCCCGAAGTCAGTAACGGAGCTCCTAACCCGAGGTGAGAAATACATCAACATGGAGGAGGCTATGAAGACCACCCCAAGCTCTGAGAAATCACAATTTAAGAGGTCACACGAGCCCATTGCGCGACAGGATCATGCTCGGGGAAAGCCGAGGCAGGAAGGACCACCTAGGCCATTTACCCGTCTGAACACTTCTAAGTCTAACATACTGATAGAGATCAGAGACATGAAAGATCTTAAATGGCCCCCAAGGTTGCGATCTCCCCCGGAGGCAAGAGACAAGAGCAAATAATGTAACTTTCACAGGGATCATGGGCACACCACGGAAGAATGTATAATGTTGCAACGGGAGATTGAGGCATTGATCAAGAGAGGATTTTTGAGGACATACGTCGGAAACGACAAGCGTCCGAGGAATGATCACAACAAGGGTAGGGCATCAAGCTTAGGAGGAGATAACAAACCAACTGCTGGTACGATCAACGTCATTGTTGGAGGAATAGCGTCGAGGGGAGATTCGAACAATAGAATGAAACAATATGCTCGACATCATGGATTGGCCCAGGAGACAACTCCTTCCAACATTGAGGACATCACCTTCGGAACGGAGGACCTGGAAGGCATAACATTCCCTCATGACGATGCTTTGGTCATATCCGCCATAATAGCCAATTTCGAAGTCAAGAGGATACTCGTAGACAATGGAAGTGCCGCCAATGTATTATCCCGAGAAGCCTTCGTGAAGATGGGAATTTCTGCCAACCAACTCAGGATGGTCAAGACCCCGCTCCAAGGATTTGGGGGCGGAACAATCATTCCAGAGGGGATTGTTGACCTTCCGCTGACTTTGGGCATAGACCAGAAGCAGGTGACGGAGATGACGCCTTTCCATGTAGCACAGACCTCCGTACCATACAACGCTATTTTGGGAAGACCATTACTCAACAAGATCAGGGCCATTGTGTCCACTTTCCACCTCGCTATGAAATTCTCGACGAATCATGGCATAGGGGTTGTACGTGGTGACCAAGCAGCAGCAAGGAAGTGTTACATCTCGAGCATTCAGGGGTTGAGCACTGACGTCATGCAACTGACAACCCCTGAGCTCGAGCTCGAGCATCATGGTAGACTTGCCCCGGTAGAAGATTTGGTAGAGGTCGAGCTCGAGCATAGTAAAAAGGTCACCATTGGTCGGGATATTGATGCCGCTCTCAGGGATGAACTCATCAGGTGTTTGTCCCGCAACATTGATGTATTCGCTTGGAAGGTAGAGGACATGCCAGGGATAGACCCCGAAATTGTGGTCCATAGACTCAATGTGAAGCCTGACGCAAAGCCGGTGAAGCAAAGGAAGAGGCAATTTGCGCCGGAAAGGCGGGAGGTAATACGTGAGGAGATTAACAAACTCGCCAATGCTCAATTCATTAGGGAGGTCTAATATCCGGACTGGCTGGCCAACGTCGTCCTTGTCAAGAAGGCTAATGGTAAATGGAGAGTATGTATTGATTTCACAGATCTCAACAAGACGTGCCCAAAGGACAGTTATCATCTACCTCAGATCGACAATTTGGTAGACAGCACCTCAGGTCATAAGTTGTATAGCTTTCTTGATGCTTTCTCAGGATATCACTAAATTCTCATGGCTGAGGAAGATCAAGAGAAGACGTCATTCATAGCCGACTCTGACATCTACTGCTATAAGGTCATGCCGTTCGGCTTGAAGAATGCAGGGGCGATGTACCAGAGGCTCATCAACAAAGTCTTCGCTGATCTAATTGGGAAGAACATTGAGGCTTATGTTGATGACATGGTGGTCAAAAGTAAGCAAGAGAATGGGCATATTGCCGACCTAGAAGAGGTATTCTCTACTCTCCGAAAATACCAGATGAAGTTAAACCCAACCAAGTGCACTTTTGGAGTGGCATCAGGGAAGTTCCTGGGTTTCATGATCACTCACAGGGGAATTGAGGCCAATCCGGACAAGATACGAGCTTTAATGTCCATGGAACCACCCGGGAATAGGAAGGAGGTCCAGAAATTGACAGGTCGGGTTGCAGCGTTGAATAGGTTCATGTCTAGGGCAGCGGACATGTGCTTTCCTTTCTTCAAAGCATTAAGAGGAAATCAGAGCTTCGATTGGAATGAGGATTGCAAGAGAGCTTTCCAGGAACTCAAACAGGCGTTGGCCACCCCCCCGGTGCTCACGAAACCCGAACCTGGGGACACGTTGTACTTATACATGGCCGTGTCCCAGAATGCAGTCAGTGGGGTACTGGTGAAAGAGGTGAAGAAGGCTCAACAACTCATCTACTATGTAAGCAAAGTATTGTTGGACGCATAGACAAGGTACACACTGGCTGAGCAGCTTGCCCTAGCACTAATTGTAGCGGCTCGAAAGCTACGTCAATATTTTCAGGCGCACCCCATTATTGTGCTCACAGATCAACCACTCAAACAAATACTTCAAAAACCGGACGTTTCAGGGAGATTGCTGAAATGGGCAATAGAGCTCAGTGAATTTGACATAGAGTTCAAACCCCGGCCCTCTATCAAAGGACAAGTCCTAGCAGATTTCATCGCATAACTCACTCCCAGGCCTCGGGGGCCAGAGGATAACACGACCACAATCAGGGACGTATGGGAAATATTTGTTGATGGAGCATCCAACTCCTCGGGCTCGGGTGCAGGCGTAATCATCAATAGTCCCGACAAATTAACCGAAATTCAATGTGCTCTGCGGTTTGGATTTGAGGCAACCAACAATGAAGCAGAATACGAAGCCGTGGTCATTGCTCTTGAACTTGCGAACAACTTGGGAATCGAGCACGTCAGGCTGTTTAGCGATTCACAACTCGTGGTAGGATAGATCGAAGGAACATTCGAAAGGAAGGACGGGAAAATGAGCATGTACTGTTTGAAGGTACATGATCTACAGAGAAGATTTAAGGGTTGTCAGATTTTGAAAATTGCCCGGGCCGACAACGGAAAGGCGGATACGTTATCAAGACTTGTGTTCATGGGAGTGGATGGCCTTGACAGGACAGTCCACATCAAAACAGTGACGGAACCTAGCATCAGCCAAGAACTAGCAGTCATGGACATCGATAGTGAGCCCTCATGGATGGATCCCATAGTTGAGTTTATTGCTAACGGAAACCTCCCCGATGATCCTAAAGAAGCCAAGAGCATCCGATCTAGAGCACTGAGGTACTGCATAATCCAGGGAGTCCTCTTTCGCAGAAGCTTTACGCTTCTCTACCTCAGGTGTCTCAAGCCCTTCGAGTCCGCACAGGCTCTAACAGAAGTCCACGAAGGGGTATGTGGAAATCATCAAGGAGCTAGAGCTCTAGCCTTCAAACTCGTAAGGTATGGGTATTACTGGCCGACCATGAAGAAGGACGCCTCAGAATATGTAAGAAAATGTGATAAGTGCCAAAGGTTTGGCAACATCATTCATACCCCCGCGGAAGAGCTCACACCCATACACTGTTCGGCTCCCTTCAAACAATGGGGCGTGGACATCCTCGGGCCCTTTCCAATGACAAGAGGACAGTTGAAGTTTGTGGATGTGGCTGTGGAGTACTTTACAAAGTGGGCAGAGGCAGAGCCCATGGCAACTATTTCAGGACCCAAGCTAAGGACATTCATTTGGAAGTCCGTCATATGTAGGTTCGAGATACCTAAGGTGCTCATAACCGATAATGGGAGACAATTTGACAATGCACAGATCAAGAATTTCTGCCCTAATCTTGGGATAAATCATCGTCTAACATCGATCGCGCACCCACAGAGCAATGGCTTGGCCGAAGTCACGAACAGGATTATCTTGGAAGACCTCCGTACGAGGATTGAAGGAGCACATGGTAATTGGCCCGACAAGTTACCCTCTATACTATGGACTTACAGAACTTCGCACAAGACAACCACTGGAGAAACCCCGTTCATGCTAGCCTTTGGAGTGGAGGCTACTTTACCCATTGAAGTTAACCTACCATCACTGAGGCGTATGGGGCATGAGGCCGGGGAACATACCACTGAACACCTGGATATGTTGGAAGAAGTACGAGCACAAGCTGCACTACGAGTGGCCTCTTACCAAAACAGAATGGCCAGGTACTTCAATAGCAAAGTCAGACCCCGAAGATTCAGGATGGGGGACCCGGTGCTCAAAAAGGCCGAGGCCGCAGGCCACGCCCCGGGAAAACTCAGACCAACTTGGGAAGGGCCTTTTGAAATCATTCGACAGGTTCGAAGTGGAGCATACAGCTTGAGAAATATGTCGGGAAGACCACTCTCGAGGCCCTGGAATGCCGACAACCTCAAGGTGTATCACAAGTAAAATTCATGACCTTGTCCACTTTGTTATAAGTATTAAGTTTCTTTTTTGTTTTTGGCTTGCATGCCGTACGGATTTCTTCTATTTGCTTCTCTGTCAGTTTGATTAGTCATCGGGCTTGCACGCCTGCGCTTTGTTATTTTCAGTAATTCATTTGCTAAGGCCTACGAGCCCTTTCTCATTCCAAAACATAGTAAAGTTTATATAAAATAACCGTTGGGAACACAACAAAAGTCCCCTTCCAAAAGTCCTGCCACGCGCAGGCATCGTCGAGACACACTACGGGCATGCTCTCCCAAAAAGTCCCGCAACTAGCGGGCCCTCATGACATAATATGAGCAATCACCTCAAACAAGTCAGGGCATACCTCGAGACATGCTACGGGCATGCCTCCCAAAAAGTCCCGCAACTAGCGGGCCCCCATGACATAATATGAGCAATCACCTCAAACAAGTCATGGGCATACCTCGAGACATGCTACGGGCATGCCTCCCAAAAAGTCCCGCAACTAGCGGGCCCCCATGACATAATATGAGCAATCACCTCAAACAAGTCATGGGCATACCTCGAGACATGCTACAGGCATGCTCTCCCAAAAAGTCCCGCAACTAGCGGGCCCCCATGACATAATATGAGCAATCACCTCAAACAAGTCATGGGCATACCTCGAGACACGCTACGGGCATGCTCTCCGAAAAGTCCCGCAACTAGCGGGCCCCTTAAAAATATACCTCGAGCTCGACCATTCCAAAATAAGACTTGGACAGAAATTCGCCGAATGGTCCTCGAGCTCGAAACTGCGTCATAGATTCCGAATCGTCAAGCTCAACACTTGGAAATTGAAAAATAATTATAAACTGAACTATCCTCGAGCTCTGGAATCGATTGATTTAGTGAGCTATCATCGAGCTCATGACTTAATCAACACATGGGCTATCATCGAGCTCATGACTTAACCATTACATGAGCTATCATCGAGCTCATTCACTTGATTTAATGGTCTATCGTCGAGCTCCTGATCAAACTGATTAAGTGGCTTATCGTTAAGATCATAACAAGTGTAAACCCTATCGTCGAGCTTTTGCTCATTGTTAATGATCGGGTATCAAGTTTGTTAATAAACTATCGTCGAGCTCAACACTTGAGAAAAGCAAAACGATCCTCGAGCTCGATACCTAATTAAACTAAGTTGTCGTCGAGTTCGAAACTTCGATGGTGGTCGATTAATGCCATGTCAACGAAATGATTAATGATCGAGAAGTACTGACAAACAAGACGTCGGGCATTTTACATCAACAAAAACCATATGTTCGGGCAATATACTTACAAAACTATAGCAAAATACAAAATAGAGTCCATAGGCTCGAGCAGTACAAAAAATTACTTCAAAATAGAGCTCGGTGAGGGGTTCCTAATCTACATCGTCGTTCTCAGGAGCATGGTCAGACCCCTCCACGTCAACATCGTCCTCGTCCCCATCTTCTTCAACAGTTCCCTCGGACTCCGAAAGTGCGAGGCTATCTGCAATCTCAGGCACAGACTTCAAATCGTCGGGTTGAACATTGGGAACATGGGCTCGAAAATAGGCTCGCGCCTCTTTGAAAGCGTGCAGGTACGCCCCCGAGGCATACTCCCCCTTGAGCCTGTCACATTCCTCAGACTTTTTGAAGTCTTCCCATGCTCGCTATTTTTCCTTGATCAGTTTTGCCTCATGATCCTTACACACCTTCTCAAGCTCGAGCTTCAGACCCTCAGCCTCATCCTTCACGGCCCCAACCTCGTCCCGAGCACGACGGGCTTCTACCTTAGCAATTTCAAGCTGCTTCATTAGTTCCTCGCGCTCAGCCCTCAAGTCATCCACCCTCTTGTCTCTAAGCTCGACGACCTCTACAAGCTCGGACATCTTGTGAGACTCGTCCATTCCTTAGAGAGCCAGACCTCGAGCAACACTGAGGGTCTTCACATAAAGATCGATCATGATACATCAAAACATATACTTGAAGAAAAACAAGATTGAAGTTGAGTACACTACCTTCAAGGTCATAAACTCGAGGGCCTTCATCCCCTCCTCGAAGCCGACGTCACCTCGATATTTGGCCACTATGCTCGGGACCAAATGGCATCGTTTGTAGTCCTTGATGACTGAGGCAACGGGCGGAATGCAGTCATCCTCTAAATCGACGACCTCTAGAGTCCGTCGAGGGGGAAGCTCCCTGGGCGACGAAGTTGTCGGACATGTCGGCCTGGGACTTGGTGCCTGTGGTCTAGCCTGAGAACTTTCACCTGGTCCTCGAGGTCGGTCGTCATTTTTGTAAACTCGGGGCCTCTTGTGTCCCTTCTTCGAGGCCGGAGGCTGAGGCGCCTTCGCCTTTCCTAAAACATGCTTGCGCAAGGCTGAAGGATCAAAAGACATTCCTGCAATAAAATCACAAGTAATTTATCGAACATATCAGTACAAACATAGAACGAGGATACAATAGGATGGAGCCCTACCCTCGACACCTCTAACATCAGCAAGGTCTAACACCTCATCCCCAAGGATGTCCTTCATGTCCGGCACTAGGGGATCGAGTTCCTCGAGCATTTTCCTATCCCGTTCTAGAGACTCAAAGTAAGCCTGACCCTCACAAAACTTAGGGGCGTCGGGGATACCCCACCCCGACCAGAAGGGAAGGTCTATGCCTCGAACATCTATATAGAACCACCTATCTTTCCATCCCTTTAACGAGCTTGGCATGTTCGGGACCCTAAACCCACCTCGAGTGGATAGATAAGCAAAACAAGTATACTGGGGAAGCTGCTTGAGCTCGAACACCATGCGACAGAGGTCGACATAGAGCTCGATCCCCAGATACCTACAGGCGATAAAGAAGTAAACGAGCATCTTCCACCCGTTGGGCACTAGTTGCCCCGGGCACATCGAATGCTCGACCAGGAGACCAAAGAAGAAGGGGTGCAGGGGCCACCTGAACCCAACTTTCAAAGTATCCCTAAAAATCACAAACTCTCCATCCCGAGCCCTTACCATCCTGTCCTCGGGGTCAGGCGACCTAATATCGCTGTTCGGCATCAATCCATATTCCCGGGCAGCCGCCAAAGCTAGGTGTTCTTTGAACCTGCAGGGCTCGTCTGGATATTTAAACTCGACGTCGCCCTGGTGCCTAGGTCGAGCATCTAGGGGGACAGCCATGGGGATAAGGGACGTTCCTAAATCCTCACTACCACTCGAACTCATAGACTTACGACCTCCCTCACTACCCGACATCTCACAATAAAAGATCTAAAATAACTTAAAGCCTCGAGGTCTTACCTTAAATACTAGAGAACCAAGGGGATTCCTAAGGAGATTGCTCAAGCACGATCTTGCGGAGGAGTTTTTACAGCAGGTGAAAAGTGAAAAGTGAAAAGTGAATGGACTATTTATAGGGGTAGAATGGGAAGTCCAAGGGTCACCACTTGAGCCGTTGGATTTGGCCACGTGTCGAACATCCGACGGCCCGCACTCACCACCACATTTTTAGCCCCCGATCTCTCAAAACCCTTAATTCGGTCGCCAGTCCTACCGAGCCCGGCCAAAGACTTGAGTACCCTCACGACGACTCCCGACGACTCAGTATCTCCAGGTTTACCTTGCATCCCCGCCTAAATCTCGACCTATAGGAGTGGATGCACGGGGGCCAGTGATGATGTCATTCCAGGCATCTCGAGCACGAGGACATCCTTTTGTCTTCCCTCGCGATTACGGTGTCCGAGTCATCGGGCACAAGTAGTCCTCGGGCTATCTCGCGGATGCTCGATGACTAACTTCACAAATTGCCCCAAAACACATCGGAAGTCCTCGGGATGTTGGAGCTCGGGATAATCACTATGCCAACATCAAACGACCCGCGATCATGTTCCACCAGTCCCCATCCGGAAGGTCTCCTAACTTTATCCAACTACCACTTTTCAAGAGTTCCAGGTCAACAAGGAGTCTACTCCTAATAATACCACTCAAAGGATAAGAACAAGACATCTATTCATATCCCAACAAACAATACCTAAAAACAAGGTGAGGAGTCCTACCAAAACTCCACTACCACCCCCTATAAATACATCATTATCATTAACCATTAAGGTACGTTTTTACGCATATTTTCCAGCATATATACACTCTCTCTATTCTCTCTCTGACTTAAGCATCGGAGGGGCGACGAGGCCAACCCTCGACGCCTTTGTTTCAGGTATCGGAAGATCTCGTACGTGCTCGTTCTGGGTCATCAAGCTCGGGAAGTCAACGGGTACGATTTTTGGCAGCATCAGTAAGTAATAACGAGATACGAATTATCGTTACAATGTATAGACTAGCACGTGTAGCATTTCTCATTTATGAGGTGAGTAATTGATCTCACATGCTAAAATGTAGTAATATCTAAATAAACGTGTGTGTGTGTTTTGTTAAAAAAAATATTGGAGACTCATTAAAAAGATTCCACATGGATAACTATTTTGAGCGTCGATGGTTAATTTTTAAAATTCGGTAGTGAAATTGGTTCTTCGACTCGATGTCATCATAGTGCCTTATATGCAGACAATCATATTTTAGTAATGTTTAATATTGCACTATCAAGATCGCTAATACGGAATCGTTCGAGTATCTCAAGATTCATATCAATGTTATGAATGATCAATAGATTATTCGTCACTCTTAGATAGTATGATATTATAATCTACGTTTCATTCAATTAAATTGATATCAAAATCTTTGTTTAAGGTAAGTATGTATAAAAGAGTTTCGATTATTAGTGACTTAAGAATGAGAAGAAAGATATGATTAATAATCGAGATTGACACATATCTCGTAATTGAACGGTTCATATTAACAAAGTGATTATCCACAATTAAAATATTAATTTTAACCTACTTAATTCTGTATTTACTATATGAACTCTGCTTTTATTTGTAATTTTATAAATTTGGAGATTTTTAATAGATATTAATATTTTTTTTATTTTAAAATAACCATAGTGAATATAGAGTCTTAGAAAAATATTTTAAAATATTACTTATTCTTATTTTAAAAAAAAATTTAAAATACCATAATATTACATTTTTAAAGTATCGTAATATTATTTCGCTCATTAGTCGTTTCAAGCTTATTTCCAATTGACTACTTTATCAAAACTACTCACAAGTAGAAATTATACAAGCTGTAATAATAATAATAATAAAACAGCACATCATAAAACTATAACTACTTATATGTAAAGCAAATATAATTATTTATCAATAAATATTAAGCTCAGCCAAACAAAGATACTTGTACATTGAAAAGTCCATAAAGAGATGTTAACTCTGGTCTCTTCTCATGTTCTTTGTCACATGATTCTATTATTACACATAGCGAACGGGTAGTCCGGTTCAATTTTCGATTGTTGAGTGTTGTACAATTCACCTTCCAGACAAACCATTACTAAGTGCAAACAATTTGTATCCCAATAAAATCTGCATTGCAATTAAGTAAATAACTAACATCAAAGTCTCAGTTCCTAATCCCCTTTTTCATTTGTCTTCTTTCCCACCATCTCTTTTGGCCTTTTTCTGTTTCAAGATGGCTAAGCTTCTTGAATGTTGCTTCTGCTTCCCATAGCCGATTTTTGAAGTCTTTTTTCCATGCTGTGAACCTAAGCTTGAGTTTTCGAAGCTCAACACCAGGATGCAACTTTACCTGATCTGATACAACTTGAGCCTGATCACCATCCTCATCGTACATGCCTTCAATTTGTTTGATTATGTGATTGGTTGAATTACTTATGATATGTGGCCCTGAGCCATTGCTATCCAATGAGTTCACCATACTATTTCCATGAAAAAATCCAGTTCTTGTGGTTGTATCATCAACATTCCGATTTTGATGTCTTGAAGTAGCGTCGCATTGTCCAAATTTCCCGATAATGCTTTCGTTTGTGGGAATTTTCTTTGCTGCGGCTAGACATGTCTGCATCAAACCAACCAAATTACTGGAACTAAAATACTGAAAACACCTAAATTCAGTTTTTTTCACCATCCTTGAATGAACTACACGAATATGTTTGGTACCGAGTACTCGAAAAAACAGCGAACAGGATTTTAATATCATTTTTCCCTAAACCTGTCCTGCCAAGTGAGGCCAGTCTATCAGACATGGCATAAATATCGAGCGCAGGGGAGTCGAGGCAAGTTAAAGATCAAGATGTAGATTAAACCTACAACTCACTTGTATATAAGTCAATTGATCTTGCCAGGTTTTCTCCAAGGATTTCATCTTCTCCTCGTATTCTCGCCATTTATCCTCCATTTTCTGAAGTTGCATCTTCAAAGCAGAGTTTTCCTCATTCTTCTTCCGCAGTTTTGCCTCTGTCCTCAAAGCTTGCTTTTGAAGATCAACAAGAGTAAAATGCTGAACCGGAACGCAATCCTAGCAACAAAACTCGAATTGTGCTTTTGTTCAAAAACTAGAAAGGAAAATAGTAGGTTTTTCTTTGTCAATTATGTATTTTTAGTCTTAAACACCTTGACCTTGTTTAAAGATTAACTAAGCATATTTGAAGATGCTAGAAATTCCATTACATCTACCTTCTTGTCTGTGTCTTTAGGCAGGTTTCTGACATCCCTCTCATTCTCGATTTTTATTTTTTGCACGTGTCCTATGTGGTCGAAATGCCTTCGGGACAACCAACCTCGAATTCCTGCAAAATACAGTATATATACATAACAAAGATGTCATGTCCAAAAACAGGATGATATTTTTGCATTCAACATTCTATTTTACCAGATTGCAAGCATACAACTGCTGCATTCCTATGTTTTATTGCTCCATATGCAGAATGCTCTCTTATGTGTTTCTGTATTACGATGATTGATGTCAGCCTCTTAATTCGGTACTGATGTTCCTTCCTTGAATTTTCACCGCGAACAACTGCTAAGGCATAAAAATAAATGGAGTTACCACAAATAAGTATGACCATTCCAAGCCAATGAACTACCATTATATTTTTAGTGGATTATGCTCTAATCCGTTCTTATTCTTTGAGAGCAATAATAAACAAAATCAAAATCAAAATAAGCAAAGAAACTACACAGATTTATAGTGATTCAACCTCATTCACCACTACACGTTTTCACCGCAATGAACTGTAAACGCGTCGGTATAAAAATCTCTATAATAGGAGGAATATTAGCGTGACCAGCACTCGATGGGCTCCACATAATTTAACATAAATTAACCTCAAAAAGAAAGTATTTTCTTTTCGGGCTCTTGAATTTATTGCAGGAATCCTCTATGGATTGTATTGAATCATTTCTGATCCAAAACTAATATAATCACAACTTTATACACAGTTTTCTTATTTTTATATCTTTTTTCATAAATCATTTGGCCTTACACTGTTACACATAAAGGAGGGGGTGGGGTAAGCTTATGAAGGTCATCCCTCACATAATCATTAATACAGTAGGGATAACATGGGATTACATGATTGCAGTGCAATTGCTTCTCTTCTAAGCTTGCTATAGTAGCATCTTATTTGATGGCCTCTATACCACTTTTGAATTTTTAATATCCCTTTTTGGGCTGTTTCTTTTGCATTCTCCAGTACTCCAATCTGTAATCATCAAACTTGTAGCATCAGAGAAAAACAAGTAATTCTTGAAACATAATTTCACCTGTTCCTCTCCCAATTTCCGGCGTGGAGAGACTTGGAATCAAGAAATCTGTAGGATCAACCTGATCGTCTCAAAACTTATTTATTGATATTGTGTCCTCGACATATTTCGATTAATAGAGTCCAGGGAGATAAAAGGTCTCCGATTTAACAGTTGATTCAAGAATTATGAAAGGGAAAATCAAGAAAACAGTTAGAAATTTAGCAAGAAATTGTTTCACCTTACCCGAAAACCATTGATCTCTGCTAAAGCCGGTTCTTGAATTGACTCAACGAACTTGAAGTCAAAAGGCAATTGCTTTCTTGCCCGAGGTAGCCGTGCCCTGGACACCGGACGAACTGGTAATGCCGGCAGCGCATCTTTGGGCTGATCCTCTAGTTGCTGGATTTTCACCAGCATCAACTCCAGTGAACTAAGAGTAGTCGTCATTGGATTATGTACTTCTCAATTGGCAGTGACAGTGACAGCGCATGTATTTTGGTGTGGTATAAATTTAAAGATGACAGAAACTAAAAAGTTTGATGTAAATGTTTTTGTGTTGGTACAGGAACATGAACAGAAACAGGAAATAAAGGTGGATTTAAGGGCGTGTTTTTGGCTTACTTGATGTTCCCGAAAACATGGTATAGAGAGCTTTTATTGGATTTGGAAAAGGAGGAAAAATAAAAAGAATAAAGCTACTATTCCAGAAAAAAATTGACATAGGTTTTGACATCCTCTCACAGCTGCCGGCCCCACATGAATAAAAAATTGCAAAAACAAGTGGACCCCGCCCCCCTATTGTGAGGGTCGGTCACCGCCTATGTCAAAGATTTTCGGGTACTGCAGCAAGGTTGAAATAAAAAAGATTGCACTAGTCTGCATGTGTCTGTCTGTCTACTGTCAAGACAGCTTTGCTTTTGCTTTGCCTGAATTTCAAATTTCAGAGTGATGACGAGATATTGTAGTTCTCATTGAGAATCATGTTACATGTATTTTTTACACTTAGCTCTGTTTGACCCACATTAACTCAAAATACGTTCTTTCAAAACTCATTTTCAATCACATAATTTTTAATAAAATAATATTTTTCATCACATCGATAATTTTTTCTTATTTTTTAACCACATATTTCTCATCAAATCACTATTTAAAATACATTATTTGCTCAATAATATTCATCAAATACTCCCTTAGTCACGTGGTAATACATTATTAGACAGTTTATATTTTTGACAATTTTTTCACACAATCAACACTTTGACACCACTTGTTGTATCAAAATAATGTCAACAAAAGAGTGTACACATATCATTTTTCATTCAATTGAGACCCAAATGGGACTGAAGAATATGAATAATGGCCCACATAGAATTTTTGTAATGGGATTGAAAAACGTTTATACATGTTAATTTTATTTTAAAAAATATCTATCAATTTCGCTGCCCACTGCCCCCATGTGGTTCTCCCACCGAAGAAATGAGAGTAACAACAGAGAAATGTAATAAGAAACTAGGATTTCTTTAGCAAGGGTTTATATTGATATAAAACGGGAAATTGGTAAGGATTAGGATTGACACAGACACAGTTGGATCATCAATCACTATCCAAATAGTTATTTTATTATTTTCTGGGTACAAAACTGTTAAGAGATAAAATCTCACATTTAATAAAGATAAAAATATTGACTTATTTGTAAGAGTGTGGCTACTCCTCTTAACAATGTTGACCTTCTAAGATGAAATTACGAGTCTTAACATATTATCAGATCCCATTAAACTCTAACGAGCAATTTGATCCGATTTAGACCCACAAAATGAGCACTTGGATTTCAAAATTGATTTGCTCAAACGAGCCACATCTTGTCGGGGCATGTTAAGGAAAAAATTCAATATTTAATAAATATGAAAACATAGACCAATTTTTAAGGATTTTAATTACTCCTCTTAACTGGATTTGGTCGCTGCAAGCTTAGATTTGACATGGTTCACCTCCAAGAGCGTGTGTTTGTAATTCCAGTGGAGATGAATAACATTACTCTTATTAGAATTGAGTGGGTTGTTTTAAATCATGGGGATCTCAAGCTATAAGTAATTCCTCATAATCTACAAAATTTGTGCTTCTCTATGAGAAGGTGGGGCTAATGATTAATGGCTATACCCAATTATTAGAACTCTTATCAAGAGTTAATTATGCTAATGATCTTAATCAATTAATTTTTTTATAATTACAATAATGATGACTCGATAATGAATAATAATGTTAAATCATATGTGACGTCGTTAAATGTCACCGTATCACCAAACCCACTTTATTTATTAAGCCCGATTTGAAATCAAACTAAATAATGCCACGTGGTAACACAATGTGACTCAATGACGTGACTTAACATTATTATTTTAAACCGGAGTGATCATTAATGTAACATTTGGAAACTTAAGTGAATATTATCGTAAGAAAACTTTTATGACCATTGATATAATCACTCAAAATTAGTGATCATTAACATAATTAACCCTCTTATCAAGCATTTGGTATACTGATCATTTACCTTATCAAATACGTAGCGTCGTTGATTTTCGACCGACGGGTTTTGTTTCTTGTGAAAAATTATATTTAATAGAAAAGAAAATTTGAGCTTTGGCAAATTTGTTAAATAGTGCATAAATAGTATGTGGATCCCATAAATTAAATATATGGTTGAAATTTATAAACTCATATTTTGATTATATCATTTAAAACTCATTTTCATTGCACGTTCTTCTCATAAAATAATTTTATATATGAATTTATACTTTTTTTATTTTTCAATTATACATTATTCATAAAAAAGTTCACAAAAGTATTTTTAAAATATCTGCATCAAACGTCCCATAAAATTTGTATGCAAAGGGAGCCCAATTAAGTGATTAATTCATGGAAAGTTGTCCCCTTAAATGTTTCCAAAACTGCATAATGAGTGATTTTTGACCGAGTAGAGTCATCATTGAGAGACATGTTGTCACGTGGGATGAAATTACCAAATTTATAATCTTTAACAAAACATTAGAATTCCTCTATATATAATAATCGAATTGAAGAAAATGTTGTTGGTGTTCGATCTTAAAGGTTACTTCGAATTCACTTCAAAAGTGATTAAATGAGCTTAAATTTTCGACAAAAACACAAGTCTCAAAATCATAAATACCTCGAATCATAGTGCTTTGTTTATAGGCAAATAAAATTGTGAATGATGGATCTGAGTTAGGTTGATTTTTATTGGATTTATTTTGTTTTTTAAGTTTTAACAATGATTGAGAATATTGTTGGACGAGACTTCAAAACCAAAAAAAAATTAAAAAAAAATAAAATACCACTTGTCAAACAGAAAGAATGTGCCTTTCGTCTAGGTATCCTTAGACGATCAACGTAAAGTTGACCACCTTTTTTCGACACCAGACGGAGTGTCTCTATTTCATGTAATGCTTTCAATTGAAATCGTATATAAAAATAAAATAATAAAAATTAATTAAACATCGTGATAAATGATATTTTTTTTTTAATTTCCATATTGCTCCGATCCCAATCCTGACAGTTGCCATCTCTATTATACCTATACCCTGTTAGTTTCGAGATCCTAATTATATTGGGTTATAACATTGGAGGACCGGGTCATAAGTTGTTTGGGCCTCTATCTAGTTTTCATTGAGGTCTATGTTTGGTTTTTTGAGGACTGGGTTGTAAGTTTCCTGGATCTGTACATTGGGCTGCAGCCTGTTTTTGTTAAAGTTTGGAGGACTGGATCATGTTGTTTGGTTCTCCTTATTGTTCCAACTTAGAAGAGGACTAGGTTATCAAACGTTTGGATCGCCATTTAATTTTAGGATCAAAATTTCGTACTTTTGAACAAAGGTGTAGATTATTGTCAATTCGGGATGTTATTCGTACATCATGATTTACAGATTGATGTACATAATTATAACATGAAAGAGGGGGAGGAAACAAAGAAGGAAAAAAATGTCAGTTAATATCACCATTATATATATATATCAATATATAAACGATGATATACAAATAGCATTATTCTTGTATCCCACACTAAGAACATGTGGCCTATAACCATGCTTCCTTTTTTTTTTTAATTAGGTAAATAAATTGTATTCATTAAAATTGTGGATACAACTACTCTAGACATTCTGGAGCTTACGGAATTAATGTTACATTCAGTCTAATGATCCAAACAACGATTGAAAATCAATCGATCAAAACTACTTCCTTTTTCACATGTATCTTGCTTGTATATCTTTATTTATTTCGTCCACGATTACGGTGATGTATCTTAATAAAGTTTGCTTTTTTGGCCTTCCAAAAAGAATTCAATATTCAATTACAATCGCACTGATATGTGTTCAAGTATGAGTCCTAAGTTACTTAAATTTTGTACCGTTTAAATATCACTCGATTTTTCAAGACATATATTGTTGTAATTTATTAATTTTGGATATTGAAATGCATTAAAATTTAAACAAGGTCTTAAATTAGATTTTTCGAGTATATTAAAAAATTAAAGCTACTCTAAATTTTTGAGAACCTGAAAATTTGTATCGACCAATTTTGTCTCCGATTGTCTCCCTTAAAAATAACTCTTTAATTCTCATACTTATTTTCAATCAAACATTAAAAAATATTTTGCACGTAAATTCAAAAAAAAATTTCCATACGTTTTAATAACACAGTCTTAAAAAAAAATCACTATTTAAAATATTTTTTTTTCTCAATGATGACCATCAAATATGAGCTAAAGTTTGATTGTAATAAAAATATTCGACTTCGAATGTTTTAGAGACGAGAATTCATTATACATAGTTTAACTTAACGAAAAATTTGTATTTATCGTTCTTAATAAATTTTCTCTCCATTTTAAACAATTGATTTTTTAACTTTTTCGAACACTTATGGTATTCATTCTATAATTCTTTTAATGTGTTGTTAAAAAAAAAAAAAAAAAAAAAGAGAAGTTATGCTATCTAACATAAATAAACAAATAAATCTTTCTATATATAAAAAGTGGCTATTAAACGGAATATGTTGGTTTAATGAAAAAATTAACGGAATTTCTTAATTTGACGGAAAAATTAACGGAATTTCTTGTTTTAACGGAAAATCTTTTTTCAACGCCCCTTACTTTCAAAATTATAATTAAATAATAATAATAATAAATTAGCTTTTGATAATTCCTTCAAACTAAAATATCTTGGAGCTAACTTATCCGAATCGACTTTTTCTCGAATCTGATTTATGTATCTAATTACGATTTATCCAACGAAACCAATATTCATATATTTACGATAACTCTATCAATATCTAAATATTTGACACAAATAAAATATAATTTGATAAATGTATCATTTAGCCCCTAACTTTCAAAATATTAAAATATAGTATATAAAAATTGAATTATATTTTATGAAAATTTTCGGGGTATTACATTCCCACCCCCTTAAAATATTTTCGTCCTCGAAAATTTACCCGTCACTTACCAATAATAAGTCTAACACATGATATATATATTATCGTAATACATATCATACTTTAGCGATAAAATGAATCGCATTATTACTTAAAAAAGAGTAAAGAGTTAAGCCATACAAAAAGTTTAAGTATTCGTTTGTTTCTCATTAAAAATCCATAAAAATGAAAAATATGACCATTATCCATCACATCAATCTATCAATTTTGAATTTCTATCTCTTGTGTGGGGTTCAATAACGGCTATATTTTTCATTTTCATTCTACATTAATGAGAATCAAACGAAATTTAAGTAAACTCATCTTCTTACCCCTTAGCATACCTTGAGTTTTTTGTTTGTGATTTTGAGTTGAAAATTACAGATAGAAACACTTTATTTAATTATTTATCAATTACATAAATATTACATCATTAATTATTTAATTAACCAAAAAAATTACATCTTTATTAATAACAAATTAATTCTTAAACAAAATTATTAATTATAAAAAGTAAACGTGCATTGCACGTTGCTTGCACCTAGTAAATCTTCTATATATATAAAGTGCCTATGAAACGGAAATTCTTGTTTTAACGGAAAATTTAACGGAATTTGTTGTTTTAACGGAAAATCTATTGTCACCGTTCTTGTTTTAACGGAAAATTTAACGGAATTTGTTGTTTTAACGGAAAATCTATTGTCACCGTTAGTTTTAATTTAAAATTTTTTAACTCCATTAATGGGCTTCAAAATTTACAATTCTAAGGCCCATGGAGAAGTATTGGATGTCATGTTCATTTTATAGATACACTTCTCTCCAAAGATTTCATAAACTTCCAATGTGGGATTGTGCATTTTATATATGCTCTTAACTCCAATAGTTTTATAAACTTCCAATGTGGGATAGTGACAAAAAAAAAAGTTAAAATGTTCATCAAAATCATTTTCAAATGTATGCTTAATTGACTAATTTGATTTTGAATTACAACTAATTAAATTGTAATATTCACTTTCATTCTTTCATTTATTTAATTTTCAAATTTAACTTAAATTGCACTTGATTATTAATATATTAATGTTAGATATTATTTTCTATAAGTTTAAAATATTTTAATTTAACAAAGTAAACTATTTTAACATATTTATTTTTAATTTTTAGTGTGGGACTAATTGTAAGATAATGAATCTAATTAGTAAAGATAGATTTATTTTGAATTATTTTTATGTATTTATTGCACTCGGTTCGACCCCAATTGAATTCTCACGGACTTCACGTCGGAATCATTCTCGATTGGGAACCAAAACCCTTCATCTCCATTTCCAAACATCAGAATTATCAAATCCGCAGACTTTTCGTATAAATCATATGATTAATGCTCATGTTTAGTTCCTTAATTAATAAAAAAAATTAAAATTCTTCTAACACTAATTAGCAATATTATAGTATTATATTAAATGTTTAATAAGTATAATTTTTAAATATTAAATGATTTTATGATATAGTAAAAAATATATTTTTTTATAATATATAAAAAACTATTTTTTAAAATAAAAATATATTTAATGTCTTAAAAATAATTAAAATAATATTAAAAATACGAAACGCATTATGACGCTTATTCTTCTCATTCGCATGCCTAAACTTGTGATTCTTGATTCTCAACGTCGACGTCTCGCAACGCATAACGCCTTTAATAAATGGATGTGAAATGCAAAAGGCTTTGTACTACTACATTTTAGTCACTAGAAAAAAATGAAACTAAAAAAACAAAATGTATGTGGAGATTATCAATTTAAAAATGCTAATAATTTATTTGGTAAGGTACATTGAATTCAATGAAGAAAAAATATTTATTTATTTAGTTTTGTATTATAATGTTATCTATTATTTTATTATGTACAAAATGTTCATGATTAAGTGTAAAATTTAATATAATATAATAGTACGAAACACAAACTTATACATTTTAATTTAGAATTTAACAATATTCAAATTAAAATTAATATATCACAATGTGTAATTATTTCTCAATTACATAAACATTACATCATTAATTATCTAATGAACCAAAAAAATTATATATAAACTAAGCAAACGTGCATTGCACGTTGCTTATACCTAGTAAATAAATAAATGAGAATACCCAAAAAGGGTGAGGAAAAAAGAATCCTTCAGCCTTCTTCTAAACCCAAATAACAGACAAGAGAGATTCTTAAAGAAATCGAATATTTAAGAAAGTTAGAAAAAGAAATCGAATATTTTTTTAAAAAGGTGGAAGAGAAAATTACAAATCAGATTCTCTGTCTGGGCTTTGCGATTTCCTCCATAATCTCCGTCTTTACTTAGCTCGCTGACATTTTTAAATCTTCTCTCGATATCGAATTGTGATATTCGCCTGTCAATCAGTGCGTAGGGTTTTTATACTAATTCAACAGGCGCGACTCCATTTATTTAATAATTTGAATTGCAATACGGATACATTCGTTTTTATTGTCTGAACTTCTAATCTTGGTTAATTCTTTTTATTTTTGTTTTTTGGTATTGTTCAGTTATCTCCTTGTATGATAATAATAATATATAATTTCTTGAATCTCTCTATCAACTTGCAGATTTAATTTGTTTTGTATTTTATCGTGCATTCCACGGAATAAATTTATCTGAATTCATGCAGTTATCTGAATTTTGAAGTCTTTCAGTAAGCAAAAGTTGATGGAAGATTGGGGTAATGTTTCATTTTCTCTCTCTTTCTTCCTCGTCTTGGGGACCTTGCTTGATTAGTTTTTTTTTCCCTTACCCTTATGACTTTAGATTCTTAGAAACATACATCAATATATTTGTTTCTTTCCCTTTTACGAGAGATTGGCTATTAAATTCGGTCTCGTGAATTTTCATAAACTTGTATTTTGTTTCTTAACCAGTATGGGTGCAATGGTCATAGTTTTGTGACTTTTGGTTGGCAATTAATAAAAATCCTTCAGAGGTTTTTTTATTTTTTGGGCGCAATCAACACATCGCTGAACTTTCATGACTTCTGATTTGGAAAATGATTGAAGTCCCTTCTACCAAACTTTCATGGGTTTTGAATAGGAAAACAAGATAAATCCCTTCTTCGCAGTCTGATCTATTTGGCATCGCATTGTATCAACAACTATATTAAGATGTTGGGTTTGACAATGAAACGTGCTTTCAAATTTGTGTAATCTACATTATTTTATTTTATTTTATTTTTGGCTTATTAAGGGTCAGTAAAGATATTCATTCTCCTCATCAAATTTATCCAAAGGTGTTTGTTTAGGTAGACAAGTTTTTTGACTGCCAACATATTTGATAATTCAGAGGACGAGCCAATTCCAGATCTTCTCAAAAAGGACCAACCAATGAGTAAATGGGATGATGAAGATGTGGATGATAATGATGTGAAAGAATCTTGGGAAGATGAAGATGAGCCTGCACCGGTATATTTGTTGATAGTTTCTCTGTTTCGCTAAGCTGGCTTACATTAAAATTTCACTTGAGAAAAATATACAATTTTGCTCGATTATGAATGCTATCTATTTCTTATCTCATCCTTGATATTCTTGTCTTAGATATATGTTGCTTGTTTAATTGGCAAAAAGAGGGCAAGGGTACATAAATAAACTTGATTTCCGCATCGACCATTGTGCTGCCAAGATTTTGAATAATGCTCCTGACAGTGTTTTACATTTTTTAATGGAAGTTTAAAGACATGTCATCTATTGACAGTACATGTGTGATCTGATCCCTGTGGAACAATACATGAGAGCTCCTGAAGAACTTATAGTCTTACTAATAACATTTTTGTAGCCGATGATCTTTTAAACTATTATGCTAAAAATTTAACTAATGCCCAGGCAATTTGATGGCATATATATACTCATCTTATTTCAATGTTACATTTCCTTTTTAGTTGCCATATTTTTTGCTAAATTGCTTGATAATATATTACCAACTAATGACACATGATTGCCAATGACACGTGGTGGGATGAGCATAGAGATCCTCCTCTTATTTTAATTATTAAATGAAAAATGTTTTCCAATGTTCGAGAGTGTAAAACGGCTGAATCTGGATTGTGGCATTTTTCCTCCCCCAGACGAGGCTAAGCATAAGCCTCGAGGCTCTTTGCAACTAGAAAAATCCATATTAGAACATTTTTAATTAAATTAAAAGTTTAATATACAACAAGAAACATTTTGGATCACCAAAGTTGTATATTAATTGAGTAGGATTCAAATAACAAGGCCTCTAATCATATCTAGAACTAAAAGTCTAACACATGATGGAACTGGCCATTTAGTTGAAGAAAAGGAAGCAGAAAAAACTGAAATGCAGAGATACAGGCAAGAAACATCTAAAAGAAGGAGAAGGAAGTTACTTGAAGCAGTCTCACCACTGGCCGTTTGTCGCTGCTAAAACGTTGCAACTTTACTTGGGAGGGGATAATTGCCCTTCAGTTGTCAGAGTAGGGGGCTACAGCATACTTGTCTCTTCACTTGTTTGCTTCCTTTATTTTCAGATCTTTTTCTTCTAGTTTTTAGGGTTGTGCTTTTTTTAAGCAACTCTAGAACCTCTCAAAATGTTATCAAGTATGAAAAAACCAGCTTCATCCAACGCAAAATGATAAGGCAATTAGAAAAGCTAAGAAAGGAAACAGTACGTGCCTCAGTAGCTTGAAGACATTAATTTTCGACAACAATTGGTATCTTTGATGATAGTTAATCAATATTATCTCTAGTGCTTTCATCTTTATAAATAAACTTCTGGATTGGCTGGTTTCTTTTTCCTTTTGAAGTTGAGATTTTGACAATTGAAGACGAATAGCTTGTGTACTTTAGAAAATGGCTAGTTATTCAGACTTTATCTCTTGCTTGATCAGAAACCTGAATTTTAACAAGCAACAATTTTTGGCTAGAATCTTTTCCCTTGTGTGGACTATATTTAATGGTTGTGCTGTTTCCGTATATACAACTAAATGTTGTACATGGTGTTAAAATTTGTTGGACTATCATTTCAGGGTAAGTATGTTCAGTTGACATTGATGTTGTTGTTTCTAAGCTTTTATTGAATATGAATATAATGTTCTTCATTCATATGTTGTGTTCAGGCACCTAAAGCTGAACCTCTTCCTGAAAAGGTCTCAGAAAAGCCTGCAGCAAAATCGGGTGAAAAGAAAGGGAAAGCTGTTGAAGCTGCAATGGATGCACCCTTAGATCCCGTACAAGAAAAACTTCGCCAGCAGAGGTGGGAATTGATTATTTTTATTCATGCTAAGATTTCAATGTCTGATTTTTTTTGCGATATTCTATGAAGTAACTACTCTAGGTAACCTAGACGCTGACGAAATATAAATTATGAAGATCAGGCAAATCAACTGAAAAACATGCATCTTCCTATTATAGGCTAGTATTTCTTACTCAAGTTATGTTTTCTTCCAGTCCAAGTCTTCCTGCTTCCGCTTGATGTGGTTTGTTGTGTGATCGGATTGTTTGCATCCCTAAACATATATATGGGTATATTCACCCTGAAGTTATCATTGCAAGAACCATAATTTTCTGCTACATCTGCTTTCTTCATGGTGTCAAACTTTCCATTCACCCTTTCTTATCATTTCTCCTCATTTTATTGTTTTCCACCTGAAGAATAGGGAGGAAAGGCTTAAATTAATGTTGGGACATAGTCTGCGTTGACTATTGGACCAGATGGAAGTTCATGAAAGCAATAAACAATGTTGGTCGAATTTGGATTGTAAGACAGCAAAGACTGGAACCATTTTTCTTTGTACTGCTTCTCTTTATACTACTATTTTTTGTCCTGACACATTACTGACTGATCATTGTTGAATAAAATAGGTTAGTGTTAGAGCCATGAATGGGCTGTGTAATCTCATTGGAAAAACTGTTTAAACCGTATCTATCTGAGTACAAATAAATATCACTCAAAATCCTCAATGGGTGATAAATTATGTCATTTCTTCTGATCATGTTGTGCATGGCTACTTGATAATTTTTTTTGTCTTTGCTTCATTGTGATTGATGATGGGTATTACCCCCTCTTTGTTTCATAGGCTTGTCGAAGAAGCTGATTACAAGTTCACTACAGAGTTGTTTGCTAAGAGTGATGAAGAGAAGACTCTTGATAATTTTATTCCCAAAACCGAAAGTGACTTTTTAGAATATGCTGAACTTGTTGCCCATAAGCTCTGTCCATATGAGGTTTTTATCAGATTTGCTTTGCCTATATTTATATTTTTATTTGGTGATTTGTTGTCTGACTATAATGATTTGGCTATTGCTTTTATTGCAGAAAAGCTATCACTGCATTGGATTGCTCAAGGATGTGATGAGATTGTCAATGTCTTCTTTGAAAGGAGCAGATGCTAAGGAAATCGCCTCTTCTGTCACTGCGATTGCAAATGAAAAGATTAAAGCAGAAAAAGAAGCCAATGCTGGCAAAAAGAAAGGTGAATATATTATTTCCATTGCACCAAGTTATGATTAATCAAGTGGACATATTATAACCGAGCGTTATCTGGTCTACAGGTTCAAAGAAGAAAAATCTGCATGTTGGCAAGCCTGATGATGATGTTGTTGCTGATACATACGATGATTTCGACGATTATGATTTTATGTGATATCAATTTTTCGTCTCAATACAACACAGATAGAAGTTTGAATCTTGCATTATTTAATCAATAGTTGATGAAGATGAGGAGCGTGCGCTCTTGTCTTCTTTATATATTTTCTATACGAATTGAACGTCACATCATTTTTAGTTCTTGAGAAGATGATTTATATTTTTCATTTCATTTTGTGGTTGGAGATCTGTCATTATTTCTGGCCCTATTTGTAGTCCTATTTTTGTGAATCTAAGAATTTTATTTTTGAGCATTTGGAAAATAATTATTCTTCTATTTCAAAGCTGTCGTTGATATGAACTTAATTCTTGTTTCTCTGTATTTTGAGCACGTGAAAATAAGAACCAAAATACATTATAAGCAAATAATTAGACCAATTGTATGATATGTTAAATGGAATTGAAAGTTTGAAATTAGAACTTACCAAAGAAATTTAAATACTTTTTACAGACAACTGCAAGTTCTGAAACTGTAAAACTTGTTGAACAAGCTCAACCACAAACTCGCCCATCTCTTCAACCAGACCTCCTTTTTTCCCTTCAAATTACAAGGACTTGTTAGAGAACGAGAATCAAACCGGTGGGAGAGATTCCAGCCACCTGATTATTTAGGCTCTTCCGCAGGTTTATATGCTGGTTCAAGGACAACAGCAATGTCACACAGTTGGCTGTTCCTTCTGTCGACTGAGATTTTCACAGGATGCCGTTAAAACAATAATTCTTAACCGAACATGCTCTAAGTTCATCTCCATCAGTTAGGATACTGTGCCTTCCATCCTCGAAGGCTACTATGGGAATAGCTTGTCATAAAATTAGCAGGCGCTGAAAATTTATTGTCAAAATGGGAAAAATAAAGATCTCACTTTACAGCCAGAGAGTGTTGCATTCAAATTCCACAAATATCTTTGTCGATGCTCAGTCTTCAGCAGACTACAGGTAGCCGGTACTCCAGCACGAGGGAGGCCTGGCAGTGCCACAATATTGCCATATCTATCAATCATCCAATTCAGTAATCTGCGCTCTTCTCTCAGCAGCTTTCTTCCTGACAAAGATGCACCATCTCAGAGCTGCTTTGAGTTTGAGCCACCCAATAACAGCTTTGCCAGACGAACGTGTGCTGTCCTCCCTGATACGATAGTTAGAGGGCACGTCAGCGTTGTATGCATAATTATACTCGTTGCCATCAAAGGAAGCATGACCATGGCCACCCATACTAAATACACGAAGCACATGCTGCATATCTTCATTTTCAAGCATCTCGTGACTTCTTTTGCGAATCTCGTCCTCAGGGCAAAAATCCTCAAATCCTCTATAAGAATTAAGATTTGATGTGTTAACAACGTGGAAGTTTTGCACAGTTGACTTTGACGGACTAAGTGCCAGCACATTCTCACTTCCAGATGGATGAGCTGCTAGTGCTGTGTTGATCGGCTGGTCATGTGGATGGAACGAAGTGCTGTCTAACTGAATAGCAGCATTGAAGTTCATGTTTTGTGATTGCATCTGATATCTGCTGCCGGTATTGTCATTATACCCTAGTGAAAAGTAGACCATTCTTAAGGTAAGCAAAGTGGACATGAAATGTGCTTTTAAAGGCAGATAGTAGAGCACTTTGAGAGAAGCGTATGATTATAGCCTAATCAGAGACTTGAACCCTTTCAAAAGTTAAGTTTGCATATGAGAATTCCAAGACTCGTCGTGAGATAATTTGGCATGTATATAGTTATTAGTCATATGAAGCTTTTCGCTATAACTTTTCTTTTAATCAACTTTTTATATTTATTTTCCTGTACTACATTCGATATCTCTGCAACTCATGATCTCCAAACTAATACAGACAGAACCTCCCAAATGTCATATGCGGTTATCAGATTAGTCATGCATTCACCTTCCTGCCCAGTTTGAAACAGAATCAAAAGCGGAAGGCCAAAAAAAAGAAAGAAAGGAAGAGAATGTGAAGGATGAAAAAAGGAAAACTATGGATTCAAATGTCAGATGCAACCAAATCTCCCTTTCCCCCTCGATTTGTTATATTAGAATAAAAGTAGCCAGGCAGTTAACATATGAAAGTTTTGGGCATAATATAATCAAGCATCCATCTCATCTTCCTTTTTTATTTTTCTTTTTGCCACAGATCCACATGTTTACCAGCATTTCAAGTGAAAGATAGATACCTCCTATACTCAATCCTGAATTCAGATCCACAGAAGGATGCTCAGCAGGAATACTTTGTCTCCTGAGCTGAGCAAAAGAGCTTGACTGATCTTTCGGATCAATCTGTGAATCAACTGAACCTTTAGTTTGATCAAAGCCCAGGAGAGACTTGCCATCATATTCTATAACATGCGTCCAATTGTCATATGCTTTCTTCACCAGATTATCAACAAACTCCTGCAATATGAAACGGAAAGGTGTCTAGTCAACTCTTTTCAATTTGAGAGAACAACAGATTCCTTTTCCAGAACCCTATGCAGGCTGAAGGACAGAAGGAAGAAAAGTTGAAGCATGATATGTAAAGTGGAAAGAGATTGAGTAAAATCATCTGTGCATATTCTCAGAATTTTATCACGGATTGGCTTAATAGTGTAGTTGAATACTAAATTTGACATGCACAAATGCTTAACCAACAAGGTCGAAAGTGCGTAATGGGGAATTTACAGAAGAAATCAATATTGAGGAATTTGTACTGCTTTTTGATGTAACTAAAGTAACGGTGAAATTCATAAGAATAAGACAAAATATAAATAATGATTATTCGATCATTAAGGACAACCAACCTTCTGACTGTCAGAAAGAGAATCAACTGAATGATATTGTCCGCCAGCGATTAGACCACTAAATTCATAGATATTGTTAAACACTATACTAATATTCTTCAGCTCATCAGGATAGTAGACATAGAGTTTTCCACTTAGGATACAGGTCTTTGCATGCTCTAGAAGAACATCCCACATCTTATTCGACATTCCACTTCCCAGTATCTAAGAAGAAAATCCATAATCAGACGAACAGAATAAACAGATAATGAACCAAATTTTGAACAGGACCACTAATTAGACTTCTTACACTCCGAAGCCTTTGAGGGTCTCTCACTACAAGAAACAGAAAATCTTCTACTGTGAATATTCCAGCTTTATTAAGCCTCTTGTGGAACGATCCATCTTTCCCAATCTTTTCCAATCTCCAAACTTCATCATTCAGCGCAGGTGGGTAATGTTTCTTGTACACTACAAAACCATAAATTTAATGATTTATGACCAAACCCACAGACAACAGATTATTTATGTAAATATTTGACAGGACATGTACTCACATTCTCCTCTGTGATCCTTGACAGTGAAGGAATCTGTCTTTGCTTCACGGATATGGAAGGGCTCACAATAACTAGATGCAACTTTCAAACCTAGCCTAAACTTTCTACTCCTGATCCAACTAGAGTTATCTGTAAATGTCAACTCTCCAAGGGTTCCTACACCTTCCTTCAATGTCACTTGTAAGTCCCCAGTTAGAAGTGGCCTCTTTCCTTCCCGCTCTTTCACTATACGAGACTCAAATTCTTCTGGAGTCCACCCCTCATCGGCCTCATTGTTAAAATCACCTTCAAGCACAACTACATCTAATTTAATTGAGGATTCTGGACCTGATGTTACAACATGGCCTGTGTTTGCATCAAGCAAGACAACAAGTATTGCAGCACCCTGCTCTCCCTCCACTTTTCCTCCGGTAAAGAGAGGTAGTGACAACTTGGACCTGAAGTGCAACTGCAAATTTCTTCCATCACGCCCTTCAATTCTTTTTGGAGAAACCCTGCATGTTGGAGAAATTCAATATAAAGTGGTAAAGATAGCCTAAATGAAGGGAGCTTCAGTATTTAATCCAACAAGCTGTTCATGCAAGTAGCTTGCAGGCACTGTTTAAAATCATCTCATGCTCATCTTTTTCAAATTTCAATATGCTAGACTTGGAAAATCTTAGTTTTCCATCCAATTTCATGGAGAGATCGGGATACACCACTCCTATTTTAATTTTTGGTTTTCCACCCGTGTAATTGGAGGCAAGGCCTTAGGTCCATTCCCTTTGCCACCTTTGTAATATATTTAGCCCTTATTTGATGGTCATTATAAAGAGACATTCGGGGAAAATGATGTTTTGAATAGTGATTTTTTGGAAAATTTGTGGTTAAAATGTAGAGAAAATGTTTTTGAGTTTACGTACAGAATATTTTATTGTGTGAATGTGTGGTTGAAAATGAGTATGAGAAATAAAAAAAAAATAATAATTTCAAGAGAGTCAAACAGGCTTAATAAGTAAAAAGATGGTTTTTATGAAAAAGAAAAGACGCTTGCACACATAAATGTTCTGATGGTATACGTTTGGAATAACGACCACGAGGTTGTACTTCAAATTTGTTGACAAATGCAACTACTTATATGAAGTGGCAAAAGGACAAGTTAGAGTGCATTTCGTTTGCCGTTTCAAGTTGTTTACAGTTTTCAATTTTGCAAAACACAGAAAATGTGTGAAAATGTGTGTAATATGATATTTCTGAAAATGCATTTTCAAAATAAGGATAAATTTGTAAAATATAACTCAAAACACATTTTTGATGTTTTAAGTGTTTTCAGTTAAAATTCTGAAAACATTGATAAAATAATTTTTTGTTTAAATAAATTTTAGAAAATAAAAATGTAAAATTCAAAAAAAAAATTGATATATTCTAAAAAAAAAAAAAAAAACTCTAATATAAAATTATAGAAAAAAATAAATAAAAATAATTCAAGCTCTTAACGATTATTTACATAAAAATTAACACAATCAAAAAAATTAAGTCCATGTCATTAATTTTTATTTCTTATATTTTTTAACTCAATTTATTATTTAGGGCTTGTTTGAGCCTCATTTTCTTCAAAAAATGCATCTTGTAACAGTGTTATGATGGAGAATGCATGGTTAAAAAATAAAGAAAAGTTTTAGGTTTACGTATAATATTATTTTATTAAAGAATATGTGGGGGGCCAAATCACTGTTCAATAATGCATTTTCATGGAAAAAATGGAGCTAAAACAAAGGCTTGTTTTTATTTTATTTTGTAGCGAGAAAAAATATTATAGAATGCAAAATGTATATATTACTTGATAACATATTAACTTTTACTGAATAATCAAATTTCATGAAATAAAATGCTATAAAACAATTTTTCAAAAATTCAAACCAAACATGTCTTCTAATTTTTTGTTTTAAAAAATAATTTTTAAAGGTGACAAACCAAACGCGTTTTAACAATTTTAAAACAAACCCTCACAACAAAAAATTGAAAATGAACTCAAAACTGAAACAAAAATCAAACGGCCCTTAACGTTTAGCTAACTGAAAATTGATAGGAATGATATTGATGCCTAGAAAGAGGAAATAAATGGAATTTAAAGCAGTGGCTTACTACAATAGGTTAAGTTGTACCTTCCATTAAGTTTGGCGGGACCTAACTTTGCTAAAGCACGCTCAACTTCTTCGCTCACCTGGTCAGCAGAAAGGCACGTGTATATAAGTTAGAACCCATTAACATTGTTAAAGCATCATAAGCAATGGACCAAGAATCCCAACAAATTTGTGCTGCAAATTGAACTGAGAAATCAAGAACAGGAGGTTCCTTGGTTCACTGAATCCAAATGGTGAGAAATAACAAACACGTAATTGATCGACAGAGAACAATATTTACCAACCCCAAGAACATTCTAAATGGACTATTCATATTAGTATACAAGAAATCTTCTGAAAACAATCTGACAAGCATGTCCCTAACATCATTCAGTATTATTAAAGCAGAAAGGAAACGAACTCTGATGGAAGATTTATCTTTGCTATCAACTAATTTGACAAAGAGATTTAAAAGCGTAGAAAACAACTTGCTTCTGAACAGGAATATGGGATTTGATGCATAGACATTGAAGTGAATTGGAATAATTTCAAAAGCAAATACAACGATTAGAACAATCTCCCTGCAAGCATGATACCTCTGATTTCACTTGTTTAATTGAGTGTTAGCCCCACATTCACAATGGACTCTTATACAGGGATATAGGGAATATACGAGGAGAGAATCACAATACAATCTATAGTGAGAAGACACCAGGACAACGTGTATTTCAGCTAGTAACAGGTATGGTGCATAATAGAACATCACATACGACCTATATTCTTTTTATACGTAATAAAATATTATGCCTATGTTTGGCCCCCAATTTTTCAAAACTCATTTTGAACCACACAATCTCCCATAAAATAATTTTACATGTAAATCGAAACCTTTTCTTTATTTTTTAACCACACATTCTCCAAAAAATCACTATTTCAAAACACATTTTCTTACAAAAATGGGGCTCAAACAGGGAATATATCATGAGTCAAAACTCCTTAAGGAAGCATTAAGGAGTCATCACTTAATTGGTTCTCCTAGAAGTTCAACATAAACATTGATGAGTGAAAGAACTCTTGAAATATTTCCATTTTTGACAAGTAACTGTATTTGATTTTAGAGTTTAAGATCAACTCTTTCTATGCATTTATCTGCAGAAATAATTAAAGAACATAGAGCGTTAATCTAACAACCAATGGAAGGTAGGTAAGATCGGACATTTTTGGCGTATAATTTAGTGCATCACTATTATTGTCTATGTGGTCAGGTGTTCCATATTTAGAAAGCAAAATTCAGTAGAAAGACTAATTATCTTACAACTCTCCGAAGAACTGGTTCCAGGGATGAACAAAGTTTCTGGAGACTGTCCACCTTTAGTGCTTCAATAATAACACTGCATCGACCAGTATATTCCTTAAGAAATAGCTTTGTGAGCAACCATAAATAAGAAAGCATGAAGAGAGCTTCAAGAGTGAAAATACTTGACTTCCCAGAATATATTTAACAATGAGAACTATATTCTACAGGATATGTTTTTCTCGTTTTCAATTTTGCCGAGGGCCTCATGTGTTGACAAAAGGGGCAGATCACAAAAATTCACTAGAGGCTGCAGGAGTGTATTACCCAGATTGGCTTATTTGCAGCATTGGGTTAATTTTACTACTAATATATAAAGATAAAAACAAACTTAAGAACAAAACAACTTAGTAAATTAAGGATGAATAAAGCATGATATGGTTTTGACTGCACATATAAGATGTCTAAAGTTAATCTCCAAGCACGCAAACCACTTAACCAGCTTTGAGGTATGAAATAAGAAGTCATCGCACCCTCAATGGCAGGGTTCTTTCAAAACAATGTGGAAGACGGCTATAGATAATTACACAGTTCAACTCATATAGAGAGTCTGCAGACAACTTATTGCTCAAAGATATTATTCAATATTTTGGAGTAGAAGCTTGTCATTAAAAAATGTGAAATAAGAAGCGTTGTATTTTGAAAGATAGACGTCCATTTGATCCTGTTAACACCAGAGGGAGAAATCTATCTTAACGAGATTTGCATTCGCGTACCTTCCTTCGTTTCATCTCCTTCTAATTTTTACATTTCCGTAAATCCAAATTTGTGCGCTCTTGGTTTCAAAAAGTGAAAATTCTATCAGATATTTTACAGGTGTAAGTCATGATTTTATCATCTTCACATACAGAGCCGGACCTAAGGGGAGGCCCAAGAGGCCTCCGCCTCAGACCCAGATTTTCCAGGTGCCCATTTTTTATTTTTTTTTAAACCTAAACCTTCAGCCACCATTCACTTACCTCCATGCTCCAGCAAAATACAGAGAGAGAACCGTGACTCCGTGAGGCTCGCCGCTCGTGAAACCATGATTATTGTGTAAGTATTTACTCTTATTTACACCATAACTTATGTGTTGTTAAATTAATCTTTAACAATACTAGTAGAGTTAATCACTTTACAAGCGTGAGAATTGACGACTTGGAAATTAGATTGAATCAGGGCTCTAACAAAAATTCAATCTTTACAACAACCCTTATTGAGGCCGAAAGTTTGACTACACCAGAAGAAGCCAAAGCATTATGCCTGGATGTCATGGAAGATGAAATATCAGCACTTGAAAGTCCATTAAGAAGGATTTACCCACATATTGCTCTGCTGACTGAGATTCTTTTCTTTAAAATGAGGTGGGTTTTTATCCCTGGATTGGCAAGGCTTTCATGAAAAGCAAGAAATCTAAATGGGAATTGTACTAGATAAGGGGAGATTTCATGTCTGCAAGAATTTTACCGACAAAATAGTAGGTGATTGTCACTTATCAGTATTGTATTCAACTTTTTTGCCTATAAAATATTTGTAGCGTGCAAGAGAGAAAAAAGTAAATGGTTTAAATCTGAATTGTTCTTTTTGAATCTCTTATTTATATGCTTTTGTAGGTTTTGACTTCTGAGAAATGGGAAAATGTGATTCTGTGAAGATTGAAATGAGGTTCAATACTCTGCATATATTTCTGTAAGTTAGGATGAAATTGGAATTGGTTATTTGTTGATGCATATGGTTTTAGATTGGCTGATCAAATCCAACGATTTCTGGGCATTTTTTGGTGAAATCTTTCCAAGAAAAATGTTATTTACTGTTCGTTTTCAGTTTGCTTTCCACAGTTTTGTGATGCTCTGTTTCTGATGTTAGGCTTGGAGCCAATAAAGAATTAATGGCAGAGAATAGGGAAGAGGATATTAGTCTTGAAGCCAATAAGTTCGCTAAAAAGATGAAATAGATTCTGGTGACGATGAAATAGACGGTGATTGCCCACAATGGATTCACGGCGAATACTGCTGTTTTAGCTGTGAATTATTATGATAGGTTTGTTACAAGTTCTTGTTTTCATAAAGATAAGCCATGGATGAGTCAATTGGCTGTTGTAGCTTGCCTTTCTATAGCTGCAAAGGTGGAGGAAACTCAAGCCCCTCTTATAATAGACCTTCAAGTATGATGCTTTATTGATGTTCTTTATTGTTATATACATGTTGGATAGTACTCATTCTTAGAACTGTAAGCAGGGAGTGCCTAATGTCCTTATAAACCCACAACCCGGGCCTTCCACTAGCAACGTGGGACTCGGAAGTTGTAGTTATAATTACCGCGATAGAATTTTGGGCATTGATTAGTAGATGATTTACGTTATGCTTTAGTTCCGCAAGACTCTTTTAAATGAAAAAATGGATGGAGCTCAATTTTTTAAGTTCGCCTCAAGTCCGGCAAAACACAGGTACGGCCTTGTTCGCATACGCATATTTTTTTGTTAATGAAATATAATTCATGCAACATTTATCCAACAAGCAGCTCTTTTATGATGCTGCCAAGACTGGGATCAGCCATAACACTTGTAATGCAAATACCAAATGCATACAGAAGCTAACATCAATTTAGCGATCCTCAATACAAAAAGGAGCAATTAATACAACAATTCAAATGAGCTAAATACGGTTGCATAATAGTGTACTTGCATATTCAGATAAGGCAATGCGGATACACATAACTAAATAAAGTAAGAGATTTCCGAAAGTCAACACTTAAACGAACCAAATCAAAACTTTTGAATCATTCGCGTGTTTGCGTATGTTATCAATTAAGTAACTTAAATTCCCTAGCGAATCAATATCTAAATTCATAAGAACCCAAAAAAAAAATCAAAAATCATTAAAAAATACATAAATATTCATATAACTTTTGGTGTAAATTACCTGGCAAGAGCAGGACGTTTCCGATCAGGTTGACCTTCCTGGCTACTACTCGGATCCAAACTACGTTTTTCTCCAGCCGCCATACTATTTGATCTTTTCATATACCTCGTTTGCATTTTCTCGGAGCTCCACAAAAATAGAAAATTTCGTCCTCGAGATCCGATCTGATTATTCTATAGCAACTTATTTTTGTAAATTATTAAATTCTTTTGTCGCTTCCGAAGGTTAAAAAGTGGAGCGGAAAAGGGGAAAGGCAAAGCGGGAAAATTAAATGAGCGTCAGTTTCGGAGAACCATCTCTGTAGTTTCCAACTTCTTCAAAGTTCAATTTCTATATTCTGATGGCGAATTTTTGTGGAAAAAATTGTAACGTATGGAGAATTTAACGGTGTAGATGGCGTGTCTCCAGCTGCACATGGTATATGCTCACCGTCGATCATGCAAGCGCATTAGATTAGACTTGGCCTGGTTGATTGTCAAAATTGAGTACTTGACCCTGCTTGTAGCCTGATGCCACTCCAATTTGTTGTGTATATTGTCAATATTGCCCTTTCTAGTTTCCATATTTTTGTCTTAATATTAATAATACAGAAATGATAGTTGTCGAATGAAGTGTCTATTAGAGTGATTAATCGATAAAAACTACACGATACTGAATTTAGAACTTTAGGCTTGATTTATCCAAATTTTGACGAGGAAGCAACCATGCTCTTTAGTACGAAATTTTGAGTCTGTGTCTCTAATATTTTACCACAAGATAATTTCATGAATATCTAAAATTTTCTTTTTTGTAGTTGTGAAAGCAATTTTTTTTCTCTTTTAGTCTATCGGCACCGTACTCTATTCTCGTGGAATAATATATTAGCCAAGAGTCCAACGCACTTCGGGGGTCATTCTGAATGTTTAGTGGTGAAAGAAATTAAGAGCATGTTTGAGATCCATTTTTTTTTTTTTTTACAAAAATGTATTTTGAGATAGTAATTTGAAGAAGAATATGTGATTAAAAAATAAAGAAATTTTTTGGATTTGTACGTAATATTATTTTATTGAAGAATATATGATTAAAAATAAAATAAAAAAATGTATTTTAAAAATAACGAGACCAAAACAATGGCTAATTAAACTCTGTTTATCATACCATTGAAATATATTTGGGGTTTTTCTCTTCGTGCTTCGGTTTTTAGTTTTTAGTTTTGAATTCATTTTGGGTTTTGTATTTTGAATGTTCATTTTGAGATTGTTGAAAATGTATTTTTTGTCATTTTTGACAAATTGTTTTCAAAAAAAAAATGAAGTTTTAACTGGAAAACGGCCAAAACGATTTTTTTAGCGTTTTCCGTTTTCTTTGTAAATTTTAAACTCGTTTTTAAAAATTTGTTTCTGAAAATAGGTAAGTAAACGTATTTTCTGTGTTTTCAAAAATTGAAAATGGCCTGAAAATAGTAAAGAGAATAGACGCTTCGATTTTAAGTTTTGATATTTTTTAGTCTTTGACCTTAGGAGCAGTACTTGATGTGCATGATTTTTTACAAAAACAATCATGCTACACTTATCGAAAATGGCTGACAAATACTTTGAGAGAATACTCACAATAAGGTGGAGGGCCCACATTTTTTTGGAATTTTTTATTCACGTGAGGCATGCACACATGTGAGAGGTTGTCAAACTCGTTGTCATCCATTTTCGGTACAAATGGAAAAAATCTTTAAAAACTATGTGACTAGGAGTGGGCAAAACCCAAGCCAACCCATGAAACCGACCCGACAGGGTTGAGTAGATTTTTTGGTGTTTTTAGGTGGGTTTCGAGTATTGGGTTACGCTAGCGGGTCGGTCGGGTTGTGGGTTAAGTAAGACAACCCGGTAGAACACACACCGACCCGACCCGGCCAACATAAAAAATTGAAAAAAAAAAAAAAAGCAACTAAATATAAAAGGGAAAGAAGCCCCAGAATTTTTAGTTGGTCTTCTTTTCTTCTTCACTCTCCACTCCTGCTACACAACACAAAAAGTCCTAATCTTTCTCAGTTTCTCGTCCAGTCATTTTCTCTCAACTTGTGGGGTGGGTTTTGATTGACTCAAAGGTAAATCTATTATATCACTTACCCGATTCAGTTCAAGATTTGAATCATCACGCACGGGCGCGGCACAGTTGCACAAATCTATTTTTCTTATTTGATTTCTTTGATTCTATCTGTTGACTGTTTCTTTTGTTTTTTAGTTACTTCCTTCAACGAGTGTATTGGAATTGAAAGGCATAAGCAAGTTTTATATATATATAGTTATTTATGTATTTTCCCTTTCTATATACATAATAATATCATCGGAATTTTTGTATTTTCCCTTTCGCACGAGATCATTGGCACGCCTCCAGGCAATAATTTGTTTTCTTGTTATGTTGTACGCTTCATTTATGATTTATTAGAGCTAGGGTTCCCCATTGGAGGCCACTTTCGAAGTTGATATGTAAAAAAAATGAAAACCTAAAAGCATAAAGGTTGTTAATTTGGAATGAAAGTATCTCTAAACTTTATTTGACACAACTTGCCTTGGGATCAAAGACTTGAACAACAACTTAGCATTCTCAAGTAATATCATCCTCTAGAATTTCCATTACTAGCTTTACTTCATATCACGTCAGTAGTGTGTGCAAGTATATATCCAAGATCAAGCTTCTAAGTTCTAATTCAATAGATGGTAATGCCTGCAAAATTTACAATGGATGGAAATTCTTTAATTTAAGTGAATCAAGTTTTCTACTATGGAAGCTAAGAAATGGGAAGATGTTAGGCAGATGGAACTCTTTATTTGTAAAACAAGCTGAGAATTTTAATCAAGAACTGAAATTCGTCACCTTCATTAATTAGAAAGAATGCTGAATCTATAAGAAATGAGGTGGGGTTCTGAAATTTACAAAAAAACCAGTAATATTATAAAATTACCTTCTCTTATAATCACTCTCCAGGCAAAAAATGTATAAATATAAAAATTTAATATGCAACTCCACATAATTTGTTTACTCAGCAATGGAAATATGGAACAATTACTTAATGGAACATCTGAAAAACTTTCACTGATCCCCTTTTTTATTATGCAGACAAATCAAGCTTCCAACATTTTATTTTATGTAATCTGTTTACTTGTGCAGTTTAGAATCAACGTCTGCTGTTTTTTGTTCGGATTTATTTGGAGATTGCAGACAGTAGATGGCAACTCTTCTGAGATACAATGTTTACTCAGCTGCCACAAGTTTACTATATTAATTCTGAGATGCAATATTTACTCAGTGGATGACTATGTTAATTGTATTTGGGCGACTTTTTATTCGAACGGTTCTACGTTGTATTAAATATTAATCTTATTTGGATGATGTATTGGTTTTATTTAAAATGTATGGTAATAAATTACGCTTTGTCCAAACCGAACGACCCGACCCGACTGACACTTGATTGGATTGGGTTTCAACATATATTTGGGTTGGATTGGGTTGAAATTAGATCAAATCGATCGTGTTGGATTGTGTTTGAGTTTGGGTTGGGGGAAAAATCGACCCAACCCGACCCAATCCAACTCACTCTCAACCCTATGTGTGACAGCATCTAATTGGACCTTGGCAAAAAGGGGAGAAAAAAAAGACCATAATTAAACCTCGCGTACAGGCTTTGGTTGACAGAATCCATACGCAATAGCACTTTATCTGCCTCTTTTTTTTTTTAGCTTCCTATGAATTCCTGCCAAGTGTTATATAGGGATGTAAGCGGTCCGGTTTTACCCGTTTTTGACAGATTTTCAAATCAAACCGTTTAAACCGGTTTGAGAAAAACTCAAACCTAAACCAAACTATTTTGACCGTTTCGAAAAAATCTCAAACATAAACCTAACGGTTTGGTCCGATTTTAAACCACTGGTTTCGTCGTATATTTTTTTGCATGTCTACTTTTATGTCATTAATTTATCGAATTCAATATATATTTATATCTTACTAGCAATAAATCTAAAACAACTAAATATATCTACTATAAATTTAAATACCAACTAAATCCAAGTAAAATTATAGTAATAGTTTTTTGTTCACCTTTTTTAGGTTAAGATGTTACGATAACGTTACAATACAAGTCTAATAAACTAAATATAAGGCCTAAAACACATAAACTAAATATTTACTTGAAAGCATATAGTTCCATAATACATTTACTGAGACATTAATAAGACACCTTAATGATAAACTTTACGCCTGCTGGATCAAAATTCGAGACTTTAATAGGCTAACTAAGCCCCTGTTTGACCCACATTATATTTTTCATTCTCATTCTTCTACTTATTTTTAACCACATATTTTTCAATAAAATAATATTTTCCATTACATCATTAATTTTTCCTTATTTTTTAACCACATATTCCTCATCACACCTAGGGGTGGGCAAAACCCAAACCAACCCGAGAAAACCGATCAACCCGACCCAAACCGACCGGGTTGGGTCGGTTTTTTGAAATTTTTGGGCGGGTTGCGGGTTGTGGGTTGGGTAATCGGGTTGGGTCGGGTCGGGTTGCGGGTTAGCAACCCAAACCCGACCCAACCCAACCCAACCCGACAAAAAAAAAACTCTACATAAAAAAAATCAATCCTTAAGATACCAAAATCGACACGGCTATATAATTATATGCACAAAAGAACTCGAATAGAAAAAAATGTTAGCGGATTTAAAAAATGTTAATACAAAAGAACACATATAATCACAAGCGCAAAAAATTGACAAAAAATAGAGAACGGCCCAAACTCAAGAAAGTTGATATACAGCTAACAAAAATATGCCCTCTACACGAAAGTTAATTACTTGAATTCCATGACAAAACAAAATATATTAAGAAGATACTAAAATTCACATGAACCGTGTAATTACTCCAGTGAAAAGAATTCGAATAGAGAAAATAATTCAGAAATAAAATTTCACGAACCTTAAAAATGAATTTTGTAATCTAATATTGGCACACTGAATTGAAAAAGGAGGAGCGTGAATCGATAAATTTTAATTTTTGATTTTCAAGTCATCACTCGAATCAATTTTCATTCAACAACTATATTTTCAAAGATAATTGCCGTCAAATTGTGGGTGCAATATTGAGCAAACCCGTCTCGTGAATAAATAGTCAAACTCGTCTTTGTGAATAAATTTTTTTGAAAATGAGATAGTATTTTTTTGTAAAAGTTACTAATGAACATATCATTGGATTGTACTATTTTATTTTTCAAGTTTATTAACATTGGATGGCTAACGGTTATATTAATGTTATTTTACATCAAAAAAATGGATGATTTTAATTTTTGTGTAATAAATTTTTCTCAAACCGACCAACCCAACCCAACCCGACCGACACATAATTGGGTTGGGTTGGGTTGGGTTTCAACATTTACATGGGTTGGGTTGGGTTGACTTTCTAACAAACCGATAATGTTGGGTTGGGTTTGGGTTGGGACAAAAACCGACCCAACCCAACCCACGCCCACCCCTAATCACACCACTTCAAAAAAATGCATTATCTCATTTTAATATGCACCAAACACACTCTAAATAGATATCATCATTATTAATTCAACACACTTAAATAAATAATTTAACAAAATATCTAAGCATACAATAAAATACAACAATTAAATTGATACAAGTATAGTTGCCACTGAAGTCATTGTTGGTTTCTTTTAACTTATTAAACAGCTCATCTACATATCAAATTGCACATGAACATTTTTTAACTTCTATTGACATATTTTATCATGTCTAATTCAATCACAAAACAAGAGTATATCCACACAAAAAGAATAGAATCATGTACATAGTAGATAAACTGTTTTCATCAAAGTGAATAAATTTATTTCACAATCATCCAATAGTTGAGAGAAATGCGAAAGCCATATAATTTCAGATTTCTTACCTCAATTTGCTCAAAAAAATTATTGATTTAAAACTTTATTCGTAGCAAATATTATCATTAAAAATCCAGAATCTCTTTGTCTCTGATTTGGTGTGATGCTAGTGGCTCAAGGTTGTGTCAGGTGTCGGCTGAAGTTCATTTGAATTTTGAAGAGGAAAAATGATTTTGATATATTAGGTTAGTTTTGAGATTATTAGATATAAATTGGGATTATTGGGTAATAATAATATATATGTAATAGACAATTAGAAATTGACAACAATACTCTCACATGACAAACCTGTTGAATTTTACATATTTGGATTTTTTTTTAAAATTTATATATTTTTTCACCGATCCGGTTTGATTTTAAACCGCAATTGAAATTCTCAAACCTAAACCAAACTGTTTTTGACCGGTTTTGTTTGGTTCAAAATCATTTCGTTGACGGGTCCACGTGGCACCAAACCGACTGTTTCTAAAATGAGGTTTCGATTCGATTTTTCGATTTGACGATTTTTGCTTACAGTCCAGTGTAATATGTGAAATTCTTCTGTGAAATAAATCTATGGCATGATTCTACGTTTAGGCGTGAAAGCTGATGTTGGATATGCATATTTGCACTGTTGTTTTAGTAGTTCAGTATGGTTGCACATGCTCTCGCAATTAAGTAATTATAAATTATATTTTCTCATTTTTCTATTATACCAAATTAAGAACAAATTATAATTTCATTATAGATTATATATAATTAGTCAGATGATAGATCCAAATCTGATTTTTTTGGTTAAAGTAATTGACTGGTCCAGAATGCCAGCAAAAAAATTCGTTATTTAATGACGATGGATATTTAATAAAACTTATTAATTATCCATGATCTCCTGCTACATATTATAAATTAAAGCTCCAACTATAACTAATAATTACTTTTGCCACATTAGTTTTTTAGGTCTATTATACTTTAAAAGATGGTGTTTGGTAAATATTAAAATTGAAAAGTTACCCGTTATTGTTGACTTTTTTTAGACGAGTGAGATCCAATAACGGCTATATTTTCAATTTTAATTAGATTTTGAGCTATAGCAAACACGTCTTTGGACATATGAGAAGGAAAAAAAGTGGGTAAAATTGTTGGCAGAAATGATCACAAAGAAAAAGTGAAAACCTATAGGGACTATACTGCAGAGCACGGCTTAAATGAATAAATCTAGTTGAAATTGAATAAATGGGAAGACGGAAAATTTTAAACCATTCGTGAGACAGAGTTGTCAAAAGACATAAATCTAGTTGTCGTTAACTTGTACAAAAAATTTAAAGGGCCATGCATAAAAAATGTCCGCGTCATCATGGACAGGGAAGTGGCATATAAGTAAAATAATCTATAAGAAAGAATTAAAAGTTGGCGTCGGAAAAGTACAATTTTAAGGGAAGAAACGAATTATCTAGAGGATCTAAATATTAAGGGCTAGTTGTGCAAAAAAAAAAAAACTTGATTAACGGCATTAATCATAATCCTCCAAAGTCACGTCGTTAAACTCTGACCACTTAAGCCACTTTCTTGCTACTAAAGTCTTAATTTATACTATCTTTGGCTTTTAAATTAAACGAAAAAAAGGGAGTTGGTGATACATATCGACATATAATCATACATCAAAGAATGAAGCTATTTAGAGTCAATATCAGTCACAATGACGATATAAAGAACTTAAACTAGTGATAGATGTCATTTTATTTAGATTTAACCTTGTAATTGATTTGATATTGAATAAACAAACAAGGAAAAGAAAACAAAAAGATAAAAATAAATAATAATAATAAATAGCGAAATATCTGCCCCCACTTCCCTGCCACCACGACCGTCGGTCTCCGGCCACCCCCTAATCCAAAGCTTGCATGAGTAATTAAGAACTCTATTTGACACACAAAGGGGTTGTACAATTGGTTAGGTCTTGAATTTGCTCCACAGTGATCACCAGTTCGAGTCCCCTCGTGGCCACTAATGTGAGTATCTGATCGTAAATCTCAGGACCTCGTGGAATTAGTCGAGGTGCTCGCAAGCTGGTTCGAACATTCACGATTATCAAAAAAAAAAATAAGAACCCTATTTAATTGTTATTGATTGACATTCATTTATCATTACTGACACTAAACACTAGTATAGGTGTCAATACATGATAGATCAAATTAAATAAATCTCATCACAACATATTTAATTAAACATGTAATTTAATACCACTTACATGTCACACGGACGGGTACTCTTAACACTATTAATGCCAAATAACACTATTCTTACCATTAGCCATTATCCTATTAACAAATGTAATTATGCGCACCGAAATTGTGGAAAAAAGTGATATTCCTAGAAACCTCACTAGAAAATGTTTGCCAGATTTCACTGCATGTAGACTTCCAATTGGTTGTTATCTAGGTTAATGATGGCATTTTGAACGAAGAAAATTCTGGAATATTTAAATAAACTAATTACGATTATTGACATTATAAATAATTGTCTTCTACTGTAAGTTGGTCAACGTAAACTAGTGAAATCAGAAATGGAGTGTTGATCATGTTAGAATCAACTTCTTTGGGTCAGAAAAAAATTTAATTGAAACCAAGTCGGCACATGTGGACTTTCAATCGGAAAAAAGACGTATATGTTTGATTACAAATAGAGACGCACATAGAACTTTAAAGTTAAAGGGCACAATCGAATTTGCAAAAAAGTTGCGAGAAATTTTACAATCAAAAATTTACGTCCAAAAAAATCTGACCCCATGTGATTTTGCATCCGAAAATTTACATGGGATATGACTTTTTCGGATGTAAAATTTCGAAATTAATAAAATGATAAAAATTACATTGAGAAATTTGTATCACAAAAATAATAAATGTTAATGAAATAATTGATTTTTTCTTTTTTTAAAATGCGAGTTAGATGTCATGTTTAATGTATTTTTAACTATTTTAAATATTTTTTTGGACTATTCGATATGCTCATAATGTAGTTTTTGAAATAAGTTTCGAAATGACATAAGCAATTTTGTATATTCGATTAGCGTACGATCATCGAAATTTTTTTAAAATTAGTATGTTATCGAAATTCAAATTTATTTTGATTTTGCCCCGTTTGGTGAAGATTAAAATCAAATATTTATTAAATTTTGATAAAAGTTAAATAGTTATGAATTTCTTGAAATAAGTTATTAAAATTAATTATTAACTTTGATTTAGATTAAAATTTAGATTTCAATCAATATCAAACATGATTTTATAAAATAAAAAAAAAAAATCTCAAAAGTTGGGGCGCGGGTCCGCCAGACATGCAAGTTTCGTGGATATTTCTGATTTGATTTGTTTTGTTTTAGAAGGAAGAAAGGTCAGCTTAAAATACAACAATGGACGACCTCGTCGTCGCTGGAAAACTTGACCGAAAGCTAATCACTTCAAAACCTAACCTAATCCACCGTCCATTTGGAATCTCGAGAAGTTAAATACTCAACAAATAAAGGTTAACTTACGCGTTAAAAAGATTGAGCATAATAAAATAATTAATTCTTATCTAATTCATAAAGACGTCTAACGATAATAATGAAATGGTCTAAGTGTTCGTGTAACTCTTTGTTTGTACACATATTTAAATAGGTTTAACATTTTCTTATTAATAAGTAAGAGAAGTTATTTATTCTCACAATAAAAAATATTATTTTAAAAATAAATTATTATTGCTGAAAATATGTAACTTGTTTGTTATTAAAAATTGGATCAGTCTACTTGTACATAAAAGATTACATAAAATAATGTAGAATGAAAAAGTTGATTGTGTTTTAAACTGATAAGCTGTAGAGTGTCATGTGACGTTATATAATTATTTTTGTAATCCTTGATGTACACGTAGCAAAATCCTTAAAAACTTGGGTCCGTTTGAGTGCAAGAATGAAATTTGGGTGGAAAGAAAAAATGAATTCTAAGAAATTGAATTGTTTAGACTTGTTTTACTAAGAATTGTCAATTAATTGTGTTTGATTAGTATAATTTCTCACCAAAAAAATATTGAAATTTTAGATCTTTTGATGTTCGTTTGACTTTGTTTTCCCTGAAAATTGTTAAAAAAAAAAAGTTGCATAGAAAAACTTTTTGGTGGGAAGAACGTTTTCCTCAAAAATCAAGAAAATGTGAGCATGTAGATAAAAAATGGAATTGAAGTGCAATCAAATAGTGCCTTATATTAAAATTTCGTTTACTTGAAAGTAACTTGCTCAAAGGAGAAATTTTTAAACTTAAACCAAACAAGAACTACTTGCGGGTATCAAGATAATAAAATTTTACTTGTAAGTTAATAATTATATAAAATTTCACTTATAAGTTAATAAGCACATATTGAAATAATTTTTTTTTTTGTCAATAATAATAAAAATAAATAAATTATTTATCTCATTCATTATGACCACATTCGGTGTAAAGAGTTTTTGGACGAACAAGTCAAAACTTGTTAGAATTGTAACGATAACTGCACACATAATTTAAATAGAACATCTTAAAATTGTTAAATATTTTCAAAACACCCTTAAAATAATTCAATCCAAGAAAAAATAACAAATTATAAAATAAAAAAAAATACCACACAAAACCATTTCACATCGACAAGAATAAAGGACCAATTACTTTTGTATTCCTTTACAGAACCGACCCTTTCTATACTCTTTTGAGCACAATTCCAACTCAAAAGCCCACCTAACGAATTCACCAAAATTGAAGCTCTGTATAATACTGTATTTTTTTTTTTTTTGGAGAGTAAAATAATATTTTCAAATACCTATTCACAAAATTAAATTCAAACTCATAAATATATCTAGACACCACGATTAATCATTTCCATATACCGATTCAGTGACTCCTGTCTCTGCATCCTCATTTCCTCATTGAATTTCTTGATGAACGCTTCAACCCGGCGATTCAACTCCTCATGACCCACCGACAACTCTTTCCGAACTTTCAAACTTGGATATGAACTCAAAGGAGTCTCTAATTTGTTCACATGATTTGAATGGCTCCCAGTCATGTCCGGCTCAGGATCTTTCCACGTTTCTTGCTTTTTCCACTGTCTCGTCAATGGTACATGACGTCCTTCCGTTATCATTTTCCATGTGCTTTCTAGCGTCTCTTGCGTTTTTGGCCTCGCCACCCTCAGTGACTTTGTCCCTGAAAAAATAATAAAAATCAAATTTCAATTTTGTTACGAAGTAATGAGACAAAATAATCAACTAATCCCCCTTCAACCAAAATCTTCAATTTTGGACGAAGTCATATTTCCTTGCGTAATAAATAGGAAATTGCTTTGCAAAACTGGCAAAGAATATTCGAAACCACGGTGTCAAGCTTTGTGTAGCTTGAAATTTGAGAAAATGGACGACGGGAGTCTCTAATTGACGGCTACCAGCTACTGAAAGTAATTTTAATTTTAAAAGAAAATAATAGATAGAACAGTTTAAATTCGGCGTACCTTCGGGACTGGATTTGAGATTTTTCCGGTGATTACCGAATCTAGAAGAAGCCAAAGGTTTCTCCCTTATCGGTAAGAGGAACGGCGGAGAAATTGTACCCTGGGGTGGAGTACTGTACGTCGAATTGGAGACAATAAAATCGTCCTCATCTTCAGCTTCTGCAACGCCGTCATTTTCCATAACCTCAGAATCGTTCACCACCACGTGCTTCACCTCGACAGTTCCATCTTCACTCTCAGAAACCAAGGCCGTCTCCACAACGGTGCTAATATCAGTTGGAGTTGGTATTGAGGTAAATTCCACCGACGGAGGCGTTTTCACTGAAATTAAATGCTCAGATTCAACGGAAGGCTCAGATTCCCTGTGGTGGAAGCGAGACGCAACAGCGATGGTGATGATTATTCCGTTGATGATGACATATAGATAAGGAGGCTTGAGCCACGACAGTAAGATGGACCAAAGCGCCGGGATTTCATGAACTACGCCGTGTATAATTACCGGAACGAAGAATCTTACCCCCACAGCTAGAGACACAATTCCAGCTGAAATCAAGAACAACTTCAGCGAAACAAACCACGTGCTATTTGATTTCATGAATCCTCCTGTTCGAATCGTCGATGAATTTTTATATCGCCGGTGAATATTCCGGTAAAAATCTGTAGTATATAGGTGTAAAGAAAATGCACTTTATTTAGTAGTGAGGAGCCAATGAATGTGTGGATGCATGGGGATGTGGAAGTATATAGGTGAAGAGAGGGGGACGCGGTTTGTGGGCTTTTTTTGAGGAAATCTGGGCCGTTGGATGGGAGACGGCTTCAGTACGGAGAGGGGAAATGAATTGAAAAAATATATAATGTTTGATTAATTAGTTTTAAAGTTGCTTCATTAAGCAGCACTTATCATCAAGCATAGAGGCCTACCCATAATGAATATTAATCCGTTTTGCTTGTTAATAATGAATTCAATATAAAGTGCATCGATTTTATAAACTAATCAAACATCATTTTTATCTGCACGTTTTGTAAGATTCTCTATTTACAAGTTACCTAAGATTGACACTTTGGCTATAATGCGCGTGGGTGTACGAGTGTGTTAATTCAGTTGTCCGACAAATGTTTGAAGAAAGAACGCTAAGACGATTAATTATATTCAAGAGAAATCTCGATAAAGTCACGATTGTCACCAAACATGTCGTGTTTGATGACATTTTCCATCACAAAGTATCCAAGGATATTTTGATTCTATTTATTTTCCATGAAAAATGTCAATTTTCTACTCAAATTCATACTTTGAAGTGTTTAGTTGCTATTTTTTCCATGAAAAATATTTTATAACCTTTAAAAGAAGAAAATATTTTATTTTCTAAAATATATTTTTCATACCAATCAGACACAATCTACTATCTTTACTATTTAAAGGTTTTGTTCCCCTGGTAATTACAGTTTTTATTGTTATGTTAACTTGATTTACACGAAATATCGGGTTTTTTTTTTTTTTTTTTTTTTTTTTTTTTTTTTTTTAATCGAAGAAATAGATGCGGTCTATTCAAAGTATTTTCATAGATTATATCAAAATCAGATGAGGGAAGAAAATTATGATAAGTTAACAAATAATTAATAATAGTCCAAAAATGCTATTTATGACATAATTTTGTTGGTTATATAAACATGTCAGTCCTCTGTGTGGGACCCTTTTCTTATCCATTCATCCTCCAGCTTAACACTGCCATTACCATACATTACATTGAATCATCCATAACTTGGGTCCATTCTTTAAAAATAAAAAATAAAAATGCTTTATCTTGTTAAAAATAGTTTTTAAGAACTGCTAACATAAAATAGCTTACTCTGAAGCTACTTTATAAGAAGTAAAAACAAAATCAAAAGCCCTACGAAATGAACCCTTCAACAATCAAGCGTTAGGTTTCATACTCCGTATTAGATAGAAGGCACGGGCTTCAATTGTTTTCGTATTATTCATAATAGGAAGAATTTCATAACTACAATAATTCAAGAATACAATTCCAAAATTATCAAACTTATTAAGAATTTTCAAAAAAGACGGTACGTGACTGTGGCATCTGATAAATGTTGTGACTAGTAAATTGAAATTAAAACAAGTCATAGTCACGTACTAAGTCCTAAATCACACGAGGTCACAATCTCGTACAACACAATTAATAGATCACAGTCACAAATCACACAATTTATAAGTAACAAATCTTTTATCCAGTTTGGACAAGTCAGGTAGCTATTTTTGCTTCTTCAATTGGTTTATAACAATTTCAAAGATATTCGTGTATTTTAAAAAATGAAAAATGAAAAAGTCGGTTTAAGTTATTCAAAAGTTAAAATAAGGTAGGTTTGTATAACTTTCGAAAGTCAGCGGTGTATTTTAAATAATTAACCTTTGAAAATATCTCTATAATTTGCCATAATTAAAAATTCTACTTGAAATTGATCCACAAAATTTTAGCGAGGACCGGTACGTCAACAAATTAAGTTTGAATAATCAAATAATAATGTTATCTTAAACTACAATTCGTTAATTCGATTAAGTTAATATTACAACGTTGACAAGTTATTTGAAGTCATGCTGAAGGGGACACTTAGGTAAAATCTTAAAAGCTTGAAAACTTTTTTGATGGACCATGGTACGTAAAACCTTGCTTAAAGGGCAAGGTCACCCAAGAATCTATAAATCATTTTTCTCTATTTAATAATTTGAAATTAGTGAAAAGCACGATTTAACCTTTAAATGGTATTATAAAAATATGTTGAACACATGAATTAGAGAGAAATGAATAGCCCTTTATATTTCAAGAATTCAAGAAATGAATATGTTTAGTCACTGTCTGATAAAAGTTGATAAAATATGCGGTTAAAAAGTTGCGTGTCATATGAAATATATAGTTCAAAATTAATTGTTGAATTTGACTTGAAATTTTAATTGAATGTTAATCAAAATCCAGCAAGGGCTTAATGAGTTGAAATTATGCCCCCGTTTGGGCCACGTTTTTTTTTTCCATTCACATTCTTCTACTCATTTTCAACCACACATTCTTCAATAAAATAATATTTTTCATCACGTCAATAATAATTTTTCTTCTTTTTCAACCACATATTCTCCATCACATCAATCAAAAAAATGAATTTTTTTTAAAATAATGTGCACCAAACAGAGGCTATATAAAAAAAATAAAAATTCTTCACTCCATTTTTTAAGAAAAGCAAATCATGGGTGCCCATCAAAATTTAATAATTGAAAGCAAAATAATAATAATAAATTTGCAGGATCCCCGGGCCCAAACCTTACGGGTGTGGACAAGGTGACCGACCATTTTTTGCCCAATGAAAAAAGGACGGTTCTCTTTCCATAATGGAAATTCATTCAAAGCCGGAAAGTGAAACTGAAATTTTTTATTCCTTTCTCGTTCAAATCAAAGCAGCTTTTTTATTACGAAGTTTAGATGAGCAATCCATCCTTCACCATTTAAGTCAAAACATATGTCACGCTACTATTTGAGTTAGAAATTGAACACTATTCTACTACTGGATTTTCTCGATTTATGAGTGCCGTGTCGTGCAAGCTAATTGATTTTTTATTTTTTTCAAATTAAAGATGCACATTCAATATTTGACTTAAACATCGATTTATCATCATAATATTTGACTTAGACATGGATTTATAATAATCAATCTTGTTGATTCCACTATATTCTTAAGGCACATTCATGGGAGGACAATTTAATTTAATTTCTATATTGTTATTGATGCTATCAAAAATTTGTATCTGAATGAACTCAAATTTGATGGATGAACTCCGCCTGATCGATGCTCAATACCTTAAACAAAGACGTCGATGTGTGTTCGCGTCTCCTCTCCGATGCTAAGTCATAAAATTATGCAAGAAGTATGCTGGGATGTTATGAAAAACGTACCTGAATAATGATGTTAGGTTATGTATTTATAGACGTTGGAGGTGGAGTCCTAAAATGACTTAACCTTCTGTAGTTTTTTTCCTAGTTATTTAAGGTCTTTGTGTTGTGTCAGAAATGCACAATTTGAGTTATGGTTAAATTTGTAATAAGTTAGGAGTTTGTATTTAAGTAGGACTAGCATTCTTATGAAACATGCGATAAGGTCCAGGGGACGTGAGTGAGTTCTCGTACAACTTTATGCTAGTTAGATGTATTAGCTGCATATGCGTAACACGACCTTACGCTAAGTATAAGCATTAGCTGCATGCGCGGTACACGACCTTACGCTAATTAAATGTAAACTTTAAATAGAGTTGTTCGAGACGAGTTTTTAATATCTTATAAAATAACGTAAATGTACATGGGCGCGTAGGACTTAAAAGGAAAACAATTTAGGGGCATGCAAGCCGAAGCTAAAAACTACCAAAAGAATTTAAACCTAACATAATGCAAATTGAAAAAAGAAAAAAAACTAAGTAACCACGATGCTCGAGGTCAAGCTTGACTTCCGAAAATTGCATGATGTTAGCCTTGATCTCTTGGATGCTAGTAACATAGCATTGCCTAGCCACTGCTTGGCTTCCTCAAACTACCCTCGATCCCATTACTTGTAGGAAATTTCACTGCCGGTGATATGTTGAGACAATGGCCTTGATCCCATTCAGCAAGGGTCTTCCAAGTATGACGTTATATGTCATAGGAGCACGAACTACTTGAAAAGTTGTGATCCGTGTTACCTATTTCCCTTATAATCCCAAGGTGAGAAACAACCCTACAATGTCTTTTGAAATAATGACACATCCTCTGAACCCCTAAAGGGGGGATTTCATCGGCTTGAGCTGCTCAGCTGAAATGCCAATTTGAACGAAAGCCTCATGTGACAACACATTAGCTGCACTTCCATTATCCACCAGAATTCTCCTCACCTCACAGTTAGCAATGATCGTCGATATAACCAAGACGTCGTCATAAGGAAAAGACACGTCTTCTAAGTCATTTGATCCGAAAGTGATGTCTTTCAAATTAAAGATGCGCATTCAATATTTGACTTAAACATGGATTTATCATCATAATATTTATTGTGCATGCCAAATTATAAATATATCATTGTAAAGTAGATTCTTCTCCTACGAGTCCTTTTATAAAAGCTTCAAAAGCTGACCTACATAAGCTTTTTGTCTAAAAACTTGGTTAAATAATCTTGTTAGTGACACTTTTTTTCTTTCATTCAAATCAAAGGCTTTGATTATAACATTTTTGGTCCTACTTCATGAATTTATTATGCACCAGATTCTTTCCTTTATCTCAAGGAAGGAATGCCCAGATTTTACTATTATTTTCAGTGTGAGACCCATTTTTTAGGTAAAATGCATTTTGGAACAATAGATTGATGAAAAATGTATGGATAAAAATAAAGATTTTTTTTGAATTACATGTAATATTATTTTATTAAATAATGTGTGGTTAAAAAGAACAGAGAAAATTTTATTTTTGAAAAGAAAAAAAATGGGGATCAAATTGAATTTTTTATTTTTTATTTGATCAGATTTTTATATTATTTTCAGAACTTTTAAGCCAAATCATTATGGTAAAGGTAGTTGTAGAGACCATCCATTGATTCCATTCCACATTTGTGTAATTTCAAATTAATGGTAGTTGACCAAAGACTCTTCCACTCAACCTCGTCTTAAAATAAATATTTCAATATTTAGAGACAAAAATCTTAAATATATTTAAAAAAATTTAAATTCGAAAAGAAAAATAAATTAGCAAATGCTTACCTTTTTGGATGGTTCTTGATAAATGCTAGCCCATAACTTCTTGAATCCAAAAATACGTAAAATAAAAAGGAAATAATTGAAGTCCATGCCTAAATCTGGTACAGTATATGGAAAATGAAACCTTTTGACTCTAAAAATATAAATACGGATCAATTCAATGTATGGCAGTGTCACTGAGATAGGATAAATCATAAATGATTGACGGATGTTTAAAGGTAAATTATAAGTCGTTTAATTGGTTAAAGTTAAAAATAAGTGAGTATTCATCTTGAGACATCGTTGTCAAGAATGAAAACGAGTTCTTCTGAACAATTGTGATGTCTTAATAAATTCTCTTTTTTTTTCAGTCAAAATTCGACTTTGAAAGAGGGGAAAGCATATTCATTTCTCCCATGCTTTCCATTTTAGTTATTTTTTTTTTAATTCAACGAATGATAAATTATTTTCTACTTTTGAGTTTGCATTTGGTATTTCAAGATTGAAAACGAGTCCTATTGAACACCCGTGATGCCTTACAATAAAATTCTATTTTCTTTTTATTAAAAAAAAAAATGCAAATTCAACTTTGAAATAGTAGAGATTGAAAGAGAGAACCATAAAAAGCATATCCATTTCCCTCGCGCTTTCCATTTAATTTAATTTTTTTTATTTGTTTCGCCTTTTTAGACGATAAATTATTTCCCTATTTAATTTGGAGGGAGCTTGAAAATACGTAAAAATACTTTTTATTTCATTGATTACTAAATTTTAAAACATCTCCGACTAGTCATGGAATGTACCAAATTGTTATGCTATCCTGGTTGTGTATAACTAGGCAAGTCACTCCCCGGGTCAATTAATCTCAGCCCGAGTCGCCGGGAGAGCTAAGCTTAATTTTCCTCATTCGATCTACTTGCCTATGCACAAGTTGGCTTGATCGCCCTTAAAGTTGGCCATTTTGGCCCGCTACAGTGTTGCAGCTTTTGCAGCAAGAAAAAAGCGTCAAATGATTGACGATGCCTTATGGTCCTTTTGATTGTAAATGTGTAAAATAAGTGGAAAGAAAATATTTTATATGAAATTGTTTTACTGAAAAATGTAATTAATTGTGTTTGAATGATATAATTTTTTATGGAAAATGTTGAGGGTTTGGTGTCCGTTTGACTTCTTTTTTATGAAAATTCTCCATTAAATTGATAATATTTTCTACCATTGGTCTAAAATTTGTTCCAATTGTCAAAAAAAAATAAAAAAATAAAAATATCAAATACCATTCGTTTGACTTTATTTTGCATGAAAATTATCAATAAAAGTGAAAAAAAAAATACCATTGTGTCTAAAAAAATTTACAATTGCCAAAAAAAAAAAAAAAAAAAAAAAAAACCTGGAAAAAATTTACCAACCAAAACATCAAAAATTTATTTTTCTAAAAAATGTGAAAATTTTGGAAAATTGGAAAATGAAAAATCCATAGAAAATGTATAGTATCAAACGGACTCTTAGGTTACTATCATATCACAATTGATTTATCGGACCATGATTGCCTAAGAAATTTGAACACTTTCAATGTTTTTTTTTTTTCTTCCTTTCTACCTCACCATTTTTCTGTTATAAAATAAGTCGAGGCTGCAAGTTTTGCCCACGGCTCTCGACTCTCTATCTCTCTCTAGTCTCGATCTCTAGAGTTATATTACTTTCATTATAATCACTATTATAAATTCAATTTTTTTAACTCCCGCTTTGTCTGGTATTCACATTACATCAATTAAAAAAAGATTTTCAATCTCTACGTCCGTATTTTCTTGTGCTTTTGTGCAATTCTAAAGGCTAGATTTTTATTCTCGTTGCAGTGTTCGATCCCTGAGTGGAATATTGTTTGGAGTTCATTCAAAATAATTTAAACTTCATTTTGCAACAAATATTTTCTCCTTACGTGATAGAATAAGAGGATTGTGTAACAGGTACTCTGATTTCGACTATACCACTTTGAAACTTTTCTAATTCGAAATGTACGATAATCATATGTTTGGAGTACTAGTATCGGATGAAACACCGATCAAGGTCAAGTTCTTTAATTTACGTCAGCGGTAAAATGCATAACGGTTCCACTATACAATAATGAAAGTAGAATAGAATCACGTCGTTTGCAGAATATGACCTTATATCTTTTCATACGCGTCTATATACCGCAATTGCATACATAACACGTAAAGTAGATTTTATTTATTTTATTTGTCTATAATGTCTGAATAGAGGGGAAGGATTTTTACATTTAGCCCCTGTTTGGTTCATCTAAAAGAAATGAATACAAATTTAAGTCAAAATCAACAATTAATTTTAATTATATTTTACGTGTCTCACAAATTTTCAACCACATATTCAATCAATTTTTTTTTTTATTATTATCAAAATCTACTAAAATCTGATTTTTATCTAAATTAAACATGGGCTTAATTTTATCAAACATTTTTTACAAAATTGAAATTTTCGATTAAACCATTTACAAATTTTCGACTACATCGCATTTCGAAAAAATAATAAATAATCGTCATTAATTAAAAAATAAAAATAAATAATCTAGCCGGTGAGTGGCTCGTGATCTAGCTCGGATCGCCCCACCAACCAGCGAGTTGGAGGGCTGAGCCGGCCCAACTTTTTGTAAACAACATGGCTCATGCTCCCCAACTGCTCCCGCCCTTTAACATCACTACAGGATTTGTCACTCTGCCCTCAATGTTAAAAATGAATGGATGCATGAATAATAGATATTCACACGTAGCATATTTGAACGTTAATTTTTGCCATGTTACCAAAGTTCTATGGCTAATAAAAAAAATTGTCAAAGGTGAAGTATTCAAATTTTTTTCGCCTAAAGGTACACTCATAAACATTAAACCTTTGACTTAATTTCGTTCTCCTCCTCAAAAAGTGTACACTTCAATTATCACCTATGGACGCATAGCCCATTTAAAGAACCGTATAAAGTGATCCAATATGTACCGCAAATTTTGGTGTGTTTTGGGTTAGACTTTATATTTGGGAAAAATTCATGGGTCAGACATTAACTATGACAAAATCAATAATCAGGCATTAAGTTTCGTACTTGCAAAAGTCAGGTTATTAGTAATTAGTTAAATATTAATTCATATATTAACAAATCAATCTTCCCCCGTCCTACAGAGCCGGTATTTTTCCGTTACATTACCTTCCATTAATTGCGCTTCCAATTAAGACATCCTAAAATACCAAATCACGTCCCAAAAACACCATTTCAGCTTCGTTCCAACGGAATCGCTCTCGTTTCATACTGATTGCATTATAATTACAGTTCCGGCAATCACAATTCCAAGCCATTGATATCCAGTCACATATGCAGATTCTCGTCGGCGGTCACGGGTGTTAATCTTAGGTCACAGAACAATTCTGTTCGTATTGTTGGATTGGATTGGAGTTTTAGGACATATGTGACTCAGAAGACATATGTGACCTAAGCTAAATCGGTATTAATATTCACAATATTTCTTCAACATTGCATAAATGATGTATGTACACGTCTGTTTGCTGAATGAATCCCAATTGTCAGTGGTTTTGTTGGATCGTAATTACACTTACAGTAAGCTTGTGGACACCGTAATAACAGAGTTCAATTTGGATCATACGAAGGTAGCCGTCACAATTCAGTATGTACTGAATCTTGATTTACCACCGGTTATAATAAGAAGTGATAATAATGTACTATCTCTAAAAGGCATGGATCGTGACCCTTCTAAATACCCATTACACATTGAGATCATAGACATTGGTCAACAATCTATTGCAGTTCCAACTGATGTACACGTTACCAGAGAGTTTTCATTACAACATGTGGTTTCAGATATATGTGATGCAACTATTCAACCAAGAGGTCACATATTGGAACAGGAAGTCACAGTTGTAACTATTGCTGATCCGAAAGATGTAGAGGAAGGATGAGTATTCCGTGATAAGAATGTTCTCAAATTGAGCCTTTCTTTGTTTGCAATACGAAATATGTTCGAATTTGTGGTTGTTCGTTTGGACAAGAATGAGTACGTTATCAAGTGTTTACATGATGAGTGTACCTGGATGTGCATGTCTTCCAAATGGGGTAAATCAGGACTATTTAAGATTATGAAGATTGCAAATGGTCACATATGTGGTTCAAACATAATTCTGGGAAGTCACATGCAATTATCCAGTTCCGTAATTTCATCTAGTATCAAGTACAAGTACACATCATCACATACTATATACACTCCAAAGGATAAATGTAGTGATATTTTTCATACGTATGATGTTTCGATGAACTATTGCAAGGCTTAGAGATCTCATGAGCAAACTTTAAAAATCATAAGGGGTGATCCAACTGAGTCATTTGGTAAGATACCTAGCTACTTTTACATGCTTGAACAAAGGAACACTAGAACAGTCATAGCACTGGAGCTCGATAATCACAAGAGGTTTAAATATTGCTTCATGGCCCTTGGTGCATCAATTCAAGGCTGGAAGCATTGCAGGCCTGTAATTGTGGTTGATGGCACCTACTTGAATGGACACTATGGGGGTACTCTCTTCACAGCATGTACAGGATGCAAATAACAGTATTTTTATTCTTGCATTTGGGGTTGGAGATAGTGAGAACGATAGATATTGGACATAGTTTTTTCGAGAACTTGAAGAAGGCTTATGGTTACAGAGATGGTTTGTGTTTCATATCAGATCGCCATATTAGTATCAAGAATGTTATAGATCATGTTTATCCCAGAACCTGTCATGGGATTTGTTCATATCATTTGTTGCAGAATTTGAAATCATACTACGGTAAATCAGGTCACAACATAACGCGGGCTTTTAATTCGGCTGTCCGATCATATACATTAGCCGAGTTTGAATACAACATGCACCAGCTCGACATGATGAACAGAAAGATTAGGCGATACCTGGTAATGTACTACTTTTCAATTTACATACATTTAAAACATGACCACATATGTAGTTCATAAGATATTTGATACTTGGTTGGTCTTCTTAGGAGGAGGTTGGACTTGAGAAGTGGTCACGATTTCACATGCCAGCAAATCGGTATTCTATAATGACCTGAAATATAGTGGAATCAGTCAACGCGGTCACGAAAGCAGCAAAGAATTACCCTATCGTGTCTTTATTAGAATCTTTGAGACAAACTTTACAAACCTGATTTTGTAAACATAACGAGGATGCATGTGGCACGTTCACTAGGTTGACACACAATTACGAGAAACTTGTGAGGAAAACGGGCACAGATTTGAGGAAAATGAGGGTATCTTTTTCATTTTCATATTAAACTGAATAAGTCCGTTCTGATAAATATTTATGTAACCCAAATCATTTTGCTGTGACTTAAATATACGAATTTGATTTAATATATTTTAGATGTTTAACCTTTCATGTAGGTGTTACCTGTAAATCAGTCCCTATTTGCAGTCAAAGACGAACACTCGTCATTTGACGTAGATATAGATCAACGTACATGCACATGCAGCATGTTACAAGTTGATCTGTTTCCGTGTCCACATGCACTGCCGTGATCGCGCATACCAGAGGGATCCATATGACTATTGTTCTTATTATTACACAAAAGATGCATACATGAATTCGTACCAGAACTTCATGATTCCAGTTGGAGATCCGGAGGAATGGACTACACCTGTAGACTTGCAACCAGCAATTGTATTAGCTCCTTATCAAAAAAAGAGTTCTGGTAGACCCACTAAAAAGAGGAGAATGTCATCTAGTGAAGAGAAATCGATTGTGAAATGTTGATGTTGTGGAGGACATGGTACAATCGCAGAAGATGCAGAAGCTTGGTTCCATTAAGTCAAAATTAGATCGTAGGCACAACAATTTCAGATATTCTTCTACATTTTATTAATATGTTCTACAGTTGTTAATTCATATGTAAGCAATGAGTTTGTGACCAAAATGACATGTGACCTTTTTGTTCATCTGTGGCTTGCATACGTGTAACCATTATGATCTGTGACTTGTCAGCATCTCAGTGAATACAGCAATCAATGAACAAAACATAAACTATGACCTGTAAAAAGCTCTCCGTGTAACCAACTTTATATGTTTATCGTAAGGCAAGTAAAATGTATTAAGTGATGAAAATGTGACCTAAATAAACATTAAAGAGATTGTATTTGAGGCCTGTAACATTCTGGATATAACTGCAAATGTTTCCAGAGAGGAATGGGGTATCTGTGACTTGAACTGGGGCATATGTGACCATACATACCAATCTGTGACCCGATATACAAATACGTTACTTAAAATACCAATATATGACCTGATATACTGATCTGTGACCTCATATGTTTACCCTAAGGCAAGTAAAATGTGTTAAGTTATGAAAATGTGACCTAAATAAATGTTAAAGAGCTTGTATTTGAGGCCCGTAACTTCTGGATATAACTGTAAATGTTTCCAATGAGGAATAGGGTGTCTGTGACATGAACTGGGGTAAATGTGACCAGACATATCAATATGTGACCTGATATACCTATATGTGACCTTATACACAAATCTGTGACATGTACTAACCCAACAAACATGTTAAATGTAACATGATATATCCTGTGACCTTACAAAATGCATCACTGTATTCCATCCATACTGTGACATCTCAGCAACTTGTGAACAAACAATGACAAAAAAGTAAGAAACTTTCATATATTGATGTAACCAATTTGCAAATGTTCATTGTTCAACTAATTCCCATCCACAGACCAAAATCGAAAAAAAGGAAGGAAAAGAAGTGATCAGACACTTTACAGACTGCATTCAACATTTCAAAATAAAGATCAAAATCTATCCATCAGTCAATTACAATCTCGTCTCCTTTTTTAAGCTTCTCCATTTTCGTAGGCTTGTATATACCCCGGTGTTTATACAGCCTTGATGCTATGTACAGCCTGCATTTCACTGCGTCAAATTTCACCGGCATAGAATCCTTATCGTCGTGTAGCATATACTCAGCATATTTGATGGTGAAGATGCCGCAGTCATGCCTGAACATAAAGTAACATAAATTAATAGGTATGGAACATACTCAAAACAATTTGAAATAAAATATTCGATCACAGACTAACCCGTTCTTCTGTTGAGGAAGGCTGCTGTCGATCATTAACCTCAAGTTCATACTATCTTTACCATCGTAGTTAATGTGCTTTTTCCAAAGATCGACGGAGTTCAGGAGATATGGAATAATTTTCACAAACGATTCAATGCCAAGGCGAACAAGGAAGTTATGGTATGTCTTCCCAGCAGAGTTGAACACATGCAGAGTGTGTGCTGAATTTCAGGATAACAAGCATCCAGTGTGCCTTGTTTGTTGGTATAATGGGCATCAGGACAACATCTACTGTGTCCCAGGGAGAGCTTAAAGGTATGCTACCTTTTGTAACATCTACGGGGCTGGGCTCTGAAAACACAACAGTAGGATCTTTCAGGAACTCGGAATAGATGTTTTTTATCTTCATCTGGAACCAGGAATCTGTCGTGGTTGCCTTGAACTTGACACCCTTTCCATATCTTACTAACTGGCGGATATAGTAGAAACAAATGTCCATGTGCTGTGGTATACGGAAAAAATATTTTCGATTACGAGACATAGATATAAACTGCAACTTATTGGTGAAACTTGCGACTTCAATTTCAGTCATTATGTGAGAAAATGCGTATATACTCATCCTTACCATGCTGCTGAGAGAGGACTCAGAAATCACGAGCTCATAGAACCAGGTTTTACTTCCTACTTTGAACGGACCAAACACAAAAGGAGGAACGATATGATCATCAGCATCGTTGAACGGTTTCCTGTAAATGAGTGATGATCCATCAGATATTATTTACAGTCAGGTGTTAAACAACCTTATTAGTAGAAATTGAACTTACTTATTTCTTGATTTGTATCCACGTTGGAACCAACCCTGGAATGTAGTAACATCAGCACGTTTTGCGTTGCGGGAGTAATGCTCAAAAACCAAAACATTATCAGATTGCTTGAGACCTTTTCCTTCATCAGCAACGAATGGAGATTGTAGTATCCTTACCGGTCTGGACACCCTCTTCATTGGTAATCTTGAACCGGGTTCAGACACCGGGGATACTTGCATATTGATGAACGTTAAAATATTGTAGCTTATTGGTATAATTCTACTTCGGTAAAATGTGTGTGACTCGTGACCTACTACATTTTAACATCTGTGACTTGCCCGCACCTCGTGTCCTGTCTGGACTAGTGATTAAATGCCAATTAACATCTGTGACATGCATGGACTGGGGATCTAATCCTATATTCACATCTGTAACCTGCCTGGACTGGGGACTTAATGACAAGTTCACACCTGTGACCTGTCTAGACTAGCGATTAAATGTCAATTGACATATGTGACCTGCATGGCCTGGGGATCAAATCCTATATTCACATCTGTGACATGCCTGGACTGCGGAACTAATGACAAGTTCACATCTGTGACCTGCCTGGACTGGTGACCTAATGCCAATTGACATCTGTGACCTACATGGAATCTGTAACGTCCCAAATTTCATTTAACTCAAGGCGCTTCTTCAGTCGAAATATCTTGTAAATAAGTATTCTCAATAAACGTCAAAGTGCGTAAATATTTTTTTTTTCTAAAACTATAGCAAGTTAGAACTAAATGCGAAAACATCCTTTGAATAATTTACTCACATCCAAGTGTCAATACCAAATATAATAAGCAAAATGCCAAATTTCTAAACATACTAAAATTTGAAATTAAATTGACAAAATGGAAACCTGCTATTAAAATACTTGTTTTCAAAAATTTATAAATTTAATGGTCTATTGTTTAATCAAGATTGCCCCGCTCATTGCCCTGCCTTGCCTAGCTCCTTAACCTGAAAGGGTGGAAAAATATTGGGGTGAGCATAACGAATTATACTCAATGGGAAAATAGCAATCAGTCCAAATTAAATCTAAACATGAAATCAAATTATGAATATAATACCAATACAACATACTGTAAAAATATGTACTGTGGGACATCCTCAAGGACCCAATTACGATCCTGGACCTATTTACGGTCTCTGACAACATGTTATAGCGCTTAACAATTTTGCACTGTAGGACAACCTCAAGGACCCACTTTCAATCCCGAACCTATTTATGGTTCCTGGTAACCTTTTCATATGTATAAGCATTTTATCACACATCAAGAATTAACATAGACAAAATAACAACAATTGATTAAATGTAAACCTCACCTCAAAGTCTTGGGGATTTTCTTGAAATTGAACTGATGTGATGTTACCGTACTTTAAACTTTTTTCGCGATCTCGTCTATAGCAAGAACAAAATTAATATAATTTAGGATACTAAGTCCTAATTAATACTTTAAAACTTTTAGGGACTTGATTGAACTTTTTGAAAGTAAAGAAATGAGTAATTAGATATTTCTTTAAATATTTAGGGTCTAATTATCAAAATTAGAATATTTATGGCCAATATGATAAAATAAGAAAATATTTAAAGTAAAATACATAAACTTTAGGGGTGGTGAAAGAGTTAAAATTAAATAGGGGACTAACTTGAACTTTGTTCAAACTTGAGAATTTAAAAAGTGGATTTCCAATATTTATAAACAAACCCCCATTCCCAATTCATTATTTCACGCAACATAGAGTTCCAGTTTCGAAAATCAGCTTGTTCTAAAATGGGTTTTCACATTTTAATGATTTTAAGCCAAAATCGAGGCCAGGGAAGAAAGTCCAAAGGCAAGAGCAAGATATTGAGAGCAAGAGATTGAAGTTGCAGGTTGTTCGAAACTCGACTTACGGCATTAAAATCCGAAATCTCGTTTTCTGTATTTTTTTTATTTGTGAATATATGTTGAGATGATACAGAGATTATAGAATCTCAAAAGCAAATTGAAAATAAATTTCGAATGGGTTACCTGCACAGATTTTTGTCGAGTGATAGTTCAAGAGTGTGCAGCTTGAAGTTTGAAGAACTGGTGCAAGATTAATGTCGATTAGAAGATGTTGATGATGAAATCAAAGTAAAATAATTGTTCCAATGTTGAAGAATTTACCTAGTTAAACGCCAAGTTTTCTACGAAGTTTTTTGCAGCCGTGAGAGCGAGTTTTTGGAGATGGAAACGAGTGATTTTTTTTTTGGTTTGATACTATTGAGTTCCAGAATTTGGACAATTGATTTGGGCTGGTGATGGACTTAAATTTGGGTCAAAGAGGAATATTGGACTAAGAGAAATTTAAAATAGATGTTGGGTGTAAAATTCGACCCAAATGAAATATTGAGTTTTTAAGAATTAAAATCGTTTCGAATTCTTATATTAAATGTTTTTGCTAGACAATTTGACGGACGTAAAATAAATTCTAAAATTTGACTGAAACGTCATAGCGACACATTTTAAGCTATAAAATTTGCATTTTAAAATTCTGGTCGCTACAGAATCCTAACATAATGCCTATTTACAAATGCGACTTGAGTGTAACCAGGTTCATAGCACAAGTTCACATATGTGAACTTGCATGGACTACAAAATAAAAATTGTGAAAGTCTACAAAATTAGAGTGTACCTTTGCCTCTGTGGATAAGATTTGTTGCTGAACTGTTTTGGAGTCAACCGGAGTTTGCGGTTCATCTTGGGTAAATCCAAGACCCAAATCCAATGAAGGAGGCAGCATACTGAGTTGGATCTCGGGGTCGTCATAGGAGTCATCTTACTTTTGCCTTTCTTGTCCATACTCGGACTAACCTCTTCGATGTGAAAGTAGAGCAAACTTGTACATTAAAATGAACTCGTGCTTCATTCAAAAAAACAAAATAACTATATCATACTTACTGCAGCAGGCTTCTCAGACTCCTTCACAGCTGAACCTTCTTGATCATCTCTAGATTTGTCATCGAGTTTTTTCAACATTTCTTCCATAGTACTAGATATCAGCGCAGTTATAGACTCAGACATGAACTGCATTTTAGTCCTAGTTTCTAACATGTCACTTCGAATTCCATTCTGTTTTTGCACAATGTCATCAATCTTCCTCATTTGTTCAACATGTGTGGATGTCAAATGTGACCTCATCTCAACCATTTGAACAGTCAATACATCGTTCTTTGAGATAAGTTCAGCCATTTCACGGTTAGTTCATTCCTCAACTGTTCCACGGCTTGCATTGTTTCCAATAATGTGTGTGATTTGATTAATTTGATATGAACAGTTTGAAAAATAAACTTTCTGTAACCAATTTATATGAATCTGTGACTTATGGATAAAGATCTGTGACCAACTTACGTTGTCAACCGGTGGCACATCTGAACGAGGTTTCTTTGCATGAAAGAGTCTAGATGACGGACCATCCGCGACTGGAGAGAGTACATGGGCATGTGTCTCCCGCCACATTGGTGGAGTATCAACAAAGTCGTCGTCACCTTCATTTACAATAGGGGCATCAATTCTACCATCTGTTATCGTAAAAACTGTTGTAGACAGTTTTCCACATGGACCACCAGATCCTCCACTCGTTCCAGCTACTGACATTTCTATCCTTCGCTTCTTTCTCCCACCATCGCGTGACACACTTGGTTGTACTGGTTTGATGTACTGAACCCCCGTCATATACGGCATATGCATCTCATTGTCTGATGGGTCAAGGTCACAGATTTGAATCGACATAAAACCAAAAAAAGCATTGTTCATAACGAAAAACATCTTAAGAATCTATTAATTCATCAAATTTGGAATACATATATCAGGGTTTGCGAAGCATTCTTCGAGTTTAGCCGTGGATGGCTTCTCATCCGCCTTCCAGTTCAGGATACGAGGCTGGGATACGGGCATCCTTGTGACAATGTTTCCAGCCAGACTGGGAATAGTCTCATATATCCATACTTGAAATGGTAGTAACAGGCCCCTCAGCCTGTAATGGCTCGTGCTTTTACTCAATCCCTCCCTCATGTCATTCAGAGTAGTTTCAAATAGGATCTTTCCCCATGGAAATGTGTCCATCACATAAAAGTCTTCCACAACCACAAGCAAATAATGATCCACTACCTTCTTGTAGTCTCTTGGGAACAGATAGGATGTAATAAAATACAGTGCTCCCAGCTTTGCCACATCTTCGTCTATAAGCAATTCAACCACATCTTGTTCTGGAAGTTGACATGCTGATATGAATGCATCCCTCACATCTTCGTGTGTGACGATGTTCAATTGGCTAAATTATTTTTCCTTCAACCTTGAATGACTGTTTTCAAGTGTAGTTATGTCAGTGTTCCCCGTGCATCGCAGCCCCGTTACTAAACATAATTCAACCATGGAGAACCTAACAAATCTACCTGATATGCAAAACCACAATTCATCTTCATTCGGTGCATGCACCTGTCTGAGAAGAAAGTAGTGGATCAACTAAGGCTGAAGAACAATATCATGGCACTCCAAAAAATGCGCAAAGCATGTACCCATAAGTAGTCTTCGTTGGGCTTCGCTTAAATATTTCTTCAGGTTGTTGATAACACCCTTTGCCATGGGCGTGGTTATTTTCCCTGGAAACCATTTATATTGTTGTAGCATATATTTCCACACTTGCATCAGTTCATGTCAGGTCACAGACGATACATGACAGGGTCATAGCCACCAATTCAGTAATACACTCAGTCACACACGCGTATAAGCATATAACGCTTTGCGGAGTCAGGTCACAGACATATTATCATCTCAATGACTTGTGTGAATATAGGTCACAGATACATTAAACAATTTTTGACGTGTTGGAATATAGGTCACAGACCCATTAACATCTCAATAACGGGTGGGGGATATGTCACATATCCATTACACTATTATCAAATGCGGTCATAGAGACATTGACATCTCAGTGTCATTTGGGAAATAGGTCACAGACCCATTACACACTGTTTGATTGGAAATTCCAAAAAACACTCCCAACATAAAACCTCCCAACATTCAATGCTACTTCTCAGACAAATTACAGTTCACAAATGATATAAACAAAGAAATATGTAACTCTAAACACACCTAATCCATTTCCAATGTCACTGTTCTGTATCATAAAATAAAAAATTTCATAAACGAACAAACGGGTCTGTTACCTTCTTCCCGGACTGATTGCTACTTGACCCGAGCGAATTTTTCTTTGATTCTGGAGTTTTATTGGGACTATCCGAAGTCTTTCGAGCCGGCATTTGCACCGCTTTCTTCCCCTTCTTTTCATCATTTTTTTCGTCATTCGCAATCGCTGCCCACTAGAGAGATAATCCCGCTTCGAACAAAAGGAAATGCACCGGAGTTTGGGTGGAGTTTGGATTTTTAACACGACTAATTTCAGAAAATGAGATGTAGACTGGGCGCGAATAAGGTGGAGATGAGATTGGTCTTGAGAGAAAATATGGGTTTAATGAAAATGGAAGTTGGGATATACTGATATACACCAATTTGAAACCCACGTTTAACGGGATACGCGCGTCATTAATTAGGAGAATTATTATTTAATTAAAATTATAAAACCTGAAAATTGAATAAATAACTTCTAAACCTGATTTATTAAAAGGGATACTTAAACTTCTAAACCTGATTTATTAAAAGGGATACTTAAACACCTGTTTTTATGTAATTTCCACTTTATTCTTCGGTTCAATCACTTCCAACTTTATTTCTTCTTCAGTTCAATCGTATTAAACTTCTATCCATTCCAGGTTCAATACTTCATAATTATATGCTCTTTTGAACAAACGCTACAAATAAAATGATCTAGAGACAAATGACATTTTGTTCTAAAATTATATGGACAACAATAATCGATTTAAATCTAGGAAGTTCGTCCGAGGAAGTAAGCATTAATTGTCAAAGAGCTCCGAACGTCACTCAAAATATGAAACACCGAGTTTTGTTTCGATCAATTGTGAAAATATAGCATCAATCCATACAGAAACTATACAAGCATGTACACATTTTCTACATACACCTTCAAACCTTGTTTCATTTTCCATAAAATAGCTTCAAACCCTGCCCCACAATAAAGCCAGGCGGTTTCTAATCATAAGCCAAACATCATCATTTGAGTTTCTAAATCTAGGTCTCTACAGATTATTTCTTGCTTCCACGACTAATAGCCACCCGAAGATCACGATACTAGTTAATTACCTCAGATGGGTATCATAAGTATCAAAAAGGGTATCCGGAACAACAAGGGGCAGTTTTTCTATATACATGAACAGCCGCCTCAGATTTTCCATCGTGATAGTCGCCATATCTATCACATCCCTTCCGTCCATAAATACCCATAAGTCACCAGAGTTCACCCTCTTTAAGCTATCCCGGCAAAATGGACACGATTGTGATCTCGTACGCCTGCACCAAACATATCAATCGCATTAATATTCAATTTACATTTCATCTCAGGAGAATAAATACACAATGGTCCATTACACAATGCCAAGTATAAAGTCTCTCTCCATCAGATCGTGTGAGCATCCCTACACGTGTGCTAAAACATGGATAAATTGATAATACGACCTTGGGCAAAAAGTTGCCTCATCCAACCTAGCAGGGAGATCAGAACAGGAGAGCTTCACCGGCTATGATGGAGCATGTTTGTCTAATCTTGAAGTAAACTTAAACCTTTTCCACTTCAAAAGGTTAATGTTAATTTTAGTCTACCTCTCCCTCTTTTAGCTTGCTCACCAACTTGCATGGCTCCTAGAACATGACTACAAGAGCTTCTTTAAGACATGGCACAGACACCTTCCTCCCCTTAATTTATCCATTTTCATTTCATTTCTTATCTATTGTAGTTTATTCACATTTTATCTCAATATCTTCTTGCAATAAGATGTGACAAAGCCTTGTGTTGTTTATCAACTTAGAGCAAACCTTATCCTCTATTTGGGCAGGGGACTAGCTATGTGCATTAAATAACACGAAAAAAAAAAAACATATCACGAACTTTTGAGAATCCTTTTAAGCACCCTTGAAAATAAAAATATAAAACAGCAACACTTTTCTACATTGAAATTGTGCAATCAATCCCTAGCCTGCTTGTTCAGATGCCAACATCCATCAGGCACAACACACGACTCCCTCCCTTCCCCCCGCCTCCTCAACCATCAAAAGTAATGGTAAACTCCCTGCAGAGAAAGTATTCCACCACCAGTGATCTTGAATTTATTTCTTCCTAGTACAATCTGCATGATCCTAAAATCAGTGAGAATGTGTGAATTTTATATTCCTCCGCTTTCAATTCGCACATACAACCTGAAGAAATAGGCCTCACACCCGACTTTGAACCATTCTAAAAGCATACAGGGGAAGAAGCATGATGTGTTTGTTTACATTGAAAATTGAAATTATACCTACATCAACAACACATTGGCCAAAAAATAGCTGTATTCTTGAAAATTTTACTTGAGACTGGGTGAGTAACATAATAACGAGAAGGATTCCAGGAAGCATCCATATATTCCATTTGCCTCTCCAGCGCTAGGTGTAAATCTCACTTGGCGACAAAGGAAGTGCAATTACAGGAGAAGATGAAAAGCAAAATTGATGTTATGACAGTTGGTCTAGATACTGCTTTGGGCCCCAAAATAGAAAGTACAAGTGGTGCCAGTCCTTGGTCGAGAGGGCCCTGACCAAGAAGAAAAAAATTACAAAAGAATTCCCCCCATATATGGTCGGAATCGCCCCCAGTGCAGATATTGACATGTTCAAACTTTAGCTATTCGTAAGATCCTTAAGCAGCTTTTAAATTACATATAAGCTAGAGAATAAGCTTAGAGCTATCAAGCAAGGACTCCCTACTAGGTGGCATGTTAGTGTCCATGTCTGACACATCCTGCATCATGTCAGATATGAAAACTTCTCGGACTCTATTGTAGTCATTTTATTTCTTTCACAGTAGCAATATATAGTTTAATTCAAAGTTACTCTATATAATAAACATCTAGTCTTATTAAAAAGATTTCACCAATAAAAATAAAAACAAAAACTTAAAACGTATCGATTTTACTAGAAAGTAAAAGGTACAAAAATAGAATATATTATATAAATGTAGAATTTTAAACAATTTAAATTGATGTCCACGTGTTCTACTTTCTTAAAAAATCATGTGTTGCCCTGTTGGCATGACAATGTCATAGTGTTCGTGTCCCATGCTTATCAGGCTTAGAGAAATATAAGTTTTCTGATGCGAAACGCTGTAAGGAGAAAGTTGACACCAACCATATTACGAAGTCCAATATTATCTAGAAAATATGCACAAGTTCAATTTGACTAGTTAGTCAAAATTTGGTACTTATGTCATCCTCTATGATGCACCGAAACGGATACGCGTGTCCGACACGATACGTGTTGGATACGCTGACACGTGATTTAAAAAAAAAAAAAAAGTAATTGCACGACACATCATCGACACATTGATTAAATTCTTAAAAAATCTTCATTTATATAGTATAAATTTAGTTTTATACTTATTATTAATGTTTCTTGTTGAAATCTTTTAAACACGAGTACATATTTTTTACTTGCTAATAATTTTGAATTAACAATATATAATTTTTTTAATATAAAAAGAAAAATGGTTACGCTAAAGTTTCCGAGAAACGTCGGTATCGACTCGTGTCCGACACGGACAAGCTATCCTAATTGAAGTGTATGTGCTACAAAGGTCATCCTTGGCACTAGTTCTCTACAATGTATGATCTTGGCTAGTGGACTCCTTAACTAAATAATGCCATGTCAATCTTCCAAAGAAAATATAATCAAGTGATATCCATGAAATAATTATAAAACTTAAATTTCTTACTTATTTTCCCTGAGTTCTAAGTAAACAGTCATTTTACCCGTGTAGCAGTGAGGGATGAATAAAAGGGAATACAGATGTAGAGAATAGTACAAAAAGACAACGGCAATGAGGTACAAGAGCATGAGAAGAGATGTTATTCATGTTCACACTGCAATTTGATACAGATTCTCTGTAGGCACCAAGAGAGAGGGAGAAGTCTTACGTGTTTCCTTCCCTGTTAATCATGTGTACTAAGCAAAATCATATATTATACTCATAGAGACGATTAATGAATTAAAAATCTAATATATATATATATACACTTGGAAAGTAAAAAATAGATTTGCTATTTTAACTACAGATTAAAAAGAGAGAGAGTAAAGATTTATTACCATTCTCGATAGCATTTCAGGCACATGGCATGGTTACAGTTTGGCAGGACAATCTTACTGTTCGTCTCCATGCAAATCCCACATTCTTCCTCCCGTTCAATATCTAATTCCGTGCATTGCCTGTATTCTTCTTCGTCTCTTCTTCTGTATCTCTCCAGGCACACAGCTTTCTGTTTCTTATCTTCTGAATCCGTGACCCCTCTTTCGAGTTGCATTAAAGAGGGATAAATAACAGCTGATCACAAGATATATCAAAATATAAGATGCAACAGAAACTGCTAGTTTTGAGGTTGGTGTCAGTGAGACCGTAAAATCAGTAAACAACCGCAGAGCTTACCATAGAATTCTCTAATGCTTGCTTTTCTCTCATGCATGGACATAGTTGTGGTGCCATCAACATAAACCTGTGGTACAAAGCATTACGTTCAATTGCTTGCAATGATTGAGAGTAAAAATTATGCAGGAAAACGAGCATCAACGGGAACAAGTATCAACCTTGTATATTAGGACTCGCAAAAGTCCAAGAGCTCCAGCAAGGTGGCAGTCAGTCCATTGTACTAGAAAAAGGAAAAAATGAGCTGCTGGACTGTATGAGATTCTCATCTGTAGGCATGCACCATCATACTCCCTTGGAAAATCCGATGCCCTGCCATGACAATAACAGGTTCAATTTACAATAAAATGGGAAAAGTTCAAGAAAAATTATCCAGCCAGCTGATTATACAAAGAACTACCTCAGTGCATAGCAAGCTGATGTAATAATTACCAATAAAACAATACAGAGATAAAGTTGAAGCTGTTAGTAAATCAAATAACATAACCAACAGTCCTAGTAATAATAATCTCTTCCAAAAGAACGTTCCTTTTTCGTAATATCGTTTCCATAACAACCATTTGAATTTTGACACACTCAGGTTAATTTTCATGTAAATTTCTCTTTTCATATTGTTTCCTGTTCACTGTCCACAAGGAAATTCAACTAAAATGTAATGTGAATAAATTTGCCAAAAAAAAAAAAAGGCACCATAGAAATGAAATAAAAAATAAAAGTTAAAGCCAAAATCCCAGTTGAATATAGAAAAGATACCTTTATCCCAAATTGAAGTAACCACTAAAGTGCTCTATAACTATCATCATTTGCAAAACTTCCTAATTAAGTGCACTGCTAGACCTTTAAATTATTTTCTAAAAAATATTAATTATATTTCCATTAATTCAATAACCAGTAATCAGTAAAGTACAAAACACAATATTAATGAAATACGAACACAAGATAAAGTATAACTGATTCTGGAAAATTAAAACAAAACATAGAGTAGAAGTAAATGATTTTCAATCATAAAAAACTCCTTTCAAAAAACACAATAAAAAATAAAAAGGAAAAATAGGTTAGATAGTGAGAGAAAATCACATACAGAGTATTTGCGTGCTGAATATCTGCTTCAAGAACTTTGAGAGAATCCTTGAAAGAATTCCTCTTTGAAGCTCCACCGCCTCCTATGTACATATCTCAACCACTCTTTTGATCAATAAAAGATATTTTATTTTATTTGGAGAATCAAGCACTCATCACTGTGTATCGAAACAAAGTTTCATAATTTGTTCATATAGAGAGAGAGAGATTAAAAATCGAGATGAAAACCTTAATTTTCCTCCGTCTCTAGAAACGTAAAAGAAGACTTAGAACTGTGTTTGAGTAGAGAATTTTGGATGAATCTGTTTTCTCCTCTTTCTTCTTCAATTTCAATGCGGAGAGAGAAAAAGAAACGGACACGTGGATAAGAGTTGATGACACACTTTAAAATATACAATTTTGCTACAAGATTACGCTACGTATATAAATGTTAACACGTTAGTTTACAATCATGAGTGGTAGATTTATTGCATTAATCTTGACATCACTCATTTCGATCAATTATCATATTTTTTAACACACGTAATAGGTATTATTCGAAATATACACTTGGTTTAATCATTTGCAATATATACATTGACAATTTGGTTGACATCATATGATATACACAATGACCATCGATTTTAAAAGTATCCAACTTGTATATTATTTATGTACAATTTGTATAACATTTGAATATGTTCGGAAATTGAGGTCATTGTTGTTTTAAGTATTAGAGAAATTAATTATAAAATTGTGTGACACATAATACAATGTAAAACAGAATATCAATTAAAATGTATGTGTAGCAAGATTATTGAATTTAACAACACTTATTTAAGAGTGTGTTTGGTAGAGATTAAAATCGGATTACAATTTTAAAAAAAATTAGTCGTTATTGTTGACTTTTATTAGACGAGTGTGACCCAATAACAGTTATATTTTCAATTTTAATTGGATTTTAATGTTTACTGAACACGCTCTAAATCTCTTGCCAGATTTTTTTACATGTAGGGAATGTCGAGTTTAATGTACAAAAATAATGTACAAGTAAATTAATTTTAAAATATAATATAATTGTGAAATAATTGCAGTCACGATAGTAAACATTTCATTTAGTAGCAATATAATTTTTAATATTTTAATTGAGATAAAGATAAAGTGAATATAGAGTCAAATCTATGTGACGCTCTTATCCAAAAATAATCTCTCTCTCTCTATAAGTGTATGTATTGTTTGTTTGTGTCTGCCACTTTCTTCCTTCGCATTCGATGCGGTAGCTTTCGGTCCAAGAGGCGCCCGCTTTATTGTTGCCACTGTATTTTGGGATATTGCATCTTTGGTCCCCGATATCCCCAACATATTTATTAACTAGCATTTGACCCCTAAATCTGTAGAAAAGTTCAAGTTGATCCTTATGCTTAAATTACAATCAGTCACTAACTAGCGATAGAAAGCACTAATTTTAGAATACTAGCCCAAGGTGGAAACACGAGTAGCTTCCAATTCTAGAATACTAGCCCAATGTGGAAGTTAGAAGCGCGACGGACTACAGTTAATTAATGGTTTAACAAATGTTTAGTAGGGTTGTATTGATGAAATGGAAATTTAGATTATTTTTGTTGTCGATGACTGATTGTGTACTTGTTAACAAGTTGGGGAGTAACTTGCTCATTTCTAAAATTTAGTGTCCAAGTCACTACCTGGAAATTAAGTTGGGAACCAATAGTGTAGTTTGCCTACAAATCAAGGACATTCCATTAGTTTACAAGGACATGTTTGATGTACATTTTCTTATAATATATTTTATGAAACAAAATGATTTTTTTTTAATAAATTAGTGGTTAAAAAGTAGAAAAAAAATCATGAGCACATGCACAATTATTTTATTGAGAAAACGTGCAACTGAAAATAAATTTAGAAATAAAGAATTTGCAGCAAATAAGAGCTAAGTAGTATAAATCATTATCTAGAAAATTAGATTTAAGTAAAATAAATATTTTCTAAAAATGCAAATGAATAGTTGTATGTAACGAGGGCATTCAAGAGTTATATTGCCCTAATCCTTTATCTTGATTTCGGCGTGATAACTCTTCCAATATATTTGTCAACAAATTGTGTAGGTAATGATAGTTCAATGTAACTCTCACGTGGCTTTTGCTTCCACTTCTTTCGTATATTATTAATATCCCGTAAGAGTACGAAATCGTAGCCAAATAATGCAGTAGTGAATAAAATATCATTCTCTCGAGTACTAATTATGTAATCTAGTAATAATTAATAATAATTCTAATCAAATAGTCAAGATGTACTTGAGTGATTTTTATAACTAATTACATAAACTACTCTAACAAGCAACTAAAAAACTTTTGTAAGATGATTATAAGTAAGCACTGAAATTTTGAATTTTATTTATCAATCTATTTTAACACGACAAAAGATCGTGACAACACTTGTTTAATCTTACTGATCAATGTTCCCTTTTTGTTCAACAATCTTTCTAGTGTGGAATTAAATGTATAATCACACGTGACACTCTTATATTTCCATGAAAGATGTCCATAACAATTATCCAAAATAAACAAATATCAAATTCATGAAATTTATATTAAGATTTCATGATAAAGGTTTCATCCATACGACAGTGATTACATTTTAGCCGATCATTATAAAAATACAAGAATTTGTGTTTGAAATATGAGACATCGTCCAAATTCTCGATATAGGAAGAAAAAAAGATAAATATTTATTCCTTGAATCTCTTCAATTTTTCTTGAAAGATTCCTTTTGCACCTTCTTTTTTGCCCAAAATCCAAAAGATAATCTTCAAAATATGAATTGGAATGGAGAATTTTCGTTGATTGCCTCTTGTTTTCATCTTAAACTCGGTAGTATGAAATATACCTCTAAAGTAAGTTAAAAACGTGATAAAATTACTATCTGTGAAAAATTTTAATTAAAGAATGAAACGATATTTTTCCTATCTCGTAACCACGTGCAATCGCAAGTTAGGACAACACGCGATTGCACGTACATCCGCTTTTGTTCACCCAGTCCACCAAACAACACTAGACCCTTCACTCGCAAGGCACAACTTCCTCCTTTTATATACTTGGTCCTTGATTTTTTTCTTCTCGTTTTCTTGGATCCTCTTTTGTATTTTTAAGTCATTGAACTTCAATTTAATCCACATAATATTCAATCGTCCATTCTTGATCCTAATCAACTTCTGAATATTTATAATTTAGTTCCCAAACTTTACAACTGTTCAGTTTTCACCATTATTTGCCCGGTGTTCACTTCTTTTAATCAATAGCCATCCAAATTCAAGTTTATCAATCAATATTTAACCAAATTAAGTAGTAATTTCATCAAATTGACTTTCAAGTATTTACATTTGATAGTTCGAATAGGTGTAGAAATCACACCTATCAATCATGTTGTTACACGTCAAGTCTCCACGGTTGTTTACAATTCTTTTAATTACTATTTTACGTGCCTAAAAAATTCTGATTTTATGCCTAAATAATTCATATTGTTAGCTCACAATTTATTTTTTATTTTTTAAAATATTTTGGGTAGAACCGATGGTTTTGGTTTAAGTTTGGTTCCAATAATTACGTGGGTCCTAATGATTTCATTTACGAAATATCCAAAATGTATAAATAATTTCAGGTATTTAAATACTAGGATTGGCCCACCCAACGTCCAAACCTAATTTTTAATGCGATACAAAAGTATCTACGTACGTCTACGAGAGTGGAGGTGTACACATCAAGGAAATAAATTGAAAAGATATTTTTCACCTTATAATATCGGAATTTGTTAAGACAGTTATGTTGGCGAAACTGATTAATTTTCTACAACATGAACTGTGATTTGTGAACATTTCAGATTTTTCAAATTTTCTTTTGCGGACAGGGCATACTCATAAAAAATCGTTACCTTATCAATTAGTTTTAATTAAAAAAATAATAATTTTCCTTTTAAAAATTCGATCCAACCGTGAAGGGGAGTTATATTATTGCCACAATTCCACCCATAATTACAAGAATTATTATGCTCTTACAGAGGGTCGGTTCACAGATGTGTTACCGACCCTCACAATGAGGTGGGTCCCGAGCCGATCCCACTGATTAAAAAATTGTTTGAATTTTTTCCCGCCCCTCCCATGTGTGTATATGTAAGGTGTTTGTAAAAAAAATGTCTGTAAGTGTAGCAAGGTTCTAATTACAATTCATCTGTAATAAATACACAACCTCAATTTGAATAGTATAACATAACCTAATTCAGGGACGGATCTGACAGTCGATCCAACCTCAAGTCCATTGAATTTTTTTAGTAGAATTTTTTTTATGTAAGAAAAAATCTTGTGTAATTTTAATTTTTTTACGTATTAGCCCGGCCTGTAATACGGTCCTGGATGACCTAATTAAAAATTATATACCACGACAATTCCACCAATTTATCCTTACACCACATTAAACCCTAGCAAATGTTGAATATCCAAACATTTGATCATGTTAGCATTAGTATTGGGATAAAATCTGTTTTAAGAAGATTTGCATTTTCATATCTCACTTAATTCAATCTCCTTCTATATTTTCTACAATCTAGTAAGTTGTGATTTGTTCATTATAATGCATGTACCGTAATTTCAGTAACTCGTAACTCTATACGGTAATTGCACGTAAAAGGTTAAGTATCGAATATAAATTATGCACCAATTTTTCCAACAATCGAGTCATGCCAGTAACTAAATTGGGCAGCTTTTTAATATTTCCTCCATTTATGATTCAGTAAATATTAGAAATAAATTGTGGAATTCCAATTAACACCTCTACCTAAAAAAGCAGAGATAACGTGACGTCCCTAAATAACATGCACGGATTCCGCTTACAATTATAGTTGATTTGGTCCCATTGGAATAGGGATAAAGTAGGGAATGCACATTCACTTGGTTCCTTCAAAGTAGGTAAGATGATAAAGTATTATATAAAATCAAATACAAATGTAAAAACAGGTCCTTGGATTATATTTTATCATTTAATTAATATATTTCAATCGAGTCGAACCAGTTAACTTCGTTTATTTGTCAAGCGAGAAATGAATAAATGCAATCGGACATGCAAAATTATTTTATTGAGAGAATATGTCGTTGAAAAAAATGAGTTTTTTTAAACTGGGGCCGAACATGGCCTAATTATCATGCCATATTGGGTGTGGGGTGAGGGTGGGGGAGGGGGTTGTTGAAGGGAATTATTGATGAAAGGGTGATGAATGGGAAAGGGAGATTTGATGGAGTTTAGAATTGTTGAAGGGGTAGGAAATAGTATGAGCAAACTTTGTGCTGTCTAACATTATCTTCATTCCAAAACTTATAATAGATTCATGTTGGGACAATGACTTTGATGCTTTTGTCTGCTTCCCAATTCAAATGTACAACACCCCCACTATATTATTCAATTTCAATTGTATATTGCAATTTAGAGAAATGTTTGTTTATTAGTTTTAATTTTAAAAAATTTTAAACTATCTTCTCATTATTTTTTCTTTCCACCACCAAAAAATAGAAAACAAATCCATTTTCATTGTAAATGTCATTTTGAAAAATTCCTCCATTGGAAATGCCATAAAGCATCAAAGTGTTGAATAAGAGAAACAATAATCAGTTTTCATCTATTTACTATTTAAGTCGTTTAAAAACACTTTCTAAACATGTTTTTAGTAAAAGATTTAGCCCATGCTTGGTTTGGATAAAAATTAGATTTTTAGTAATTTTTTACAAAAGCTACAAAAATATGTGGTTAGAAAGTTAATAAAAGTTGATGGTTATGTCAAATGTGTGGTTCAAAATAAGTTTTAAAAAATAAATTTTAAGAAACGGAGACCAAAACAAAAGTTTACGAGCTTGTTTAACAACCATTTTGGTAGAAAAAAAAAGAGTTTCAAATAGTAATTTTTAGGAGAATGTGTAGTTAAAAAGTACGAGATTTTTTTGGTATACGTATAGAATATTTTATTATGTGAATGTGCGATTAAATAGTTATTTAGTAAATCATAAAATAAATTAAAGAATGTCAAACACGCTCTAAAGTTGTGCACCTTGTTGACTAAAAGTTCACGTTTTCGATTGAGATCGAGTTTTGATTTATTTTGAATCACTACAATATAAAAGATCCAAAGAAGTTGGCACCACGTGTCGCGATTTCCCATTGTCGTCGAAAATATTTTTTTTCTCTCACGCACCTCCTCCTCTTCACGCAACCCATCTCATTTTCAATTTTCACACGCAATTAACTTCATCCATACCCCCATCATTCATCAATCCACCAAAATCGATTCTTCGTTGCTGGTGAACTGAAAATCAATCAACTTCCGATCCTTTACATTTTTACCGTAATATTTGGTGGGTACTCTAGAATTCCAATTTATCTGAAAACTTCGATTTTGTTCCAATTTTAATTTCTTGTCAATTTGATTGATGTGATGATAGTGTCTAGGAGACAGTGGAGGCTGCTGCAAAGCTGGGGATGGAGCTTGTAAATAGGAATTGGGATGGAAAAGTGTATGTAAAGAACGCAAAAACAACTTTTACTGATTTGATGGCGGCATTAAAACCCGATGAGACCGTCGATTCAGAAGTTATGGATATACTGATTCTGATCATAATAGTAAGACCATTTCAAGACTCTGAGGTCTAATGATATGTTCTTTCGCAAGGCCAAACATGATTGTGATGTATTTTCCTTTTATTTGATTATTTTATAAATTTCACACATTACCATGAAAATGTATACCCATGTACACTTAATTGATGACTATCATCGATTCTTAAAACGCACTGTTGTATATGATAAAATGTCGGCTCTAGAAGAAATGATTGTTAAAAAAAAATATTGTCTCCGTAAGCACACGGAGACACGGTGGACATCGTGTTTGCCTCTTTTTTTTTTGTGCTAGAAAAAAAATATTTTCAAATTATTACTGAATTATTTCTTATTTTTTGACGTTCCATTATATTAATATTAATACCAAAAAACATTTAATTCTATTATATATTAATATTTACAACTTTTATTCTTATGTTTGAATTCAAAATAAAAAAAGAGCACGTTTACCCCACTGGTATTCTAAATAACCATGAAAGTTTTCCACCTTCATTACCAAGCGGCACCACTACAATCAGGGGCGAATCCAGGAATTCAACCCAGCACGGGCGGAGACCGTTGACCCGTGACCGTTGACCGGTGACTGTTGCCCGATGACCGTAGACAATCAACTATCGTAATAGCCGAAAATATAATTCGATACATATATAAATGCACTAAAACATAAAAAGTATATACATATGAAAATATGTTTCAATACAACCCAGAATACTAAAAAAAAAAAAATACAACCCTACTCTGTAACTGCAAACTTAGACAACTGCATTCTTCGGGGTCTCATATTTTGAAAACGTTGCAATATTGTTTCATTCTCAAGTTTAAAAAAAATATCTTTCTCCACGTAAACTGTCAAATTGTCATTCAACCATTCATCTCCCATTTTGTTGCGCAAGTCGCTCTTGATTAGATTCATAGCAGAAAATACCCTTTCAACACTTGCAGTTGCCACAGGTAATATCAAAACCAAGGTGATCAACCTATAAACCAACGGAAAATAACAGTAACTTCCAGTTTCAACCAACTTCCGAGCTACACAAGATATGCTATTGAGGTTAAAGAAAGCTGCATTCATTCTCACCAACAGAAGAAACTTGTCAAGTTGAGGTCTAAGTAATAAAAGCTCTTCACTATTGAAGTCCAAAGGATATAACTGAGCAAGACACAGCAATTTACCCTGATCAAAAGCCGCAAATGAATTTTTTGGATTTAAACATGCAATGCAAGTAAAGAGCTCGGTAGTTGTTTCTGAAAAACGATCATTCAACTCTTGCAAGATTGAGTCAATCACATGACAATACAAATCAACATAAAAGCGATGATAATAAGTCACTTGCTCAGCTGCACGCCTAGGTCGACCTTTTACTACTACAACATCATCCAAATTAGGCACTAAAATATGTCTATCAACACAAAACCCAATCACCCTGCGCAACAGAGTTTCCCAACCATTGTCTCTCATGTTCTGCAATGCACACTTACACAAATTCAATAACATCATAGCATTCTGAATATCCTGATCTTTTTTCTGTAAAGCTTGTGAAAGGTCATTTGTAGTTGCAAGAATTTCAAACATAAAGTGGAGACTAAACACAAACTGAAAATCTTGCATAGTGTCCATTTGTCTTATGGCCATTGATTTTTGATCTGAATTTACTCCATCTTCTGATATATTCTCAAGAACATCTATGATAGCATTAAACATATCAATGAAACGAGTAACTGTCATTAGATGCGAGCCCCATCTAGTATCACCTGGGCGAGCCAAACCCATTTCTTGAAATTGACCAGTTCCACTAGATAGTTCCCCAATATGAAGCTTCTCCAGAATATTAGAATGGTAACTTGATCGAAGAGCATCTACACGCTTACATGATGCACCAACCAAATTCACAATAATAGCAAGCATGTTAAAAAAATCACCAAGCATAGAATTCCTACGTGCCACGGAAACAACTGATAACTGAAGTTGATGAGCAAAGCAATGAACATACATGGCATGTGGGTTCTCTCTTAGAATTAAAGCTTTCAAACCATTAAACTCACCCGACATATTGCTTGCTCCATCATAACCTTGACCTCGTAGGCTAGATATGCTCAATCCATAGGTAGAAAACATTGTATCAATGGCATTTTTCAGTGATTGGGCACAAGTATCAGTAACATGGGAGATGCCCAAAAAACGCTCCTTCACTTGCCCACTTTTGTCAACAAATCTCAAAACAACTGCCATTTGTTCTTTTATAGAGTTATCAAGAGCCTCATCAACCAAAATCGAAAATAAAGAATCACCTATCTCATTGATAATAGCCCTTGTCGTCTCCACTGCACAACAATTAATCAAATCCTTTTGGATGTTTGGCGAAGTCATTTGGTCATTTGCAGGAGCATTACTAAATAGTACTTCTTTAACTTCCTGACAACGATCTCCATACCATTTTAGTAGCTCAACTAGATTTCCTCTATTCAGAGACTCTTTCGATTCATCATGACCACGAAATGACAATCCTTGCATCAAGAGGAATCTAGTACAATGTAGCACCGCTGTCAATCTCATCCTATAGTTTTGTTGTTGATTACTACTTTGGCTAGAAATAACATAGGAGATGCTCTGCTTTTGATTCATCAAGTTCGTACACTTTGCAAAAGATTGATTATGAGCACTATCAAAGAGACCGACATGATCTTTCAATGTCTTTTTGTGCTTCCAATCCCTAAAGCCGATTTGAGTGAATACATGTCCACCTCCTTGACCCCCTCTATCGGGTTTGAACAAGTAACAATGCAAACAATACGCAGCATCATTTTCTATACTGTACTCCAACCAATGAAATTCAGAGAACCACTCTTTTCGAAAACACCTATTATCAGTCCCTATTCGTCTTCTTGGAAAGTCATGTCCATATGGTTGACAAGGACCTTTCTCCAAGTATGCCATCCTCACATCATCTCTGATATTAGGATCGTATGATTCGATAGAGGGACGTTTCCCTGGATCAGATTCAAGATTATCCACATTGAATTGATGCCGAGACTTCTTTGCATTATTTACTAACTCTTGTGCTCGGCTAGAATCAGTGGCGGGACTAGATGCACAACTAGAGAATGAAGAACTATGTATGGACTTTCGTTTCGGTTGAAAAAATCGCTCCATAATCTGCAAAATGCCCCAAATTATTTTTCAATTCAAAATTGATTAAAAACAGTGTACACATGGACATGGTTAATGGTTTAATTGAGCCAAACATCTTCACGCCGAAGACTCTTCACTTATCCTTAAATCCTAATTTCCTAAAAGGCTAAAACCCTAAATCCCAAATCACAATTCAAAATTATACGTCGTAACTCGTAGTTAATATAAATTCTCATTTCCCATAAATTCACAAAATAGAAATATACAGTCCAGGGGCTGCACCCATCACTTCAATTTTCATTTATCATAAATTCATAATTCATTAATAGCAAATAACAAATGAACAAAAATTGAAAAAAAAAGAATATAACAACACAAATATACAGTCCAGGGGCTGCACCCATCACTTAAATTCACATTTATCATAAATTCATAATTCATTAATAGCAAATAACAAATTAACAAAAACTAAAAATACAAAAACACAAATATACAGTCCAGGGGCTGCACACATCACTTAAATTCTCATAATCTCATTTATCATAAATTCATAATACATTAATAGCAATTAGCAGATAACAAATTCACAAAAACTAATAAATAAATAAAAATACAAATATACAGTTCAAGGGCTGCACCCATCACTTAAATTCTCATTTATCATAAATTTATGATTCATTAATAATATTGAATAATAATAGCAATTAAATTTGCAACTAACAAATTAACAAAAACAGAAAAAATAAATAAATAAATTAGTCATATTATACCTTCCTCCAGCAGCCCCTGCCCAGCCCAGCTCCAGTCCACACTCCACAGTCCACAGATAACGGCCCAACACCCAGCTGCCCAAAGCCCAAAAGTCCACACTCCACAGATTCCAGCAGCCCAGCTCCACTCCAAGCTCCAGCAGCCCAGCGCCGTCTCGCGGAATCGAGCCTCCAGACTCCAGTCGGCAGACAGCACTCAGACTCAGTCACGGTCTCTCTCTCACGAATCCACTCCGTGACTCCAGTCTCCACCGCGGCACCGCCACAGGCCACAGCCCAAGCCCCAAGTCTGCCGGACGGTCGGTCCTCCTCAGTCCTCACCTCCAAAGTTAGACCCCCAAATTAATTTCACCAAGCTACTGCCCTAAGTCTAACCCCGTCGCCCATTGCTCAGAAGTATCCCCAAATTGATGGTTAAATGGATTGGATTATATTGTTAAACAAATGGGTATGGATTCATCCAATTGGGTATTTGTTAAAACTTAAATGGGCCTTTTATTTTTTTAAAATCATGCCCAACATTTGTATTTTTTCTCCAGCCCAACCCCACGAGCCTTCTTCCTCCTCCTGGCTCCTGCTTCCTTCCCGGCGAAACTGTAAGTCTGTAACTTCGAAGAATTTCCGGCGAACCCAGCACGGGCGGCCGCGGGGGCTGGCCAGGTGCTGGGTCCGCCACTGACTACAATGATAGTCCAAGAAGGAAATTTTTTCTCTGCATTTAAAGCTTGAGCTATCATTTAAGCTTACCAATCATTTTAGTCTCCATTTAGTTAGTTAAAAAGTTGATTAAAATTTAAATAAAAGTCAACCATTGAATTTTAGTAATATATTTCAAAGTCAATTATATTCTATTGCCTTTTATCAAAACATTTTCTTTTCTTTTCAAACCCATTTATAGCTTGAGCTTTAATTTAAGCTTATTAATCATTTTAGCCTCTATTCAGTTATTAAAATTTAAATGAAAGTCAACAATTGAATTTTAATCATATATTTCACGAAACTCACAAATTTTCAACCACATATTCTATTAACTTTTATCAAAATCTACAAAAAGTTTTTTTTTTTTTATCTGAATCAAACAGGAGTTTAGATGAAAACCTAAGTGGAAAGTGGTTATCTTAAATTGTTAGAAAATCAACTTAGATGAAAACCTATTAAAAGTCAACAATTGAATTTAAATTGTATAATTTAGGGAAAATTGCAGCCACGGTAACAAACCTTTCATCTTTTTGTAGATTTTGTTCAAATTTTTCATTTGTGTCATCCACGATACCAAACCTTTAATCAATTCGCACCCAAATTCCAAATTGACAGAAATCATTAGTTGACCAATAATTAAATGTTTGACCAATTTTTAAAGGGTAAGTATGTAACTTTCCATTTTTTCATATGAGAAAAATTAAAATAAAAGAATTAACTCAAAAAAATCCAAGCTACCGTTCATCTTCTTTCCCCATTCCCTTCCACCTACCCCACCAACACCCCAATCATCTTCTTACCTACCCCCATAGCATCTACCATGTCTTCCTCGAATTCCCCTCAAAACCATGAACCCAAACTCGAATCGCAAGCCCTAATTCGAGAATTCTCTGTAATTTCTTTTGCTCATTCTCACGTCTTGTCTTTCATCCCGCTCTTCTCCAATTTCAAAGAGTGGAGCAATAGTTCACAGAAATGGAAAATAATATGTTGTTCCATCGCCTTAAAATCATAATTTAAAGGCAGAGTCTTTAGTTTCTAGGGCAAGGAATGGAAGCTACGACCCCATTTTGAGAAATACACGTTAGAGAATCTATATTTGTCATCTATGCCTATGGTTGCCAGTGGGAAGGGTCAGCCGCCGTATCTGCTACAGTTCGATGATCTTGATTTCCAGGCGAAGAGTGGGTTGTGGATGTCTCCGGTGGTTGTTTATAACAGGTCTGTGAAGGAGGAGTCGGCGCCGGGTATAACTAAGGTGGGGCCAGTGGAGGGTGATATTGGTGAACAGTGTTTGACCTATGGTCAAACCGTATGTTTTGATTATAACAAACAATTTATATTTATCTCTAATTTAATTTTTAAACTGATTACATGTTGGCAAATTGAGTCAAAACTATTGAACGAGAATTTGTTAATCAAGGAAGCTCAAAATAAAGATCAATCGAGCACTCATGGAGACAAATTTCGCGTCATCTCAAATCAAGTAACAAATCGAGCATTCACACCAAAATTAATCAAAGACTTTGTAACTAGATTTCTCTGGCTCAATTGTAAAGGTAAATCACTTTAATTTTTGACGACGACACTTTGCGAGCTCAAGTAACGATTTTCTCATACACGACAAAATTTACGTGACGAAAATATTTGCACAAAATTATTTTCAAAGGGAAGTTTTTCCAACCTATTTTTTGAAAACTATCAAAACAAACTTACTTTGAAATATCAAGTAAAAACATCATTGATTGCAAATAAAACAAAAAGAAAAATGACACAGACCATCTCGGTCATCCGGAAGTCCGGTTCGCCAGCAATGGTCGATTTTTTGACCGTTGTGACGGAGTTGTTCAAACGGCTAGTTTGGGTAGTTCGGTTCTGAACCGGACGTCCGGATCATCATCCGGTTTGACAAAAAAATTGGCGTTTTTCAACTACTATAAATATCAACTCACCTACCACTTGTAAAACAACTTTTGAGCGTTTAATTTGATACTTCTTGAACTAACATTGATCTCTCATATCATTTATTATTAAATCATTTTGCTCTTAAAAAATCTTTGATCAAAATTAATTCTTGAAAAACATTTTATACATCAAAGATATATACGCTAAACTCTTAAGCTTCATTCATTGCTATCCATGAAAGTGTTTGCCTACTTCCTTCTTATACTTAACCTTGTATTCATTATTCATTAAGAAGAGAATATTTCACTTGTAAACTCATTTTGAATTGAAGTTCGTGTTGAGATCCCAAAAAGCTCAATGTTGTAAAATGATCAGTGCTCCTTGATTGTAAGTCACCGGAATTGTTGTAAAGGATTGGATTACACCACAAGCCAATCAACATAGTGAAAAAGGTCTTGCTTGTTCCAGAGAGCTCGGTAACGAGGGACATTGATTATTGCATTGGATCAAACCTCCATAATTATATTGTTTGCACCCTCTATCCCTTTTACTTAATACTTTTACTTTGTACAAATTACGTTATTCCACTTATTTGCTTATTTGTGTTTAGTTATCTTCTATTATTTGCTTGCTTATTATATTCAAACTTGAGTTTGTAACGATTTTTTTTTATAACCAAATCACTCATCTCTTGGTTAGTCAATCTTGGGCTTTTAGGCAAGATGATGGTAATGGCGCTCGTGCGGAGGAGGCGGGCAGAGAGAGGCAACTAAGGGCATGGGATCCACATGGAGAAAGGACAGAGATTGACTAGAAGCTTTGTTTCTTTTCCTTCTCTGGTGGGTGCGGTGGTGCCGGAGAGGTTGGAGAGGTTGCACTGGAGATTGGTGGCTGAATGACGGCGACGAAGGTGTGTGTGGTAGTGCCGACAGTTTTTGACTTTGGGTTGGATGGGGGGTGAGGTGAGGTGAGGTGAGGTGGGGTGTGATGGTTGAAGAAGATAATATGGTTTTTTTGGTTTTTGATTGAATTCTTTTATTTTAATTTTTTTTCATATGAAAAAGGGGAAGGTTACATATTTACCCTTTAAAAATTGATCAACAATTGGTCAGACATTTAGTTATTGGTCAACTAACGATCAAACTAACGGTTTCTGTCAATTTGGACTTCGGGTGAGAATTATTTAAAGGTTTGGTACCGTGAGTGGCACAAATGAAAGGTTTGTGCAAAACATGGAAAAAGATGAAATGTTTGGTACCGTGGTTGCGATTTTCCCTACATTACGTGAAGTTCACAAATTTTCAACCACATATTTTATTAACTTTTATCAAATTTACTAAGGGTCCGTTTGATAGATAAATGTGGAAAAGAATTCTAATTTTATGTTAGTTGGAAAATAAAAATCCACCAAACTCATATGAATTCGTTTTCCATGAAAACAAAGAAAATATAGTTTAAAGTGGTTGTACTTTAAAATTCAATTTCCATTTCCACGTTGCAATCAAATGGGTAAAGTGAAATTTGTTTTCCTCGAATGCGATATTTTTCATGAAATTCATTACAATTAAACAGGGTTTAAAAGTCTGATTTTTATCTAAATCAAACATTGGCTTATATGAAAACCTAGGTGGAAAGTGACCGTTTCTTAAGCTGTTACAAAATCACCTTATGAAACTGTTAGTGCTATTTGTGTCAATTATCATGGTCCAGCATAAATCACTGTCTACAAGGCCTAAAACAGTTTAAAAAGAGCAGCAAATATATTTGCCAGCGCAGAGTGCTGGCATCGACTCCTGGCCAATTTATTCTCTTTCTTCTTCTGTGGAAATCTTAAATTAGGGTTACGGTTAGGGTTCAAAATGCCTCGTTACAGTGGAAAAGACGACAGGAGATCGACACCGTACGATTCATACAAAGATCGGAGTTCTCGTCATCAAAAGGTCATTTTATTTACTGACCTATGCAAACGATAATTGTAGTCAGAAATCTCGGTTAATTTCAATTTCCACATGATTGATATTATGATTACGATTATGATTCTGCGTCTAACGATAGCTTCGGGCAAAAAGAATGAGCCTTTAGTTGACCGATATCCTCAAAGAAATGAATTACCTGGAATTCAAACTGTGTTAAAGATTTGACAGTAAAACTTGTTGGACGGTGATTATATTGGAATATTTACTTTTTGGTAATTAATGGAAAGTACCAAGCAGAGTATGATATGGAAATCGAGGGGAAGGTCTATGGATGATGGTGGACGTGTTGTTCCGAATTATTGGAAAGTAAAGAACTGTAGTGGGGTTCCCATAGCTTGCCAAAGAGCACAACATTTCACGTAACTATGTGTACTAGCCTTTACATCTAACTTTGGAATGGAGCGGAGAAACAAAAGAACGAAACACGAAGAGTTATGTTAGCACATTAGCATATGAATTTCGAATGAACTTCTGTTGTATGTAAAGCCACATAATTCACATGTAATGGGTCACTCGGCAGGCAGCAGCATAACTTCAATTTCTAGTTGGAGACTTGAATTGGCATTATAGTGCTAATCTGTTAATTAATGATGATCAGTCAATCTTTGAAAGAGCACTCTTCATAAAAATGCACAATTAGTTGCATTATGCTAATAGTTTTCTGGTCTTTAAAAAGTTTATAATACAGGACTGTTGATGATGAATTCTGGGTTATGCAGGATGAATTTCTTGAATCAGGGGACAAAAGATTAAAGAGAAGAGAGTGGAATCAAGATAGGACGAACTATTTTAGAGACCATGGGAACAGTTCGAGAAATTACAGAGGAAGAAGCGAATATGAGGATCATGGTCATCCACGGAACCAAGAATTTGGCAGGTTGTGATTGGGTTAAATTGTCATACCTTGTGATGATTGAAGCAATTAGTTTGCCATATATAGCATGTGTACCTCATATGATTCTTTCCTTGCTCCCTGCATCAAATTGTTCCTTTGTCTATTTACATATAATTGACATGTATAACCAATTTATATGATGTGCTTATATATAAGTAAGTTGAAAATATCTTGTTTGTTTTACTTATAACAATTGTCACTTCACAGGCACCGTAATTATGACAATGATAGAGAAAAGCATCATAGGCAAAGATCACCCTCTCGGTCAGATGATCAATCTCATAAGCCAGCTAGATCTTTGTCAAATTCTCCTTCTCGTCCACGGAGGTTTGGAGCTTCACATTACCCTTAAACATTTCTACTTGCCAATCACTGTCTTAAATATTTGGTGCTTCTATATTTTCTAGAGGGATTTGATGGCCTGCTTTCGATCATTGTTATAGTTTTGTGTTTATCTCTTGTCCTTGTTCCTCCTTGCTATAGAAAATTTGCCATGTTATATGACCTTCTAGAACTAGAATCTTGTGGAGTTAGTTTTTGTAAAATCTTTGAAGCCCCCTATCATGATATTTACCTTCCTAAACTCTTTTTTTTTCTTATCCATATAATATCGTTGCCACTCTTCCCAATATTAATATTGAAAAATCTCCTTTTTTATCTATGATTTGTTTCGGGCATTATGAGCTGTCTGTCCTTTTTCACAGCAAGCGGACAACTGGCTTTGACATGGCTCCACAATATACTGCTCCATTGCTTGGAGGCTCAGGTTTCTCCTCTATTCCTCAGTTATATACCTAGCTAACAATCTGTTTTATCTCATATATGGTACAACATTTAGCTTTAATTATGTTCTGATTTGTGCTTCTGTCTCTTGCTTTACATTTTGTCTTATATTTTCTGATGATCATCCTTACGTACTAAGAACCATCGTTGTGTGCTGTTGTGTGTGGTTCTATGTTTTTGACTTGTTACCATCTCGGTAAGAAGGCAATATTGAGGTTCATATCCTGCTATGCTTCTCATGGGAGTGAGGAATGTAGATTATATGCCAACGAGGAATCAATGCTTCAGTAGCTGGATATTTATCATCTTCAACCGCAAATGTTGTTATCTGGTAGACTTGAATTGTTATGCCAGATCTGCAGTGGTGAAATTTATTTCTTACATTAGAGTCTGAGTGGTATATAACTCTAGGTAAGAAATAGGTTTTCTGCTTCTTGATTTCAATCTATTTCCAGCAAGTTAGTGTAACAATGTAGTGGGAAGATGACCTGGGCTTTTAAATGGTGTTGCTTCGTTCCTAGTAGTTACAGCACATTTAATTTATCAAAGTTCAATATATGTGCTATCGTCATATTTATTTTTGAACACCGGTAATCACGCAGAACAATTGAACGGAGTTCCCTTAGCTCCTGAAGCAGTCTCTGGAATGTTGCATAGCATGTTTACCTCTGAGACAACTCAGGTGCGCTGAGTTCATTGAGTAGGCCTCTCTTTTTCCTTTTATATTGTGCTATCTTTATAAATTGCAGAAGGTTACCTTCATTTTCCTCACTGAAGACAATGCACACTAATAGGTTAACCAGTTGGGTTACAGTCCATTGTTGCCAATCCAAGCCATGAGTCAGCAGGTAAACAAGTAATGCTTCTCCTTCACTTGCTTATGTAATTTTGACTTTTCTTCTAATCTTTACTTCGTCCCTAGGCTACAAGGCATGCACGTCGAGTGTATGTTGGTGGCCTTCCGCCATTGGCTAATGAGCAGGTATGTACTGATTCTCCTCCTTTACCCTGAACCTTTTTATTTCTGCATTTGCAGTTAGGTTTTACAGATTTGTCAATGTGTTGATTGTGAGTTCCTTTTATAGTTTCTCATATCTTGTAGCCTATCTCAGTTTCTAATTTTACCATATTCTCTCTAGTATCTCCCTCTCCCTTTGTGTTTGTGTATGTCGTGTAACTTTTGGTCTTCTTGGATCTGATGTGTGCCAGCACTTGTGGGTTGTATAAATGGCTATAGATATTCCTCTTGGCAACATATCTTTCAAATTTATCAAGAGTCAACTAAAATATCAGATGTCAGTTTCGAATCAAAGAAATCAAGTTTACATCTTTACTTCATAATGTTATTTTCCCACCTAAAGATAGATGCAAGGTTGGTCTCTGGTATGCAATGTTCTCAAAAATAGACCACGATGGATTTTGCCAAGATTCTTCTCACCCTATGAAGTCATATCTAATCTCTCTTACACGAAAATGTAACTTGAAATCTTCGAAGAGGTAATTAAGTTTTAGCCCTATTTGGTGGAGATTAAAATTGGATTTTTAGCAGATTTTGATAAAAGTTAATCAAATATGTGGTTGAAAATTAGTGGGTTCCACGAAATATGTGGTTAAAATTAATTATTGACTTTGACTTTGATAAAAATATAGATTACAATTTCTATCAAACAGGGGCTTAGTATCAACTTGCTTTTACAAATTCTCAATAGCTATTTTGTATATAGAAACGACGTTTCCTTGTCGCTGTGAGTTTCAGCAGAGATATAAGGAGATACCGTTGCAGGTTATTTATAGGATATTGGCTTGAATTACCCAGCAAACTTTTACGATTTTCCCTTTTCTTTTTGCTTAAAAAAATAACTCTTTAATTAAGTTCTCTTGCCTATTTTGTTGCATTTGAAACAGACAATCGCAAAGTTTTTCAGCTTTATTATGACTGCAATTGGAGGAAATTCTGCTGGTACAGGTCAGTAGCTTTTGATGCTTAATGTAACTTTAAACATGTCAGCCTTTTCCTCACTTGTTTACATAGTACTGATAATTTTTATCTTAGGTGATGCGGTTGTAAATGTGTACATTAATCATGAAAAGAAGTTTGCATTTGTGGAGATGAGAACTGTTGAAGAAGCAAGTAACGCTATGGCGCTTGATGGAGTTGTGTTCGAGGCATGCTGAACCCTCTCTTCTCTTTTACGTTTTATCTCATTTAGTTTATCTTTTCTTCAATTCTTTGGGATAAAAATAGTTATTTAATTGGCTGAGGTATGTCATAAACCTTTTAAGGGGCAACCCAGAGTACCTGTTACACGCTTAACTGTAAAGCTGTTACAAGTTTGATAATTTACCAGACCAGAACCATGATTTAAGTGGCTCCTTTGGCCATATTCTCCAAGTTCAATTTCCACTTGGGAACAAATATTATCTCTTTCCTGGGGTGGTGGTGGTTGTGCATTTTATAGATATAGGACAAATAGGGCTGGGAAGGGGTTTGATGAGGACTTAAAAGCTACGAGGTTATACAAGAAGTTTTACGTTTCATATGTAGTTGTAAAATTATTGTCATGTCATAATATTAATGACATAGCCAGCATGCAGGATGGAATTCAACATCGCTTTTTACTTAGGATGCTAACTTAAAAAATGGGTGATGATCCTTCTGTTTCCCCAGACTAGTATATTGTTCCAGAGTATGGCTGACTCGACTTCCTTTTTGATGCTAATCGATGTTGAGTTAACAATGGGAAAATGTAACCTAGAGATTTAGGGGCTGTTCTCTTTGTATTTCAATTGTGTTTTGAGTTTTGAATTCATTTTGGGTTTTGTGTTTTGAGTGACCATTTTGAGATTGTTGAAAATGTGTTCTTTTTGGTATTTTGAAAAATTGTTTTCAAAAATAAAAAAAATGGAAAACTCATTTCCCTCCCCTCTCTCTCTCAACGAAGCCCACCGCCACCACCTTCATCTCCTCAGCCGCTGGTAAAATTGGCCTTGACCCATGATTGGGCAAGGTGCACCAGGTGGAGAGGCTAACCTATGTGGTCCACGATCGTGGGACGGTAGGATGGCGTCAGAATTTGCAAAACTCAAATCGCGACTGTCGTTCTTCTCTGAAGAAATCCGAACATTGCATAGTTATTTGGGGTGGATTAAGGATATGGTTGGAGCCACCCGGGGATGAGCATTCGACTAGTGGTGTCGCATGACCTTGGGCGTCGCCGGATGTGAAGTTTCCGGCAGAAACAAGTAGCGCCAGAATGGGTTTTTGGTTTCCAATTTTTGTTGATTCATGTTTCGTGGCTGATGAATAATTGGGAGTGATAGAGGGGTGTGATTCGAGGTTGTTGGTGGTGGAATCCAGCGGTCTAGGTGGCCGGAAAGTGGCTTCCAATATATTTTTGCTTGCGGTAGCTGTAGTGGTGTTGCTGGTGGTGGTTGTGTAGCTGCGGCTGCGGTGGCAGTTCGCGGTGGGTCGCGGTGTTGTGGTGCAGTAGTGGTTGGGTTGCGGTGGTGGTTGGTGGTGATTGAAAACACCCAAAACACGTTTTGAAAATTTTGGTTTGATTATAAGTGAAAACACCCAAAACGACAAATGCCGTTTTGGGTTTTCTTTATAAATTTTTAATTTGTTTTCAAAAACGCATTTTCGAAAATAGGAAAGTTTTGAAAAATCGAAAACAGAAAACAACTTGAAAATGGTAAAGAGAACATACCCTTAGACTTAAGCCCAAAATAAATAACGTCAAACTCTCGGCATATTTCGACTTTCAACATATGGTTTCTCTCCATAGACAGGGCTTCTACTGGAGTTGACGTGGCTTCACTATCGCATTTTATTTTATTGAATATTTTTTCATCAGCTCTGCCTTTCAGCTGTAAAGCTTAGCTTTAACCAATTCATATTGAATTTTACAAATAACCAATGTTGACTCAAAATCTTAAGTCGTGGTCAATAACACTGGTTGGTTTTGTAATTTCTTGTACCAATGAAGTAATCTGTCTCCATTTCTCTTGCTATAACTCTATAAGGGACAGTATATATCTAATTTCAAACTACAGAAGAACATTTCACCAATGCTAATAACATTTGCAAATGGTTTTATTCATCTCTTATTCTAAGCTTCACTTGCCATGACCAGCACTAATCGATAGCAAAAACTTAAAGAAACTAAGATTTCCAAGCCTCCATTGCTGTTGATCCTATATACCCAAAGATGAATCCTTCCAATAGTATCGGCCATTTACTCTACTTCCCTCCAATTTCATATATTCTAGACGCTTCACATCAGGTTGCATTTCAAACCTTTAATTTCTCAAACTTAAGGATCGAAAATTCTAGTCAGAATTGCCTAATGATGCATGGAGAAAATCTCTCCTTTTTTTTTTTTTTTTTTTGGGTGGGGAAGAGGGAGGGGGCACTGATAATGTCTGTCAACACTATGCAACATTCTGTATATGTTTGCATGAGGACAAAATTGTCGCTTTCTTGTTTCTTTATTATTGTAGGATGTTTTAATTATTTATTTTCTATTTAGTTGATGCCTTTTTATGAGTTTATTCTCAAGTTTGTTACTTGGTCAACAAGGTTAAAACTTAAAACTAGGGCATCTATGAAACCAGGCTTGAGCTATACCATTTTACTCATTAATGCCTGATATGATTCGTGTGTTATTCCAGAGAATTATGTTCTCTTCACTTGCTGTCTATTCAGAAAATCCTAATCTTTGACACGAATCAAATTTTTTTCTGCTCTCCTAGGCTCTGGACTATGACACCGTGTTTCAGTATCTTAGCGTGTTTTTGAATGGGATATAATTTTAAAACTCTATGCTTGAATTCAAAAGAATGCTAATCTGATAAGCTTGTGACTCTGAGAAAGTAAATATATTTTCTAATCCATCATTGAAATCTAGCGGTTGGAATGAGACTTTGATTTTCCGGATTTGTCTATCTATTATTCTTCCAAATTTGATTAATTCTCCAAAAGTAGGTCTTGAGTAACTAAATATTTCAAACTAGCTGATTTTCTTACCAAAATTTCAAAGATACATGACTTCATGGAAACAAATGTAGCGTGAAAAGACTAACATGAATTTATGATCGCCATGTTTCCCATCTGACATTTTTTATTTGTTTGATTGTATTAGGGTGTTTCTGTAAGAGTTCGAAGACCTACAGACTATAATCCTTCATTGGCTGCAGTGCTTGGTCCCAGCCAACCAAGCCCTCACCTGAATTTAGCTGCTGCTGGACTTACACCAGGGTATGTAGCTTTTATTATTTGTTCTCTCCGTCTTTTGCACCATAGTAGCAGTTTTATTTCAATTATAGTAGGATATCCTGCCATATTGAGTTTTTAAATATTCTACAGTTTGACAATTTGTTGTATACTAAGTGTTGGTAAAATTATTCATTAAATAATTTTGAGATACTATCAATCTTAAATCCGACACAATGTATATCTAGGGGTAGAATGCCATTAGATTAGTAGTAACTGAGAAATATGATTTGACTTACCTGGGCTGAAAATAGGAAGGTTTTATCCTCAAGGTTGTGGGTGAAGGCTGTTTATAGCAATTGAACTCAATTGTGACCTGGGAAAAGTAGGCATTTACAGAGAGACATTCTAAAACGGCATGATATTCTCGAATTAGGAAAATGAACACCTGTCCATGTAATGGGGTCACTGAAGAAGCTGTTTGGAGTGGTATAACTACAATGAACCTCCTTGGTGACGATCTCCAGATATGGGTGACAATCAGGTCAGGTTGGCTGGGTTAAGGGGCTGGTTGAGTGTTGAGACTTGTACATGCAGCAATTTAAGCCAACTCAGCCTATTTGATTAAACAGGCAATGTTTCCAATCCCTGACTCAACCTGAAAATGACCCACTTAACCTGGTTAATGAGAAGATTGGTCTATGGGTACACCGTGAAATGCAAACTTGTGTACTTTCTTTGAAGAAAGAATACCTAATATGCCTCCTTTTTGGGAAGTGGCTCTCCTGAAGCCTAAAGGGCCAACTGAGGAAGTGAGGTCGGGCACATTGTGGATAGGACTTCACTTTTAGTTGTAGAATTACTATGATAACTCTTGTAATTTTTACGTTAAAAAAAAATAAAATACTTGTATATCATGGCAGATATAGGTTTAACCACAAACAATGATGGCTAAGATGTTAAGATGAATGAATGTAACAGAAACGAGGATGTTGAGATGGATGTGTGATTACACTTGAACGATAAGGATTAGTTTGTCTTTTATGGGATTCACCGGGGTCTGAGCTTGATAGTGATTCATGTTTCAGCTTCATTATGCGGGTTCATCAAAGATCCCACCGACTAGATAGATATGTGCACATATTTTCAAACAGTTCAACCCGCAGTTTACTTTGAATTTTGACAAGGACTAATCTTGACCCAGTAGTATTATCAAGTATGTCAAGTATGTGACTGGTTTTTGGCTTTTGGTTGTGTAGAAGCTGCCACCCCACATCCACAGCTTTGTCTTTCGTCCCGACATCAAGGGAGGAAATATTAATAATTGAGAATTAAATAAAGTTGATGAAGGACAAAGCTTCTCTGGAGCTAGCCATCTCGGGCTGAAAGATGTGATCCGTGGGCTTCACAGTACATAATCGTTCTACTTGTGACCTTAATAACTATTTACAATATTGATAAACTAGTCATATCTTCCTTCAGATCTTTCCAGCACCTTGTTCTCCAGTCTTCTTTATCAGGGCTCACTCTCACTTTACCTGCATGATATCTTCTTTAGTTGGAATATATCTTGTCAGATAAATGATTGTATTTTCTTCACATAGAATGGAGCTAACTCTTCACTCTTTGATGTTATTTTGATTTATTTGATAGCATTACTGGTGAAACGGAGGGAGCCGATCGTATATTTCTTGGTGGGGTACCTTACTATCTCTCCGAAATCCAGATAAAAGAGTTGTTGGAGTCTTTCGGGTATGACATTGAGTTTGTTTGCACTGTTGGGTGACCAAGCTCTTGGCAGAATACTTATTATAATATCCTGTCATCTGAAGCAGCGTTGTCTCACAATGGATTTATTTCAGGCCTTTGCGTGGTTTTGACCTTGTTAAAGATAGGGAGACGGGGAATTCCAAAGGATATGGTTTCTGCATCTATAAGGTACAAAAAACTGATGCTAGACATACGTTGGGGTTTATCTCAAAATTTATGTGTCCAATTTCTTAACACATCGTTAACTTAATTTTTTTGGTATAACATATGGCATGTCTTCCAAAGTTCGTCATTTTTTCTGGTTCGCTTTTTTGAGTTTTTGCTTAAACTTGTGACTTGGAGGGTGTTTGGTGGGGATTAAAATTAGATTTTTAGTAGATTGTGATATAAATTTTTGAAATGTGTGGTTGAAAAGCTGTGGCGCCCATGAAAGATGTGGTTAATATTGATTGTTTAACTTTGACTTACATTAAAATCTGATTTTAATCTGTACCAAATAGTGCATTAATCTCTTCACTTGAAGATATATTCTCGTTTCATGAATCTACAACTAGATGTTAAGTCTTCTGTACTTTCTGGCTTCTTGAATGCCAGTAGCCTCAAGATATTTTATCTATTATGATGCTTTTCTTAATTTGTATTGCTGAATGAGGTTTCTTCTGACATTTGGCCATTTAATCAATTCGAGTTTACTTCAGGATCCTGCTGCAACAGATATTGCTTGTGCTGCTTTAAATGGCTTAAAAATGGGTGATAAAACCCTGACTGTTCGCCGGGCCACCATGAGGTTGGTTCTCTTTGATGGAAAAGCTCCTTATTCACAGCACAGATGTACTATATTTGCACCCCAGATGCTTTTATTTAATCTTCTTCGGACTCTCTGCAATGCATTAGTTTTCATACCTTAATGCACAGATGTACTATATTTGCACCCCAGATGCTTTTATTTAATCTTCTCTGGACTCTCTGCAATGCCTTAGTTTTCATACCTTAATCAATTGTTTTGCTATTATGTGCTGGAAGAATGTTGAGGATGACCTATTTTTTTATTTTTTATTTTTGGGGTGGGGGTGGGGAGGTGATTAGGGGAGACTTTGAACAGTAATAGGACAGTGGTGATTTGAGTTGGATATATATTTAAAAAAAAGTGTTTGCCTTGTGGGAATCTTATGACAACGTTTTGCTTGTTATATAGTGTAAAATTGTCCGAGTTATTTTTGGTTTCAGAAAATTGAGCTTTCAGTTTAATACCTTCGTGCTACAATTATTTCAATGTGAATGGAATCTGAAGTCTGAACTTGGATTTTAATTTTGGGATTGGGACAATGACTTCTGTAGAATATATTTGGAGAAATTTAGTCAGTATCACTAGCTGCTCTTGTAGCCGTAAGCTTGTTGCTTATACATTTAAAACTTAAATTAAAATTTTGCTTTTGTATGGCATTCATAATTTAGGTGATGATGACAAACTGCATATAAGGCTTAAATTTCGTCGGTCTTGTGATATCCGCTTTAAATCTTTTCATGTTTGCAGTTTGTTTTGATGATATTTAAGTCCAGACACACCTTGATAACTGGCCGTTTTATCTTGTACAGCGGGCAAGTGAAATCAGAGCAGGAGGATTTGTTAGCTCAGGCACAGCAGCATATAGCCATGCAGGTTGAGATTCGACTCTTCTGATAAACTTTTGGCATTTCTTTTAATATGGTTTTGGAATTTGGTTAATTTGTGCTTTTGGTAGAAGCAAATGGCTTTTGGAACTGGTCTTGTGAATCTTTCGGGTATGGAAGGTGAAGTAATGGTAACTGCGGAAACTCCAACAAAGGTTTTGTGCTTAACTGAGGTACTTTAAGCCTTCACTTCCCTATTTTGTTTATCTATAACAAGGTTTCAGTTCTTGATGTCATTTATCATGTTTTGGCTTCATCAAGGTAATTACTGCTGATGAGTTGATGGATGATGGAGAATATGAAGAAATTCTTGAGGATATGAAAGAAGAAGGCCAAAAGTTTGGTATGTCTTATTCATCTGTTTTCTTTCCCCTTTTTTTACTTGGTTATTCTGTTAACTTGTGTACCTTTGATTTTGATATCTACTCAGATGGCATTAATGACTAAAGTGAAATTATATATTTCAAACGATACAAAGAAGTGGTCAACATAAGATTTCTTAGGTTTTAATAGGTAATTGGTTTGGAGAAAATCATGTCTTGGGTGATTGATATGGATTTTCTGGGACTGGGCAGCAAATGAGGCTTTCTTTGAATTGCAGAGAGTTTATAAGTTATTAGTTTCTGGAATAGTAACATTCGCTTGAGTGGCCAAGACAACTTCACTTGCTGATCCAGGATCTTAGTTTGAAATATTGTAGCATTTGAAGATTGGGAATCTTCTGGATTTGCAAATGCCATTATTTAATTTTAAGTTCCAACTACCATATTAATTGTCCTCTAGCTGATTCTGTTACTCTTTCCTGTTCCTCTTACAAGTATGTATTGCTGTTATTATATAATCTTCTAAACTCAAGTTACTACTTGCATTTCATTAAATCTAATTATTATCATTTTGTGAAACTACAGGAGAGTTGATTGATGTTGTAATTCCGCGGCCTATTCCAAATGCCACCGTAAGTCATGGTCTTGGAAAGGTATGCAAGTATTCCTTGTTGACAAGCCCCACATTCTTATTGTTCTAAACGCTTTAAGAAAATGTCTGGGTTTTGAAAGAGCCGTGCAATCTAGAGCTCTAAATGATGTGCATTTCACATGTCAATAATTGGATAGAAAACTTTGAGATGGACTGCTAATGTGTCGGCCAGAGATGCATAGCATAATTTTGGCAGATCATAAAAATTCCTTGCACATATTTTTTTACGTAACCAAGTTTTCTACTTTTCACGCTAAGAACAATTAAAGGTGTATATTTGGCCTGTTCTAATCCATCTTACTGGTGATAAAATGAAGGTCTTTTTGGAGTATTCTGATGCTGCTGGTTGTTCTAAAGCAAGGGCTGCACTTAGTGGCAGGAAATTTGGAGGCAATACTGTTAGTGCTGTATATTATCCAGAAGACAAATATTATGACAGAGACTTATCTTTTGTGCTCTAATTTGGAGGTTATCGTGTTTGTAATTGTCAAAGCTACGTTGCAAGACATGCATGCATGTGTGAGGGCATTGCCACAATTGTAAAAGATGTACTTCTCAATGATTAAAAACTTTTTGTAAATGGCAAAAGTTAATTGCTAGTTCTATTATATTTTATCGTTCTTTGATTCATTTTATCTTCCTTTTACTATGATAGTCTTGTAGCACACGTTCTTACGCTAATTTTATAGCTAACTATCCCTTTTTGATAAGGAGTTACCGATGCGAGTGAGTCATGTTTGGGTTTGAAAAGATCCGTGAATATAGGTTTTGATTTATACCATGTATAAGGAGTAGCATTTTCTCTCAAAATATTACAGTAGTAGTCGTCATGTGACTTTCTTCTTGTCAATATTAACGTGTCGAAGACCTAAAGTAAGATCTTCGAGGCAAATAGAGCCCTAGGGGCCAACCCTAGACCGATCAGTTAATACTCTCGTGCAATGGGAGTGGACGGAGGCCGTAATTGTATAGGAAAGGTTCAGTTGTATGCCTTTCGAGACAGCTTGAAACTAAAGAGCGAGGTTTCAATATTTCGATGGAAGGAACACGGATTGTTGCTCGTCTTGTTAGCTATTGTCTCTATAGTCTCCCCACGCGAACAAGGATAGGAGTCCATCCCAAGATAAAGCAACAATGACGAGCAATTTTATGTCGATGGAGGAAATAACAATGTGAAGGAAATGGGGGCCACAATTCTCCATGGTGACACTGTAACTCAGGATGTAACGTAATTTGTTATTGCATGTCTGTTGTCCACAAATTATTTATGAAAACACATACTAATTCAATATAGGAATCAATCAGCTTGAATTATGCTTACCATCTCATCTACAGTTCAAAATTGATTGAAAGCTCTATAATTCACATTTGACTGAAGAATCACAAGTATAAGCATAGACCATATCCCTCATTCGTATTGTGCTTATCATGTCTACCTCTACACCCACAAACCATTTTTATTTTGAAATGGAGAGAAAATTCAAGAACCATAGAAATTGTCTAATAACAAATATAAATAGGCAGAGAATTTCATGTATCCACAACGACAAGGAGCCTCGTGATAAAAAAAAAAATGTTCGTATAAATCGTTTATTAACTGATGTCTTTATAATCTCTCAGCACAAATAAAGGTAGGAGTTCATCTCGAGAGAAGGCAAAAATGGCAAGAGAAATTTTATGTCGATGGAGGAAATGGGGGATGGATTCTCTTAAATGATACTGTAGATCAAAGATGTAGTGCAATTTGCTATTGCATGTTTGTCGTCCTCAATTTAATTTGGAAAATACAAACTAATTCGATATAAAAATCAATCAACGTGGACTATTCTAAAACTCACATATAATTGTCATCTTTTCCCAACAGGAATTCAATAATAGATTGAAGGATCACAAGTACAAGCATATACTACACCCCTCGTTCATATTGTGCCTATCATGTCTATCTCTAAACCCACAAACCATTTTATTTTGAAATGGATAGAAAATTCAAGAACCGTAGAAATCGTCTAATAAAAAATATTAAATAGGCTGAGAATTTCACGTACACGTACCAACAAAGGGACTTGCAGGCGTGTTCGGTATATATTAAAATCAGGTTAAAATTGAAAAACTAGCCGTTATTGTTGACTTTTATTAGACGAGCGAAACTCAATAACGGCTATATTTTCAATTTTAATTGAATTTTAAGCACGACCGAGAGGGTGTTTGATAGAGATTAAAATCAGATTAATATTGAAAATATAACCGTTATTGTTGACTTTTATTAGACGGGTGAGACCCAATAACGATCATATTTACAATTTTAATGGGATTTTAAGCCGTACCAAACAGGCTCCGAACACGCACTTCATAGTCACCTGTAATTGTGGATAAGACTTCTGACCAATTCCCCGTATCTCCATAATTTTTCCAACAATTTTTTTCTTAAAACCATCTAATCACCCCTAAATAAATTATGATTGTCATCATTATCTTAGCACTAAATTTAGCCCACATTGCACTTTTTCCATTAATGATCGAATCTTTCTTATCTTTTCGTTTTGGATAATGTTGCCACCTTCTTTAGCTCCCCCTCTATTACTATAAATACTCAACTTTTGCACAAAGATTTCACATCCTGTATAGGTTTTCCACACAGCGTAAATTTCTTGTTTCTGTGGGTACATTCAGTCTGGTTTCTTTTGAAGATTTTCTTGTTGGAAGAAGAAAATGTTGGCAATATTCAAGGAGGGTTTGGTAAATCCACCACAGGAATTGAATGGCCCAGTTTCTCCTCAAGCTTCTGTTAGCCTTAAGAATCATGAGGGGATATTGGATGGTTTTTTATCTGATGCCTACAATGGTTTTTCTATTGGCTTTGGTGATAAGGCATTATTGGCCCATGCCCCACCAGAACCCTCATTCAAGGCACTTCAAAGGTGTAACCTAAAAACCACCCCCTTTTCATCTTATGATTTCTGTATTTTCCTTTAGATCATAACATGAAGTGAGAAATGATCCAATCAATCTCTTTTAAGATTTTTTGTCTTTATATTTATGTTGAATAATATGTTTTGATAAATGATGACTATGATATTGCAGGTTGTTCTGTGGTGTAAATGACGTGTACTGCATTTTTTGGGGGAGTTTAAACAACTTGTGCAACCTTAACAGGCAATATGGCCTATCAAAGGGTGGTAAAGAGGCCATGTTTGTAACGGAAGCATATCGAACCCTCCGAGACTGGGTGCCCATACCCGGCCCATGAGGTGCTCAAGGATCTTGAAGGAAGCTTTGGATTTGTGATCTATGATCACAAAGCTGAAACTGTGTTTACTGCCCTTGTAAGTGCAGATCATCCTCCAAAACTTCCTGCAGAATATACAATGTGGGGGGTGATTTTTTTTTTTTTTGCCAGTTGAATTTTATTAATGTTAAAAGAATACAAATTTTCTGATCTTCTTGTCGGCAGGGTGCAGATGATGAATTGAAGCTCTTCTGGGGCATAGTAGCTGATGGATCTGTTATTATCTCTGATAATGTGGATCTTGTTAAAGCTAGCTGCAGAAAATCATTAGCCCCATTCCCCCCAGGTATGTTAAATTCAGTATTCACGTCATCATGATAAAGTTTTATGCCGTCAATCTACGGCAAAGCCTCGGACTCGAGATTGGTGTTTATATAAAATTGGAAAAAATGTAATAAAAAAAATATAGAAATTTGTATTAATATGATTTGTATGTTGCTGTGTGTGCCCCAAACACCAACTTACAAAAAGTAGGAATTTTTTTTGGTATATATGTAGAATACTTTATTGTGTGAATGTGTGATTGAAAATAATCCTATAACAAACCATAAAATAAATTAATGGTTGTCAAACAAGCTCTTAGTTGGATCCAAAGAGCAACTTTCCTATTTCATAAGGTGCTGAGTGAGAATCTCATTCTATCTTAAGATCTTTGCAGTTCCGGAGGCTCCAGCTACACAAAAACTAGAAATAGAGAGCCCTCCCCAATTATGCATAATCTAACTCAATGTTCGGATGAGCTTTGAGCATCCAATGAACAAAATGAAAGCCATGCCCAGAATTGACAGTGAAGGAGCCACGTGTGGAGCCAGTTTCATGGTTGATGACTTGATGCTCATTCTAAAGTCAATAGCATGCCAAGGGTTGGAAGTGAAGCTAACTGGGCAACCTGGGGCCAACAGGCTTGATGTTTTAATACTACAGACCAATACATTACCAACAAACTCAGCCACCCACCTTTTGTTTTATATGAATTTGATTCTATATTATTTTCCCTACCCATTTTAGCTATTTAATTCTCCTCAGCGTGTAAATTTGGTAAGCGACTGGAGTTCATTTAAAATCTAAGTGAATTATCTTGTGCTCAAGGGTTCCCTTCTTAACAATTATTAACAACATGCTGTTTTAATGATTATTAACGACAATAGCATGAACTTCATAACAATTATCAACATAGCATAACATAATGGCAAAAGGAAAAGCATAATCCCCAACAAGTCAAGTATGTAACAAGTTGGCCTTCAAGACGGTTTCCATTGGCTGGACTGTCAAAATCGCATGGCTCACTTTTTCGCAAATAAATAGATAAATGATTAATCTCATTATCTCAATAAAGGCAACCTCCCCCGCCCGCCTTGTTGCCATCCCTAAATCTCAAAAAAATAATTAAAAATAAAAAGGAACAGAATAAAAAGGAACAGGACATGTGCGTAGAAGTCCTCACCCACACGGTAAGGAAGCTACAAAAGTCGGTCCAAGGATCAAGACAGACAAAGTAATCTGTGCATCGTGAGTTCATCTCAGGTTGCAATAAAAAATCCTTTGTTTGGCAAATTGATCTAGAAGAAGATACATTTTAGCAACATTAACAGGTAATTCAGATACTAGTGAAGAAAAAACTACCGGAAAAGAAGAATATGGTATCAAGCTATATATTAATTTCATCAAACAATTAGTACACAAAACCACACATCTCAATTATGAAAGCTCAAAATTTTGAAATATGTCTTTAACTACACTCTATCTTCCATAACATTGGTATAGCAAACCGGTATGAATGAAATGAAATAAGATATTAAGAATTATGGAGATAATGAGAACCTTTAGTAGGCGATACTGTGAAGTATAAAATCAAATTGCTGAAATCAGCTAGCAGGATGGTTGTTGGCAGGAGTAACAGATTCTTCAGTTGCAACCGGAGAACCATTAGAAGTTGCTTCTTTTGCAGGTGCATTAGTTGCCTCTTTAACCACTGATCCGGTTGCCCTATGTCCCACATCTTTCTCATTTTTGAAATTTTTTCCGTCTTTGTCGACTTTTCCGTTATCGGCCGGAGGTGGTGGGGGTGGTAACATATGAGATGGAGGGTTCTGCTTCAGCTTCACCAACAAATGGCGCATTCTTGAAAGATCGGTAGGTTTTCCAGGTTTGGGCCCTTGAATGACAATTATTGATGACTTCTTCTCTTGATCCTTCTTCCTTCCCTTCTTCTCAATATTGGGTACCTCATTGGGAATGAGCTCCGCTATAGCTTTCCAGTATTGTTTTTCGGCTTCTTTGTGGAACTTTTCTTGATTGGCAAAGTATAACTGTTCAGTGTAGAAATTTATCAAACCAAATTTGTCACTTCATCAAATGAACAGAAAATCTAGAGTAAGGCCCTATTCGAGCCAAATTATTGTAGAATGAGAATGAAAAATATAGCCGTTATTGGGGCCCACACCAGAGATAGAAAATTTGAATTTAGATGATGTGATGGATAACTGTTATATTTTTCATTTTAATGAGATAATAATATAGATCAAACGGGGGCTAATTCTAGAAAGATTAACCTTCTCTTTTTCTCTGTTGGTGGTCTTGTTTGTCTCTACATTAAGCTTTCTCTTCTCACAGAAAGCTTGCTTATACTCTTCACCTTCTTGTATAATTTGAGCTCGTAGCTCTTTTTCCCTCTTCTCCTTCTCTTCAAGTCGAATGGCATTTTGCCTGCACCAGAAAACCATCTTTATGCAGTTAAGAAGTTGTGAACATCGTTTATCAACAGAGTTCATTTCATCTATGCTTTTAAAGACGGGAGGATGGGTTTAAACATGAAGTGTATTGAAATTGCAACAGCTTCTCTTTTCATGGACTGAAGAAGGAAAAAAGCCTAAACATAAAAAATTGCAATAGTCAAGTGTGGGCAGAAGAAAGTTTCAAATCATCTTTGTTAAGATTTATCACCCACTAAGTGAAGATATCAGAATAGACATCAGAAGACCTTGACTTCTATACAGTACAATCAGAATGTTAATTGATGAATAAAAGTCTTCCACATAAGGAGAATTGTTCACAGAACAACTTCAAAACAGCCAACAATGATAAGTGCTTAGTAC